>CAWUFW010013310.1:0-483796 GCA_963921515.1 Calotriton arnoldi
TCATCAGCCAGGCTATCTTGAATCCAGTGGCAAAGTGAGCAAGGGACCCACGTCTGGGCATACCCTGCCAACTTAGGGCGAACAAAGCGATACCAAAGGGGATGATGGACGGAGCGCTTGAGCAAATCAAACACTCACCCCCAGTCAACTGATCTGGGTTTAATCCATCATCATTCTTTAGCTCACTCCACCACCCCAGTTCAGACATGGCCATATGCAAATCAGTCTGACCCTGTGCCTCATGGGAACAGTCCAGCCCGAACTGCCAAGCCATGTCTTCCCTGGACCGGAAACAAGCATCCTGGGACCGGTTTCGGGTTCATAACCCTCATCAGCCAGGCTATCTTGAATCCAGTGGCAAAGTGAGCAAGGGACCCACGTCTGGGCATACCCTGCCAACTTAGGGCGAACAAAGCGATACCAAAGGGGATGATGGACGGAGCGCTTGAGCAAATCAAACACTCACCCCCAGTCAACTGATCTGGGTTTAATCCATCATCATTCTTTAGCTCACTCCACCACCCCAGTTCAGACATGGCCATATGCAAATCAGTCTGACCCTGTGCCTCATGGGAACAGTCCAGCCCGAACTGCCAAGCCATGTCTTCCCTAGACCGGAAACAAGCATCCTGGGACCGGTTTCGGGTTCATAACCCTCATCAGCCAGGCTATCTTGAATCCAGTGGCAAAGTGAGCAAGGGACCCACGTCTGGGCATACCCTGCCAACTTAGGGCGAACAAAGCGATACCAAAGGGGATGATGGACGGAGCGCTTGAGCAAATCAAACACTCACCCCCAGTCAACTGATCTGGGTTTAATCCATCATCATTCTTTAGCTCACTCCACCACCCCAGTTCAGACATGGCCATATGCAAATCAGTCTGACCCTGTGCCTCATGGGAACAGTCCAGCCCGAACTGCCAAGCCATGTCTTCCCTGGACCGGAAACAAGCATCCTGGGACCGGTTTCGGGTTCATAACCCTCATCAGCCAGGCTATCTTGAATCCAGTGGCAAAGTGAGCATGGGACCCACGTCTGGGCATACCCTGCCAACTTAGGGCGAACAAAGCGATACCAAATGGGATGATGGACGGAGCGCTTGAGCAAATCAAACACTCACCCCCAGTCAACTGATCTGGGTTTAATCCATCATCATTCTTTAGCTCACTCCACCACCCCAGTTCAGACATGGCCATATGCAAATCAGTCTGACCCTGTGCCTCATGGGAACAGTCCAGACCGAACTGCCAAGCCATGTCTTCCCTGGACCGGAAACAAGCATCCTGGGACCGGTTTCGGGTTCATAACCCTCATCAGCCAGGCTATCTTGAATCCAGTGGCAAAGTGAGCAAGGGACCCACGTCTGGGCATACCCTGCCAACTTAGGGCGAACAAAGCGATACCAAAGGGGATGATGGACGGAACGCTTGAGCAAATCAAACACTCACCCCCAGTCAACTGATCTGGGTTTAATCCATCATCATTCTTTAGCTCACTCCACCACCCCAGTTCAGACATGGCCATATGCAAATCAGTCTGACCCTGTGCCTCATGGGAACAGTCCAGCCCGAACTGCCAAGCCATGTCTTCCCTGGACCGGAAACAAGCATCCTGGGAACGGTTTCGGGTTCATAACCCTCATCAGCCAGGCTATCTTGAATCCAGTGGCAAAGTGAGCAAGGGACCCACGTCTGGGCATACCCTGCCAACTTAGGGCGAACAAAGCGATACCAAAGGGGATGATGGACGGAGCGCTTGAGCAAATCAAACACTCACCCCCAGTCAACCGATCTGGGTTTAATCCATCATCATTCTTTAGCTCACTCCACCACCCCAGTTCAGACATGGCCATATGCAAATCAGTCTGACCCTGTGCCTCATGGGAACAGTCCAGCCCGAACTGCCAAGCCATGTCTTCCCTGGACCGGAAACAAGCATCCTGGGACCGGTTTCAGGTTCATAACCCTCATCAGCCAGGTTATCTTGAATCCAGTGGCAAAGTGAGCAAGGGACCCACGTCTGGGCATACCCTGCCAACTTAGGGCGAACAAAGCGATACCAAAGGGGATGATGGACGGAGCGCTTGAGCAAATCAAACACTCACCCCCAGTCAACTGATCTGGGTTTAATCCATCATCATTCTTTAGCTCACTCCACCATCCCAGTTCAGACATGGCCATATGCAAATCAGTCTGACCCTGTGCCTCATGGGAACAGTCCAGCCCGAACTGCCAAGCCATGTCTTCCCTGGACCGGAAACAAGCATCCTGGGACCGGTTTCGGGTTCATAACCCTCATCAGCCAGGCTATCTTGAATCCAGTGGCAAAGTGAGCAAGGGACCCACGTCTGGGCATACCCTGCCAACTTAGGGCGAACAAAGCGATACCAAAGGGGATGATGGACGGAGCGCTTGAGCAAATCAAACACTCACCCCCAGTCAACCGATCTGGGTTTAATCCATCATCATTCTTTAGCTCACTCCACCACCCCAGTTCAGACATGGCCATATGCAAATCAGTCTGACCCTGTGCCTCATGGGAACAGTCCAGCCCGAACTGCCAAGCCATGTCTTCCCTGGACCGGAAACAAGCATCCTGGGACCGGTTTCGGGTTTATAACCCTCATCAGACAGGCTATCTTGAATCCAGTGGCAAAGTGAGCAAGGGACCTACGTCTGGGCATACCCTGCCAACTTAGGGCGAACAAAGCGATACCAAAGGGGATGATGGACGGAGCGCTTGAGCAAATCAAACACTCACCCCCAGTCAACTGATCTGGGTTTAATCCATCATCATTCTTTAGCTCACTCCACCACCCCAGTTCAGACATGGCCATATGCAAATCAGTCTGACCCTGTGCCTCATGGGAACAGTCCAGCCCGAACTGCCAAGCCATGTCTTCCCTGGACCGGAAACAAGCATCCTGGGACCGGTTTCGGGTTCATAACCCTCATCAGCCAGGCTATCTTGAATCCAGTGGCAAAGTGAGCAAGGGACCCATGTCTGGGCATACCCTGCCAACTTAGGGCGAACAAAGCGATACCAAAGGGGATGATGGACAGAGCGCTTGAGCAAATCAAACACTCACCCCCAGTCAACTGATCTGGGTTTAATCCATCATCATTCTTTAGCTCACTCCACCACCCCAGTTCAGACATGGCCATATGCAAATCTGTCTGACCCTGTGCCTCCTGGGAACAGTCCAGCCCGAACTGCCAAGCCATGTCTTCCCTGGACCGGAAACAAGCATCCTGGGACCGGTTTCGGGTTCATAACCCTCATCAGCCAGGCTATCTTGAATCCAGTGGCAAAGTGAGCAAGGGACCCACGTCTGGGCATACCCTGCCAACTTAGGGCGAACAAAGCGATACCAAAGGGGATGATGGACGGAGCGCTTGAGCAAATCAAACACTCACCCCCAGTCATCTGATCTGGGTTTAATCCATCATCATTCTTTAGCTCACTCCACCACCCCAGTTCAGACATGGCCATATGCAAATCAGTCTGACCCTGTGCCTCATGGGAACAGTCCAGCCCGAACTGCCAAGCCATGTCTTCCCTGGACCGGAAACAAGCATCCTGGGACCGGTTTCGGGTTCATAACCCTCATCAGCCAGGCTATCTTGAATCCAGTGGCAAAGTGAGCAAGGGACCCACGTCTGGGCATACCCTGCCAACTTAGGGCGAACAAAGCGATACCAAAGGGGATGATGGACGGAGCGCTTGAGCAAATCAAACACTCACCCCCAGTCAACTGATCTGGGTTTAATCCATCATCATTCTTTAGCTCACTCCACCACCCCAGTTCAGACATGGCCATATGCAAATCAGTCTGACCCTGTGCCTCATGGGAACAGTCCAGCCCGAACTGCCAAGCCATGACTTCCCTGGACAGGAAACAAGCATCCTGGGACCGGTTTCGGGTTCATAACCCTCATCAGCCAGGCTATCTTGAATCCAGTGGCAAAGTGAGCAAGGGACCCACGTCTGGGCATACCCTGCCAACTTAGGGCGAACAAAGCGATACCAAAGGGGATGATGGACGGAGCGCTTGAGCAAATCAAACACTCACCCCCAGTCAACTGATCTGGGTTTAATCCATCATCATTCTTTAGCTCACTCCACCACCGCAGTTCAGACATGGCCATATGCAAATCAGTCTGACCCTGTGCCTCATGGGAACAGTCCAGCCCGAACTGCCAAGCCATGTCTTCCCTGGACCGGAAACAAGCATCCTGGGACCGGTTTCGGGTTCATAACCCTCATCAGCCAGGCTATCTTGAATCCAGTGGCAAAGTGAGCAAGGGACCCACGTCTGGGCATACCCTGCCAACTTAGGGCGAACAAAGCGATACCAAAGGGGATGATGGACGGAGCGCTTGAGCAAATCAAACACTCACCCCCAGTCAACTGATCTGGGTTTAATCCATCATCATTCTTTAGCTCACTCCACCACCCCAGTTCAGACATGGCCATATGCAAATCAGTCTGACCCTGTGCCTCATGGGAACAGTCCAGCCCGAACTGCCAAGCCATGTCTTCCCTGGACCGGAAACAAGCATCCTGGGACCGGTTTCGGGTTCATAACCCTCATCAGCCAGGCTATCTTGAATCCAGTGGCAAAGTGAGCAAGGGACCCACGTCTGGGCATACCCTGCCAACTTAGGGCGAACAAAGCGATACCAAAGGGGATGATGGACGGAGCGCTTGAGCAAATCAAACACTCACCCCCAGTCAACTGATCTGGGTTTAATCCATCATCATTCTTTAGCTCACTCCACCACCCCAGTTTAGACATGGCCATATGCAAATCAGTCTGACCCTGTGCCTCCTGGGAACAGTCCAGCCCGAACTGCCAAGCCATGTCTTCCCTGGACCGGAAACAAGCATCCTGGGACCGGTTTCGGGTTCATAACCCTCATCAGCCAGGCTATCTTGAATCCAGTGGCAAAGTGAGCAAGGGACCCACGTCTGGGCATACCCTGCCAACTTAGGGCGAACAAAGCGATACCAAAGGGGATGATGGACGGAGCGCTTGAGCAAATCAAACACTCACCCCCAGTCAACTGATCTGGGTTTAATCCATCATCATTCTTTAGCTCACTCCACCACCCCAGTTCCGACATGGCCATATGCAAATCAGTCTGACCCTGTGCCTCATGGGAACAGTCCAGCCCGAACTGCCAAGCCATGTCTTCCCTGGACCGGAAACAAGCATCCTGGGACCGGTTTCGGGTTCATAACCCTCATCAGCCAGGCTATCTTGAATCCAGTGGCAAAGTGAGCAAGGGACCCACGTCTCGGCATACCCTGCCAACTTAGGGCGAACAAAGCGATACCAAAGGGGATGATGGACGGAGCGCTTGAGCAAATCAAACACTCACCCCCAGTCAACTGATCTGGGTTTAATCCATCATCATTCTTTAGCTCACTCCACCACCCCAGTTCAGACATGGCCATATGCAAATCAGTCTGACCCTGTGCCTCATGGGAACAGTCCAGCCCGAACTGCCAAGCCATGTCTTCCCTGGACCGGAAACAAGCATCCTGGGACCGGTTTCGGGTTCATAACCCTCATCAGCCAGGCTATCTTGAATTCAGTGGCAAAGTGAGCAAGGGACCCACGTCTGGGCATACCCTGCCAACTTAGGGCAAACAAAGCGATACCAAAGGGGATGATGGACGGAGCGCTTGAGCAAATCAAACACTCACCCCCAGTCAACTGATCTGGGTTTAATCCATCATCATTCTTTAGCTCACTCCACCACCCCAGTTCAGACATGGCCATATGCAAATCAGTCTGACCCTGTGCCTCATGGGAACAGTCCAGCCCGAACTGCCAAGCCATGTCTTCCCTGGACCGGAAACAAGCATCCTGGGACCGGTTTCGGGTTCATAACCCTCATCAGCCAGGCTATCTTGAATCCAGTGGCAAAGTGAGCAAGGGACCCACGTCTGGGCATACCCTGCCAACTTAGGGCGAACAAAGCGATACCAAAGGGGATGATGGACGGAGCGCTTGAGCAAATCAAACACTCACCCCCAGTCAACTGATCTGGGTTTAATCCATCATCATTCTTTAGCTCACTCCACCACCCCAGTTCAGACATGGCCATATGCAAATCAGTCTGACCCTGTGCCTCATGGGAACAGTCCAGCCCGAACTGCCAAGCCATGTCTTCCCTGGACCGGAAACAAGCATGTTCATAGTGCTGCTACATTTCATAGCAGTGCTGCTCCACCAGCTCAACTAGCCCAATCAAACAGGGTTAAGTTTAACATACCCATCAGGAACACCGTTGATCCTCTGAGCAATTTGAATGCGAATGATTGACTGTCTCCACCACCTCCATATCTTTTAGCTCAGGGGCCTACTATATCAAGGAACATGATCCATATAAGTATAATATCAATGTATATGACTCTATTCATGCTGAACATTATTTCTTGGAACATTGGGGCATTAGAGATGATCCTTCTTGGTTGTCTTTAAGGAGATTTAACATAATCTGCCTCCAAGAAACTTTAGAATTCACTAACAGCTTTTTTTTTAGATGGAAACTGGTTTCTCCATGTCAGCTTGCAGTCGGGGAAGGCTAAGGGTGGGCTCTTGTTGTTGTTTGCCCTCAGCTTTAACTGTGAATGGCAACAATTGGACTCTGGTTCACCTAATCTGTTTGTAGTGCAGTTTTCCTTTTTGAGCACCTGTATGTTGCTTGTTGTTCATTACAATACCAACAGTATTCATTCTGCTGTGGATCATGTTAGATCCCTCAGATCCCTGCTTTATAGGTATTGCTACACTGCTGATGTTTATCCTCCTGTGATCTTGTTGGGCGACTTTAACTTACATCCTTGTCACAATTGCAGATTCTCTGACACTGCTCATTTCCCTCTTTCTGATTCTCATTTTGAACATACAACGCAGGGGGAATTGGGCAATACTGTGGTTCATGAATACAAACTATCAGTTTTGAGTGTGTCTCTCGTTGATTCTGGCTCAAGTGTCACAATGCCTACTTTTATCGGGAGAGGTGCGTCTGCCGTAATAGACTTTATTTTTGTTTCCACAGGTTTGATCCCATCCTTGATTTCATACCAGGTGCTATGGGACACACTGAGTGACCACAATCCACTGACACCCACTGTAGCATGGGCGCACAACACAGCCCCCATAATGAACCCGCCTTGTGGGCTGGTGTCTCCACATGATCAGGGGCATAAGCTTAGATGGAAGGGAATACATCTTGACTCCTTTTATCATGAGTTACTCGGTCCATGCCCTGACACTTTTATAACAATTCTTGATGACCAGCTCCTCGACAAGGTTTTACTCACCTCTTTTGATATTGTCAGTCATAATGTGAGATCCCTTCTTACTTCTACTAGGCAATGTTCATATGCTCCTGCTAAATGGTTTGACCACTTCTGTAGCAAGGCCCACGGTGATCTCTTACGGGTCTTCGAGAAGACCCAGAGGGATAGATCTAAAGTTGCTTCCCTCAGAACTTTATATAAAGCAGCTGTGCAACACAGGAAGCAAACTGTGAAGGAGGAGGCTTGGCAGGACTTGATTGCTGCCAGTACGTGTCGGGGTAGTTCTAACTTCTGGGAGATTATTAACTACTCACTTTTTAATCCAGACTTGGTAAATGTATTAACACAGCCCATTTTACCCAATTCTTGGGTAATTCACGTTGAAGCTGTTTATGATATACCAGGTCCCGTTAATAGTGATACTGGGTTCCATTGTGTTTTGTCACCTTATAGCAGATTCTCCCTCTCCTTTGCTTGGGAAGAAGGTAGAGACCCTGTTCTTTCTCTCTCCAACAATAAAGCTCCTGGCCCTGATTGGGTCCCACTGGAATTATTCAGTCCAACATTTTTTTGTGGAGACCCCTGTTAATTACTATCGACATTAATGCGTCCCTCATACACAGACTTCTATCATTGTGGTCCAGATCAGTAATAGTGTCAGTTTAACAAGCATTTGCAATGCAATCGGTCTTGCATTTGTTAAAGTTAGAGCTATTGGCATTGTAAATGACAATGTTTTTTACTTGTGATCTGAACCTCTAAAGCAGCTTCTAAATCCCCACCCTACTCCATAAATGTTGTCCCTCAAAAAAGAGCATGACTCCACTAAACAGAAAAACATCTAGCTTAACTATTTTACAATGCAGCCACAACACTGCTAAATTCCAAAACACCTCAATTCCAAGAAAATACTCACCCGCTAAAAAGTCTTAAAACCATGGTGAATGATGGACATTGAATAATCACATCTAACATAAAACACACCGAATATCGTCAAAAGAGTGTCCGGTCAGTTTAATGATTCCAGATCTCGTACACTGTCAAAAGGCCTAAAAAACCCCCCTTCTTTAAAAAGTATTTAAAGCATTAACAATACTGTCTCGTGAGCGGGCTGCTTTCTGGTCATGAAGAAACAAAGGGGCATATTCCCAAGAACGTGTGATAACCACCGCAAATTTAGCTTAACGCAACTTTGCATATCGCAGTCCATCGTGGGAAATTAATGCCTTGTTAACCAAGTATTCACAACATGGCGGCCCCATGCGATACTCCCCAGATAACGCGCCAACTGACCGCGTTAGAATCAACACCACGCTGCAAAAATGCGAAACACCAACGCAAAAAAAGCTGCGATGAGGCCAATCGCGATACGAAAATCAGCGAAACCCAGCTACAGGCCTGCAATCCACACGCGTCAGGCGGGAACAATCACCATAAAAGTAGAAAAAAACCAGACAAACAAATGCCAAACAACAGCGAAGCACAATGGACGTTGCCGGAGCAAGTACGGAGGAGAGCCAGAACCCCACAAGCCCCCCGGAGGACCATCCTGGGACTTTGGGATTCAGGGAAGGGCAAGGACAAGAAGAAGAGGAAGACGAAGTTCAGTCTGCAGGAAAACAGGATTCTGATAACGAGGTGACAGAACACCATCAACAACTGTTTGTCACCTCCACTGTGTCATTGGCAACAAAAAAATACATTATGGCAGTCCATCGTGGACAAGGTGAATGCAGTCGGAGTGCTGAAGAGGACAATGGGCGAGGTCAAGAGGCGCTGGAATGATGTCAAGCGCAAAACCAAGCTGAAACTCGCCAACAACCTGAAGGCAGCAATGCAGACTGGAGGTGGGAGCCCAGCGCCACAGGAGGAGCTGGACGATATGGAGGAAATGGTGTCCACAGTCATCAGTGGGGAGACGGTGGCAGGAGTTGGGGGCCCGGACACTGCTCAACAGGACCCGACATGACAGGAACAGGGTGAGTAACCACCAGGGCCTGGGGGGACGGGGGGAGATGGGCACAATGGCACACATGCACAATTAAGTTGAGCACATCTGCGGACACACCATGCCCCAGACCACCAACTCCCACCAAGAGACCAACGTACCCAAGTATGCAACATGTCAACACTGTACAAGCACAGAAGTCAGAGGCACACCTCATGAAAGTGATAAGGGGCAGCAAAATCTGAGCTGCAGGGGCGTCTTCCCAAAAATGCAGCACACACATCACATACAGAGCACATCTACATTGACAACGATGTGACACAATCCGCAAAACACCTACAACAGAACACAAGACACAACTGGTGCCGCTTGGGTGCAGACACTGGCCAATCACAATTGGCATTGCAGGGATATGTGCGTTGATAATGTACAAGTACAAACACACATCCGTGATGTTGTCGAAATGTCCACTGTCCCCCATCAAATAGGCAGCTCCTCCCAAACAGCCACAATGTACCCAGTCATGCTGTCTGTATGTAAACATGTACAATGCGACAACATACATGTGGACACATCGTTAAACTGCATCTCCCCTTCACATTGCAGAGGGAGAATCAACACCTCCTGCAGATCAGTCTGACCCTCTCTTCTCTGGAGACGAAGAGGACGACCACAGCTTCGACTCTGACGCCCTCCAACTGCTCGTGGAGAGCCTCCGCAGCCCACTTCCAGGAGCTGGGCAGCCCAGCTGCTACGAGGAGACCCCACCCCCTGCACAGACCACATAGCAGGCAGCACCCACCACCACTGCTGCCTCCCAGGACCCCCACGGAGAACACATGGCCTTCCAACGCCGTGTTTTGGGGTGCCAGGAGAATCTGGCTGAACAGGTGCGGGTGGGCTTCGACCGCATGGTAGACAAACTAGATGCCATACGTGGGTGTCTAAGTCCCAGCAGGGACCACTCACAGTCCATAACGGACACCCACAGTCCGCTCCATGCTCTCCAACGGACCATGGCTGACATCGCTGGAGCCCTGACTCAGAGAATAGTACAACTGTCCAGTCCGAGTGGCACTAGCGATGTCACACGGGAGTTGGGAAACATGCGGATGTTAATGGAGACCATGGAGCGGGCGAATGCGGAATGAGCGGCTGCCACGGCTGCACACCAGCGAGAGGTAGCTGGGTTCCTCAATGACCTCAGGACCCTCCTCATGGCATTGCTGCCACAAGGCCTGGTGCGGATGCATGCTGCTGCCACCACTCCATCCACATCTCCGCCCCTGAAGTGTCAGTGCCACACAGTGCGGCAGACCTTCCACCTCCGGCCACAGATGTGTCACTGCCACACAGTGCTGGAGACAGAACACCACCACCCACACGTGAGGCACATGAAACAGCAGAGAATGAAGATGCGGATGATACTGCCCTCGTAGTAAGGAGGACGCAGCAGCATGCATCTCATCCATAGGTCCGGCTTCAGCTTGGTACTGCCCTCTGCATCATCACCTTCCACTGTCCCCCCCCATGCACTCTGCGACACTCACCTTGGACCTCGACATGGACTGCCATATGATGTTTGATCGCCATTGACACAGCAATCAGACTGCAGACTGTACTCGTCCTCTTCCTTTGGACTTGTCATTCCCTGGAGGACCCTGGCTGGACCTCCACGGGACAACATCGTCATGTGGGGTTTGCATGGCCCTGTACTGCTCCAGATGCAACACTCCACTGAATGTGCATTAAACATTCATATACACACAGATGTGTCATGTCTATGGTCTTTTAAGTGTGGAAGTATGGATGAATGTGGGCTCACTGGACTCCTCTTACGTCCATGTGGCTCATGGCGTAGAACAGTGGTCACAGGGTGACACATTGCCCAATGCGGTCCGGGTGGCGCTGACACAACAACAGGGGCACACGCATGAGTTACTTCCTTGTCCAGCCCAGTACGGAACCACGCCCAGGGCCCCGGGGTCATATACAGACCCTTACGCTGGACTGGCATACGCCAGCCCACTACGCTTACGCTCACAGGGGGGGACGGCAACGCTACATGTCCCCTGTCTTTCCTGTGGTGATCTGCTGCTCACAGGTCTAGTTGTCAGCATGCCACAGCCACTCCCTCACGGCTGGTTTACACCCACACCACACCCATCCAGCACACGCGTCACGGGACATGTGACCCTGCCAATGAAAAGGGACGGGCGCACGTGCTCGACGCCATTTCCACTCTCTATCTGGGTGCGTCCGTGTGGTGTTAATGTAGGCATGAGGGCCTCGGGCCTGCAACATCACATTCCCCAGGACCGGAGGTGACATGATGGCGTTCGCAACACGATACCCAATCATACAGGGACCATGACTTTGGGACACAGAGTTGGTGGCACCGGATACATTGCGGCCGGCACAGGCACACCGCCACGGGACGGTGACTTTGGGTGCACTGAGGTAGGGGCACCTTAGGTGCTGAGCGGGTGTGCAGCCTGCGATGATGCCCCATCCCGGCCGTCCGGACTGCTCAGGATTTGTGTGCCCTGCTGGACCGCAGTGTAGGCCAGAGCCAGCGGGCAGCACGGGCCTACCGCCATGTGGCGTCGCATCCCGGATCACAGAGTTAGTGGCACCTCAAGGGCTGAGCGGGTGTGCAGCCTGCGATGATGCCCGGTGCACTGGTATGTCCTCTGCCATAGCGAAATCAAGACCCAGAATCATATGTGAGACCTGGTGGCCTGCGGAGTGGGGCTGCATGATGTGGAGGGTGCCATGTCCGCGGGCCCCGGGCATGTGGCTTGCAGCAGCACATGGTGGGCCATCATTACTACACGCCAAGGGCGGAAGGTGAGCAGTGAGGCCTGGGTGCACAAGGGCGGGCATGCACCGCTGGGTGGCGGGAGGGGCTGGGGTACATCTGCCTGGGTGCGCAGGGGCGGACAGGCAATGATGTCTTGTGCAATTGTATGTACTTTGCCATACATGTCTCTGGACTCTGTTTCAGATGACGGATCTGTTTCAGATGTGTGACCTGGTGAACTGCACTACATACAGGCACATGGTTGGAGACACACCTGTGGCAGCAGGTGGGCAGTGTGGCCTGGGTGCGCATTGTGGGCACTCTCTCTCCCTGTCCATCTCTTCTGTTATCTGTGTCTCACTCCCCCTCTCTGTCCGTCTTTTTCTCTCTCTCCCTCTCTGTCCGTCTTTCTCTCGCTCCCCCTCTCTGTCCGTCTTTCTCTCGCTCCCCCTCTCTGTCCGTCTTTCTCTCGCTCCCTCTCTCCTTTGCTCTCTCTCTGTCCTTTGATGTGCGCAAGACACACCTTCTCATCATGATTTTTGTCTTGCAGGCTGTGACCTACGGATTGTCCCGAGGGGAGACGCCATTTCTGTTCTGTGTTTCTTTGAATAAATTTTCATTTGTTACATCGAAGGTGGATGTGTGATGCTCATTTTTGTGACGACACATGCATGCCGCCAAATGTGATTGTGCGACATCAGGCGGATTATTTGGTACATGATTCCGTATAGTTGATGTAGCATGTCTTTGGCCGGGTGGAATTGGGGGCTGCGGGGGGGGTCCTGGGGATGGTGGCGGTGGGTGTTGTGGCCCTGTTGGGGCTCCGAGCTGCATGATCAGTGGCTCCATGGCATCTGTTGCCCTTCAGGTGTGGCTCTGGGCTGGGCTCCATTTTGTGGTGCAGGCTGTGGTCCGACTTTGCACCAGGTCAGAGAAGTTGTTAGTTTCCTGCTGCTAACGGGCCTTATCGCCTGTTTTGTGGCCTTATTGCCGATCTGGCTGCTCGTTGAGAATGTTGCGGAGTGGTGTTTTCGCGGCTTTTTGCACGGGTACGCCTACTCTGCATCTCATTAGCGATAGTTGCGGGGGTGATCTGTGGCGATGTTTTTTGCGGATGCTATTACGGGTAAAATGGTGTTATGGGCTGTTAACACCAGCTTGTGAATGGTGCGATGAATTTATCGCCACTTTGGCTGCGATACATTGCCGCTAACTACGCGATGTGTCCTTGAGAATATGCCCCAAAGTAGTCTAACTCTGGGTCTGTCTCTTCATTGGGGGAAGAGGGGTTGGCAATGTCAAAATTATCACATACTTGCCTGCAATAGTGCTGCGCGTAGGTACAGCTAACGGAACAGCACTTATCAGCAGATGAAAATTACACAAGACCCACCCCGGATATTAAACAGGATGAATCAGCTAAGCCCAACCACCGCTCCCAGAGGGTCAGCTGGTGCGGGTTGCTCTTTGCAGCAGCCAATCAAAGATAACGCTGTTTTCAAATCTCGCCTATGTAGAATTGTTCGGGTCAAGTGTCGCTCTATGATGTAGGCTGCCAAGCAAACATTTAAACATTTGTTTAAATCAAGCCTCATTCTACCCGGGGGTTTGCTTGGACTCCAGTTTCAAATTTCAAGAATCTTCTCATGTGGAGCGACAGCCTTTGAATGAATTAAAAAAACTAACTTTGTTTCTTGAATGTATCATCAGTGGGAGTCATGAATCTGCAACACAAATCATTGTTAAAATCTTTCACGTTCCGACACAGAAAAAGGAATTCTATGCCTGGATCAGAGGGGAAGATAATGCCTTCTTTTCTTTAATTTGTATAATTAGTAGCCATTTAACCATTAACATTTAAAAGATAGTATCATAAAAACAAAACTACAAATCCCATGAAGCTTTAAACATGTCCCAGACATCATAGATAAACAGCCAATCAGAAAACATAGGCGTGTATCAAGCCAGCCCCAAATCATGTAACCTCCTGTTTTGTAACTGCTCATCAGACGACAGAAGTGCTTCACTCTGTGGGGCATATTCACAAGAACGTGCGATAAACATCGCCAAAATAGCTTACCGCAAGTTCTCACATCGCAGCCCATCGCGTGAAAATAACGCAGTGTCAACGTGGCATTCACAACACGGCGATACCGTGCGATACACGCACGCGAACGCGGAAAATGTCCACGAAACAACTAGCACGACTGCGATAAAAATTCAAACCTTAACGCGAAAAAAGGTGCGATGGGCCCAATCGCGAAGAGACAATCCGCGATAAGGCGCGCAAGGCCTGCAATACACACACGTCAGGCGGGAAAAATCACCACAAAAACAGATAAAAAAAACACCAAACAAAAAAACACCAACAGCGAAGCATGATGGAGTCAGGCGGAGCTGGCATAGGGGACGAACGGAACCCCACAAGCCCCCCCGGAACCCCAGCCAGGGCCCTCGGGGACAGGGAAGGACAAGAAGAAGAGGAAACCGCGGTTCAGTCCGCAGGAGAATCAGATCCTGGTCACGGAGGTGATAGGACACCATCAACAACTGTTCATCACCTCCACCGTGTCACTGGGCACAAGAAATGGAATATGGCAGTCCATCTTGGACAAGGTGAATGCTGTCGGAGTGCAGAGGAGGTCAATAGACGAGGTCAAGAGGCGATGGACTGATATCAAGCGCAAAACCAAGAGCAAACTCGCCAACAACCTCAAAGCAGCAATGCAGACTGGAGGTGGGAGTCCTGCGCCGCAAGAGGAGCTGGACGAGATGGAGGAGATGGTGTCGACAGTCATCAGTGTGGATACGGTGGCAGGAGTTGGGGGCCCGGACACTGCCCTACAGAACCGGACACAACAGCAACAGGGTGAGTAGCGACCAGGGACTGGGGGGCCGGGGTGCGCATGGGCAGCGGTCTCTCTCCCTCTCTCCCTTTCTTTCTCTCGCTCCCTTTCTTTCTCTCGCTCCCTTTCTTTCTCTCACTCCCTTTCTTTCTCTCTCTCTCTCCCTTTCTTTCTCTCTCTCTCTTTCTTTCTCTCTCTCCCTTTCTTTCTGTCTCTCCCTTTCTTTCTCTCGCTCCCTTTCTTCCTCTCGCTCCCTTTCTTTCTTTCTCTCTCTCTCTTTCCTTTGATGGGCGCATGACACGCCTTCTTATGTGGGATTTTTTCTTGCAGGCTGTGACTTCCAGATTGTCCGGAGTGGATCCGCATGGACTCTTCAGAATTGTTGTTTTGTGTTGTGTATTAATAAAGTTCTGTTGTGTGATTTCTAAGTTGTATGTTTGTTTCTCCTTATTCTGACCACACATGTAGCTTTGTTGTTGTATTTGTGCGGCATCAGGCTCTTATTTTTCTCGTGATTACGTAAGTTGCTGTGGCACATCTTTGTCCGGGGTGGGTGGGCCGGGGGGGGCCAGGGGTGTGGGGGGGTCCTGGGGTGGTGGCGCTTGGTGTTGTGGGCCTCAGGGGTCTCCGAGCTGCATGGGCAGGGGCTCCATGGCATCTGTTGTTCTTCAGGTGTGGCTGTGGGCTGGGCTCCCTTTTGTGGTGAAGGTAGTCGTCCTGCTTCGCACCAGCAAAAGGCAGGTGTAAAATCCCTGCTGCTACCGTGGCTCATAGCCTGTTTTTGCCTCGCATCGCAGTTTTGGCTGTCCGTAGTGAATCGCGCGGTGTTGTCTTTTCGTGTGTTTTTGCAAGGACACGCCTATTCTGCATCTCATTGGCGTTAGTTGGCGGTGGCGATGTTTTTTGCGGCAGCTATCGCGGGTTATGTGGTGATGTAGGTAGTTGACACCAGCTTGCGAAAGGGGCGGTAGTTCTATCGCCACTTTTGCTGCACTATAGTGCTGATTACTGGGCGATAAGTCCTTGTGAATATGCCCCAGAGTCTTATATGTGATTATTGCCTGGTTACTTACCAGTAAGTACCAGTAAGTATCGTTATCCCTATGTCCCATGACCACTCCTTGAAGATATTCGCTATAGGAGAGGAGACTGCCGGTAAGTGGGACGTGGTTCAGATTGCTTTAATGTGGCCGACCACAAGACTGACAAGAAGGCGGTGTGGCGTACGGTCTCGGTCCAGGTGGCCGCCCAGAGAGTAAATAAAGGTCCTCCATATTACAGAACAGCAAGCTGGAATTACACCTGAAAATGTCTGTTTTCTGTGCGATGCCAGCTATTATGACAATGTAAAGTATAACAATATGCGTGCACATGAGCAGAATTAAATTTAGTGTCTGCCTGCAACACTAATAAAATACCGTTGCTGAGAGCCAAAGGACTAATAAATTCACTTGAAAAGCACTGTGCATATTATTATAACATACACAGTGCTTTTCAAGTGAGAGGATGTGGCGTAACATATAGAGCTGTCGACTTTGGGACTGGGGAACCAGGTTTGAGTCTCGGTGTGAGATCTCCCCGTGCCTTCAAAAACATGCCCTATGGGAACAAATACAATTAAATACAATTAAACAATGGCGAAACCGTACAAATGCCGATGGTACTACGGCAATGGTTGAACTCTGTTCCAGTGAACGCCGTATGGGGGTGATTGCGTAGAGGAACAAAAGCCCAAGCGAGCAGCCAGGAGAGAGCAGACAGAAGTAGTGCACAAAACTAAAACATATGGCCAATAGTCAAAGAATCCGTGTAGCAGGGCAAAACAAAACAGCCCAAAGGCGGGACAAATGTATACTAATCACCAATAAAACCAAAGGAATTTCTAAAGGCATACAAAAGAACCAATGGTAAACGCTGGACGTGTTCAAAGCTCATAGACTGAATACAACATGTCTCGAAGACAGCGCATGCACTGCCTAGGTGTGTCCTAAAAAGGGCTCGAGGGATGACCCCCAGTGTTACCATCTAATCTCATTAATAGACTCAGAGGTCAAGGTCATAGGGAAAATGATACTCTCCACTTTAACTACTTGAGCCGAAGACCTACGTGTGCTCTCTGATGTGCAGTATGGTTTTAGACTGGGCACAGGCAATGTTTGAACCTGCATCTTTTAATCAACGAGCACACTGTGGCCATATTGGGAACAATACACTTGGCCCTAATGGACTTCAGTTCCGCTTTCAATTGGGTTGATAGAGAGAAATTGTGTACTATAATGCTGGAGCTGGGGGTTTGTAAAAATATTGTCCTTTTTTACGTGATTTGCAACTTAATTTGAATGCTTCTGTAAGATAAGGCATGAAGGGGGAATGCACTGTGCTCTTTTTACTTAACAGGAGTGTCAGACAAGCCTGTATTATGGCTAGGGCTCCCGGTTTTATGGTATTTATTTTTTTGCCATTTCCGTCTGTATTTATCCATATTTATTTTTTGGGCATTTTTTCTGTATTTATCCACATTTATTTTTGCCACAAGCAAAAGACGACGCTACAGCTAGTATTTTTCCACATTTATTTAAATTGACAATGCACACATGCGCTCGGTTGTTATTGGTCAACACAATACATTCATCTGAAAACTTTGCCATTGTAGTACAAGCACATGTGCATTTCTAGAGACTTTGAGGCTCTTTCTGGTTTGTTAATGAAATGAAGACCACTGAAAACCCGTTCAAGCACAAGCACTTATCAGGAGCAAACATGTGCCAGCGCTTCTGAATTTCCATCTAAAGCCCTGGTGTCAGCGCGCAACGCCCATTGAGGTCAACGGGCTTCAGCACCTCCCCTCGTGTGTGTCAGCCCGGGCTGAGACAGCTTCCCGGGCACACACAAAGACAGTTTTTGAGCTGCCAGCCGCACCCGAGTACTTCACAGGTCTTTAAAAGACCATTCACTTGTTAACGAGGCTTCTTAGAGCCTCTGCATCTCCACTCTGCCTATTGCTGGAAGAATTAGCCCCCCCCCCCCGAAATTTGGCTCTTGTTGCGCCTCAGCCTGGTGTGGAGGTTGGTTGAGATGCGTGGAATCCAGGGCGCCTGCCGTGAGCTCGAGCTGCCGGGATCTGCAGGCTGTGGGATTACACGACGTCATTATGTCATGAACATGCGGAGTGGTAACACAGAAAGGGGGGGGTGAGCAACCAAGGGCGCCAGGTGGGGGTGGGCAATAGTGATGGACACTCGAGCCAGAGACAACACATCTGTCTGGGGGGCGGGTGGGCTAAAGGCATCAGGGGGAGGGGGGGCAGAAATGATATCAGTCCCATTCTGATTGCAAGGCCTTGATTTCTACAACACTGATAACAGCATACCAGGGGGCATGTTCAATGAAAACAAGTGTAAAGTACACGGAATGCAACTCATTTGCATTTAACTATAGGCTGAGAGTTAATTCAAAGCACTCAAGTCCGCGGGAGAAAAGAAACCTTGTAAATGTCAGAGACCAGTAGTGGAGTTAACACGACAAACACATGGCGAGCATTCCGTCCCGTCAGATGGAATCTCGTGCACACAAACGAAGACCGACTGACATCTCACTACAAACTACCGACCCCCTCTCCATGCCCGCCTCTAATCCCCATACTCAGATAAGGCAGCCGGCCCTGCCCTGCCCCAACCAACAAAAGGCTGGAATACGCGCTCCACATGCCTCGGTCACTGCGGGTATTTCAGCAGGGAAAAGACTATGGATTTGTGCAAGTCCTAACCAGAGTAACCAGGGGCAACAACCACTCCTGCACACTTATCAACATCCTGTCACTAAAATGGGAGAGGATTTTTCAGAGCTCAAAAGTATCAATTACGTGAAATTATGCCACGCGGCAAAATTTGCTGGTATTTTGCCGTTTTTACATATAAATACAGACAAAGGAAAAATTGTTTTCCGTCTGTATTTATATGTAAAAATCCGTTTAAACGGAAAACCGGGAGCCCTAATTATGGCACCTTTTTTATTCACTCTATATGTGAATAAGTTGGAACAAGTGCTAGCAGCAGGGGGTCACCCAGGTTAAGTGGACAGTCTGCCTCAGCCTTTCTTCATGCTGACTATACTGTCCTCGTTTTCAGAACAGCTCAAGGATTTCAAACTCTATTAGACATCTTAAGTAATTACATTGAAACACTGGATTTAAGCCTAAATTCCATTAAATCTCAAACTATGGAAACAGGACCTAAGAATACTTCAGGCAAACCCCACTTTTGTAATGGTAGTGCACTCAGCAAATTTAAACCATTCCACAACCTTGGCATTTTGTTAGACTAACCCATTACTTGGTCTCCATTGATCAGGGAGAGGAGGCATGTTTTTGCTAGAAGTATTGCTTCCTTCTTTGCTTTGCCGCCAGTCTAGGGCACAAGTTCGTGGGAGCTCTGTTTGAGCTCTACAAGGCTAAATGTGTGCCCATAGCGACCTTTGGAAGTGAGATCTGGGTTATGCCAATGTAACCATCTTAATACATGCTCTTGAGAGGACTACTTGCGCTCCCCAGTAGCTCTTCCACGTTCATTATACATGAAGAGGTAGGACAGGGGTTTCTGTTGATTACTATTTGGCTGAGACCTCTCATTTTATGGTGGTCCGTTTAGCTAAAACCTCAGCTGGAATTCAATACGAAGTTTGTAAAGGACTGCATGAGCCTGGACCATGCCCAACAAATACCGTTATGTTAGAGAGACTTGTACAGCGCATGGCTGCCCCAGCGACGGGGCGTCCCAGCGCTACCCAGGTAACACATTGCAGGATGGAGAACAAAGGAGGTCTAAATTAGGTCGGGAATAATCAAGTTTTTATAGCCTTTCTAAAAGCAAGTGGTTCTGGATACCTCTGATAGACACAGGTAGAGAGTTCCAGAGACCGGACGCCAATGCTACCCCATAATGTCTGAATACTATACAGTCGGATCCGATTTGGGCAGACATGTGTGAATCTCTTGTTAATTGATGTCTTGACATTAGTTTTGCACTTAGGATATGGGAATGTGATTACTATATTACTATATCCGTTGTTCTAACATATTATCCTCATAGTGCATCGTAGACAAACTTTTATGTACTCAATAGTACGCCTGCAAAGTAACTTTATCATAGTCCGTCTGAAGAATGTGATGTATATAGACCACCTGTATCTCTAACATAACCGCAATTCCAGCCATCACTCATCTGGTAACCTCTTGGCATTTTCTTCTTCTCTTGTAGTTCTTCCTTGCTTTTTATTTTTATTTTAACTGTTAGTATTTTTATTTTAACTGTCAGTATTATTGTTATTATTGCTATTATTATTATTGTTATTATGATTTACAATGTTCTTTTTCTGGAAAACCCAATAAAAATAATTTGAAAATAAACAAAAAAAAAGAGCAGCCACCGGCTCTTGCTCGGGGGGTGCAAGCTAAGTGCTGATCGGCTGAGTGCAACGTACGTCGCGGTGAATACGGCGCCAGCAGATCAGATAAGACAGGAGGCGCTTGTTGGGTCAGAATTTTGTGGGCAAAGCATAATGTCTTAAACTGAATTCTTTTAACAACTGGCAACCAGTGTAGCTTAGGCATAAGCTTTGATGCTGAGCATGGCTTAGAAATGTTAAGGATAGCATTTTAAGTTAGGCCGCCCTGTTTTTTATACCAATCCTAAGAGCATTGTTAAAGTGTACCTTATTTGGATGAGAAACATCTTTGTTAGTCAGCAACGTGATGAACAAGAGTTTCTTGCTCTGTAGAACGTATGTGCTTTTACAGACCACTATGTCATTAGAGCTACATCTTTTATATGGCATGTCTAATTCTCATAGTTTTTTGTTAACCTATTTTAGTTTCAATATGGTTAATTTTTTGATGTGTACGCCCAAGTGGTGTTCAAGTGAAGCGGATAGTCCACCCTGTATCTGTGACTCAACATCTAAACAAGACATTATGCACTTCAATCTGCTGTGCTCTATTTACAAACAGTTGAGACTTTGCTTTTTGATGTCACTTTTAGTAGGAAGGAAGTTTGCCCAGGTCAGGCCTGCATTGCTGTATTTACAGTTATTTAGTGATTTCCAGATTTGTTGGTCTGTTGCTTGTTTTTAAACTGCACTGTCAGATTAAGGAGCTCTTTGATTATTGATTAATGAGGTATTGTTTGTAGCAGTTTTGTCTGTATATTGCTGGGGTTTTTATCTGTATCTTGACTTTTATGGTTTAACATTTTGAAACGAATCAAATATTTGTATGAATGAATGATCCATCTGAGCCAGAAACAAAATTTAAGTTGTTAAAATTCTCAAATTATGGCTCAGATGATGGATTATATTTCAAATGTGGCAAATCCATAATCATGCAGAAAGTGCCATGGCTTGAGAATTGCCTAATTCCAGTGACATTGCCTATAACCTTACCACTGGCTTGACACCATAACCAACACAGGCATATTCGACTGCACATAAACTGGCAACCATCATGCATACAGTTATAAAGTTACAAATATGTAGAAAAATACACATTGCAAAACAATTTACAACCCCTTTCAATAGGGCATGACAAGAGTCATCACAGTGAAAAACCTCCGAGTTTGTCAAGAGTGGGTGGCATTGCTTACTAAGGCAATCTGTAATATTGCATGAAACAAATACCTATCTACAGATTTCAACAGAGTGTAATAACAATCCATCCTAAATGGCCTATTGACTTTAACATATGTTTTTACAATAAATAAGCCAGGCCTACTTTTTTGTCATACTTTTTCATACTAATCAGAACAAACCTATTTCATCGTACATAACTCTTCCTGCAATCAGGCCTATAGCTCGTCACCATAACCAGTTTAGGCCTACTCTTTTGAGTGTAAGCTTTCCCACAACACAACCTTCAGGCATGCACTTACAAAAGTACAAAGGTATACAAAATACAGTTCACTAAGCAAATTACTATCTAAGAAATTTAGTTATTTTTTGCGAATTATGTGAGTTCTTCACAAGTAATAAGTCCTCTGTTGTCTTTTCACTGGGAACCAAGTACCCCATTGTAGCACTGGACTCTCTCAAGGGTAGCGAAAGAGAGCAGTCAAATACCTACTCAGGAGAGGTGGTGTGGGCTAGTAACTACAGCTTGCTGGTACACAAGAGTATTATTATCTGCTCAGTGATAGTAGGTGCTGAACCATATAAACACAATATCCCCAACCTGTAATAAATGCAACATTACAATATAAGGCTGCATCATCAAAAATAAGGCAGTCCTACTGGTTTTTTCAGAGTGTCTCCACATTAATATAAGCAGCCACATGTCATAATATAACATTCTGACACCATTATCTGTCACCTGGAACTGTATCAATATTCAGAAGCATTCCTTATAAGATAGACGTTTTATTGTCAACATCAGCATTTTAAATAAAATATCTAAAAATCAAAGCATGTGTCTGTGAAACTTCCTTTACTTGAAATTGACTGTCACTGCAGTCATTGAACCATCCACATCGGGTCCCCGTACTCCAGAGCCTTAGATTAAAAGCTCCAGCTCTCGGGGTGCAATGGCAAACCTCTCCCGGGGAAAGGGATTCAATCCCCTGGGAGAGGTATGGGTTAATACTTTAGAATCTTTCCTGTGGGGCTGCAGTACTTCCTGGAGCACCCTACAACACATTTGAAAAGTGTTGATGGGGCCCTATTCCTCCTTGGGGGCATCATGAGAAGAGTATGCCAGCTACATAAGCTACAACTCATGCTTTTTTGATTCTCAACAAAAACGTCCAGCTCTAATTTAAAACTCTGAGTACATACCTTTAGGACTAAAGAAAGGAATTGACATTTAAGACTCACCCCTAAATAGAAACCTAGAAAAAGCTGTAGAATTAAACACATTTAGCCACAAGAATCAATCAAAGAGCATTTGTAGAGCGCAGCACTGTCACCCCATGGGGTATCTGGTCGCTGTGTCTCCGTCGAAGAGCCAGGTCTTGAGTCTCTTTCTGAAGTCTGCCAGCAAGGGGGTTGTACGGAGCTGGAGGGGAAGGTTGTTCCAGGTCTTGGCTGCGATGTAGGAGAAGAAGCGGCCACTGCTGTGGCTGCGACGGATGCTGGGTGTGTGTGTGAGGGCGAATGAAGAGGAGCTAAATTCTGGCTCTTGTCCTTTAATAATAAAATAAGGGCTGCAATAGCACAGTCCAGTTATTCAGACATAGGATATACGAACTGGGACTGAAAGCTGATCCATTATGCTGGAATTATAAGGCTGAGCAAAGGGACTTTGATGTGTGATATACAAATGCAACATGGTTCGCCTTCACACTCCCTCACCACAGGCACATGTAGGATTGATGGGGCTACAGCACTGGCACGCAGCTCTCCATGCCGCCGCTGTGGTGGGCATTGGGATGCAGAGACAACTAAAGGGAAGTGTGAGCGATGGAGGTCTTTCATTCTCATGCACCTTGGCACTTATGAACACCTACATTCAGGAACATCCAAGATGGAGAGTTTGCCACTGAACGATAGCTACCTTTACCTTTTGACTTTCAGAAAAATGTGGATATAACTGGAGGGATAAATGTCAAAATTGCTGAGAAATAATAAAGTTTAAAACAGAAAGGCCCTCTTTCCTAAACAGGGGAAATTGGCACATTAATTATACCTCCACTTCCAGTGCTAGCAGTATGCAAGGCGGTCGTGGGATGAACCCATTTTAGAAGAACCTGAACAAGCTCTCTCTCCATCAGGAGATTCTTGCAACCTTGTATTGTTGCTTCGTCAGAGGAAAAAGTTCCTGACTGAATAAGTGAGGCAACTGTGCAACTTGGGGCCAGAGGTAATGTGCAATTCTAGAGCTTGCATTACACAAAACGTCTACCCACTCTTTTCACAGGGTGAGCGCCAGTGTACTTTTCAGACCTCCGGGCACATTCAAAAGCGCCTGCACATTGTCTGCTTTTGTTCAGAGCAGCAACATGGAGACAGGAGGGGGGCATGTGAGATTTCAGGGTCCATCTGGCCTCCTTTTGTTGGAGTATCCTGGTGGGGAGCTATCAGGAGCCTCACACCTAAATGCAATGGAGGGGAAACAAAGGTACACAGCTTATCACTTCACAGGTACTTAAGAGAGGCATGCTTTTGACTTTGTTCAGTACCTGTGTATGAGATATGCATGACTTTTAGAATGTCAGGTGTGTTGGTCTGTCCCAGTATTTACATAAATAACAATTGAAATACCACTATTTTGTTTTATGTCTTTTGTCGTGCTATAGTGCAACTGATCCCATTGCAGGGTGTTAGAGTGCTTTACATCACACGTACACATTATACGTTGACAATAAATCATATGTGTGTAAATCAATATACAGGGTGTGTTACATTAGACAGTGAGGGTTACAAGGTGTAGGAGCCACATGTATTAGAAGGGTTACAATTTATGAACTGGGAGTAACAAAAGGATCTCTGTGTTAAAAGTAGGAACCCACTTACCCATTTACATAAAATACAAATCTGTCATCTGTGTGTTACGTATTGTACTTTGCAGAAGACATATTAACCCTCTATGCTACTTTGATTCAAGACTGGGACTAGACACAACTCAGACCTCTCCAGCAAATAGTTACCTTACCATTATTATTATTCCCTGAGATTTACTGGGAACACAAAGATCTCTGCAGCAGATGCCTTGACCTCATAAGATACTTTAAAATGCAGATTTTGCAACCAGTTAAGCAGAACAGATTTACTGGCACATTTCTCTTTGTTGCCAATTTCTTTGTGGCAGGGTTTTAAAAACTAAGGGGGATATTCTCAAGACCGTGTGATAATGATCGCAAAATTAGCTTAACGCAACTTTGCACATCGCAGTCCATCGCGGGAAAATAACACTGTGTTAACGTTGTATTCTCAACCCGGCGGCACCATGCGATAGTCTCACGATAACGCGCCAAATGACCGTGTTAAAATTAACGCGACGCCGAAAAAATGCGACAGACGAACGCGAAAAAAGTTGAGATGCCCCAAATCGCGATACAAAAATCAGCGATAACCAGCGACAGGCCTGCCAATCCCACGCGTCATGCGGGAAAATGCACTATAAAAGCAGAAAAATAAAAAAGATAAAATAAACTGCGTAGCACCATGGATGCACCCGGACCGTGTGCAGAGGACAACGCGAACCCCACAAGCCCCACAGACGACCAGCAAGGAACCTCGGGGAAGGGCAAGGAGAAGAGGAAGAGGAAGACGGGGTTCAGTCCGCAGGAAAACAGGATCATCATCACGGAGGTGATAGAACACTACCAACAACTGTTCGTCACCTCCACTGTGTCATTGGCAACACAAACGGAAATATGGCAGTCGATCGTGAACAACGTGAATGCAGTCGGAGTGTTGAGGAGGTCATTGGAGGAGGTCAAGAGGCGCTGGCATGATGTGAATAGCCAAACCAAGCAGAAACTCGCTGCCAACCGGAAGGCAGCAACGGCGACTGGAGGTGGGAGTCCTGCGCCACAGGAGGAGCTGGATGAGCTGGAGGAAATGGTGGCCACAGTCATCAATGTGGAGACGGTGCAAGGAGTTGGGGGTCCGGACACAGCTCGATATGACCTGACCCAACAGCAACAGGGTGAGTAACGACCAGGGACTGGGGGACGGGGGAGATGGGCACAATGGCACAGATGCACAATTATGTGTAGCACACTGCACACCCACAATGATTGTGGAACATGTCCCTGATACCCTTGGCACACTGCAGCACACATAGAAACACCAAGTAGGCCCCCGTCCACTATGTGCACAAAGGGGCCCCCTCCCTATCACCAATCTCACAACCTACCCATGCACATGTGCTGAATCCAGCAAAGCAGCGGCTCTGTGAGCCACACTGACAATGCAAGTGACACTGTATGACCAATAGCATGGTTGCAGTCAAAATACATGACATGGTGCACGACACGACACTGAGGTGGCCCAGTGTGGATCACATCCTCAAAGGAGAAGGTCACACTCTGACACATCCACGTGCACATACAACCCCTGACGTCAACAACACATCTGCAGACAAGCAATGCACAAGAGTACAAAAACCGTCCAAGAGTACAAATGACCCAAGTCGCCAACATCTCAGCACCTTAAAAGCACACAAGTCAAAGGCACACCGCCTCAAAGGGATAAGGGGCCGCTAAATCAGAGCTGCAGGGGCGACTCTCCCACAATGCCGCACACACACATAGCAATCACAGCACATCAACATTGACGACAATGTGGTACAAAGTGCAACACTTTCACTACAGAACAGAGGACACAACTGGTGCCGCTTGTGCGTAGAAACTGGCCAATCACATCTGGCATAGCAGGAAACTGTGAGATGATCATGTATGAGTACAACCTCACAAACGTCATGTAGTCGAAATGTCCACTGTCTCCCATCAAATAGCCAGCTCATCCAAAACAGTCACAATGTACATTGTCATGCAGTCTGTATGTAAACATGTACAATGCGTCAACATACATGGAACACACTGTTAACCTGCAACTCCCCTTTACATTGCAGAGGGACAATCAACACCTCCTGCAGAGCAGACCAGACATCCCTTCAGTGATGTTGAGGAGGACCCCCTGGCCATCAGCTCCGACACCCTCCAATGGCTCGTGGGCAGCCTCCGCACCCCACCTCCAGGAGCAGGGCAGCCCAGCTGCATCGAGGTGACCCCACCCCCTGCACAGCCCACACAGCAGGAAGCACCCACCACCACGGCTGGCTCCCAGCACCTCACGGAAAGACACATGGCATTTCAACACTGTGTGTCAGACTGCCATAGGGGGCTGGCTGAACAGGTGCTGGTGGGGTTTCGACCTCATGGCAGCCAAACTTGATGCCATACGTGGGTGTATGAGTCCCATCAGGGACCACTTACAGTCCCTAACGGACACCCACAGTCCGTTCCATGCTCTACAACAATCCTTGGCTGACCTCGCTGGAGCCATTACTCGGATACAAGAACTGTCTAGTCAGACAGGCTCCAGCGATGACAGCACAGAGTTGGCACAGATGCGGAGGACAATGGAGAACATGGAGCGGATGCAGGCTGGAAGGATGGCTGCCACGGCTGTACACCAGTGAGATGTAGCTGGGATCTTCCATGCCCTGCAGAACCTCATCTTGCCATTGCTGCCACAGAGCCTGTCCCAGATGACTGCTGCAGGAACTTCGACACACACATCTCCGCCTCCTGATGTGTCAGTGGCACACAGTGATGCAGCCATACCACCTCCGCCACCTGATGTGTCAGTGGCACACAGTGATGCAGCCATACCACCTCCGCCACCTGATGTGTCAGTGGCACACAGTGATGCAGCCATACCACCTCCGCCACCTGATGTGTTAGTGGCACACAGTGATGCAGCCATAACACCACCACACACACCTGACACACCTGACACAGAAGACATATCAGAGGACTAAGATGTGGATGGCAATGACTCTGTGTGAGAAAGGAGGTTGTAGCATTCATCCCCGCCATATGGCCTGTTCCTGCTTGGTTCAGCCCTCATCATGCCCGGGAACAACACCTTCCACTGTCCCCCGAAACACTCTGCGACATTCACCTGGACCCCGACATGGACTGCCATATCTGCTCTGGTTACCAATGACACAACAATCAGGCTGCGGACTGAACTCTTCCTCTTCCAATTAAATTGTCATTCCCCAAAGGACTCTGGTTGGCCCTCCACTGGGCAACCATGTAATGTGGGGTTTGCATGGCCATGTACTGCTCCAGCTCCGACACTCCACAGAATGTGAATAAAACATTCCAAATCACACAGATGTGTCATGTCTATGTTCAATCAAGTATATAAGTATGGATGAATGTAGGGACATTGATTGCACAAAAAGGTACACCCTGGGAAATGACATCAATGCGCATGTTTGACCCTGACCCACATGGCCAATTAAATGACTGTGAAGGTGTGAACTAGCTGTGGCCTCATTGCTCATGAACAACAATCTCGCATCCCCCCAACGTAGCCCCACGTCCATGTATTAAATGGGGCTGTGTGTAAAAATGTCTAATTCGGTAGTGTGAGAAGTTGGCCTGGCATATGCTGTCCACTAGTTATAGTGGGCTCCTTGCACCAGTCCAAACGACCCTTATTGATGATAGGTTTAAAGACAACCTTTATTGAAAGCTATCCTACTGGTAGCTATGGAGAGCAGCCTTCAGGCTAAGTCATGAAGGAGTGTAAAGCAGCTTGGTTTACCAGATTATAACCTCTTGAATGACCAAATGAAAGGAGAACCACACCAGGTATATATAAAATATATGTATTTATTTCTAAATACTCACTACTAATCTCTTTATGAGATTAGAGTCCAAGATACACAGTATCACAGTATTAAAACAACAGTAAATAGCACAATATACAATGGGCCCCAGGGGGGGACCAAACCATATATTAAGAAAGTGGTATAAGAACCACGACTTGACTAGACACAGTGCCTAGAGCACGTAGAATCGCTGGGAGCCCAAGGAACCACCCAAGGTAGTGACACCGGAGACCCACGGGGGACGTGTGCAGTGTGAGAACCCAGCCGCGAGCGCCGTAGGATTCTATGCGGAAAGTCGCGGTTTGATTTTTAAAGATAAAGGACACTTAGGAGAGGACTTTGAGCAAACCCCTTTAGACTTAAGGGTTTCTAGGGCCAACACCCACGGGAGCACCGTAGTACTCGAGTTACCTCACCCAGGGAAGCCGGGTGCATAGGTGGCAAATGGTGTCGGGAATCGTCGTTGATTTCAATGGCGATCTGCTGCAAAGTGCTGCTGCCGTGAAGAAGAAAAGTGTCCGGGATGATCCAAGACTGGATCGAAGATGTGAAGAACCTGAAAGCAGAGGGGACAGAGTCTGGGTCACTAGCCAGTGACCAGGAGCGGAGCAATCGAATGCCCACCGATGTCGGGTGCTTCAGGTGCGAAGAGGTGAAGCTTGACTCTGCAGCCACGGGGTCCAGGAGACGTCGATGATGACTAGGAGCCGGATTCGAGCTGTCCCACGAAGGATGTCGAGTGCTGGGGCATTGGTGCTCGGATTGAACACAACAAGCCTTGGCAACAGCAACCCATGCAGGAAGAGAAAAGATGCTTCGGTGCGGACCAGCAAGGTCCGGGAGACTCCCCAAGCAATGGAGAGTCAGGGCACGTCTGGAGCAACCAGAGTAGCCCAATTAAAGTTAGAGTTGCCTTCTTGGGGACACACAGGCCAATGGACCAGGGATCGCGAAGGGACCTCGAGAGGAATCCCGAAATGGCGGCCCACGGAACACTCGTTGAGTGTAGGCTGGCAATCTTCGGTGTGATTACTGCTCGGGGTCGGGGATACAAGTAACCCAAAGCTCAGCCTCAGGGGTTGCCGGAAAGCTGATGCTTCTGCAAATGGACACGGTGCCCAGGGGTTCAGGTTGCATGGTCACCACGAGGGATACGGGCCTCAGACTTACTGTGGGCACAGATCGACCTCTAAGACCTTGGAAAACCCACCTCCTGTGTGGCAATATTCTTCGGAGTCCTCGGGAGCTTCGGAGATGCCAACCGGTCAGTTGCATTTAAGGTGCCTGCCTTGCAGGGGAGTAACTCCTTTACTCCAAGGGAGATTCTTCAGTCATCCAGCGTAGTGTAGATCGTCGAAGTACTTGGTTTCTGGGTCAGAGTTTAGTCCAGGTGTAATCTAAAGTCCTGTAGTCAGGGGTTCCTACTTTATACCAAAGGAAGGGGTAGGACAAACTCTGGGGACCCACCTATGGGAAGGTCAGGAAAGAGGGGTGGCTACACCCATTTCCTTTGTCCAGTTTCGCGCCAGAGCAGGGGCTGGTAGCCCCTGCAACCGGTTTGAGCTGGACTATGCACAGGGACACCAAATGTGCCCCCAGTGCAGACTTCAAAGCACTCTTGGAGTGCACCCACCCAGCCCCAATACACTAAAGCCTGTCTGGGAGGTGGTCACACCTCCCTGTGACAGGAAACCTATTGTCCAGGCCTCCCCTGCCGGAGTTTCGTCCAGCAGCAGGAGGGCAGACTCATGTCTGTGGCTGCAGCATCCATTTTGTGATGCCAGGGTTCTGTTAAGCTGGTACCGGGTGTACCGGTGGTGCCATGTTTCTCCCTCTAGTAGGGTGGAATCATACCTCCCATCCCAGTTACTGGGGTGGAGGTATGATTCCAAGGTGTTTGACACCAAACACGACATGTTTCCATGCAGCGATTCTCAAGTTAGCATTTACCGCGAGGTTATAATGCACTTAAGAGTATATGGTTGGCTGCATCACAAACAACCCCGGAATGAAGATTCCAAAAGCTGCAGAGGGGCCCTGCTCATGCATGGGCACCCTCTCACATGAAACCCAGCACCCTGCCTTCAGGATTGTTAAGGCCTGCCATAGGGGTGACTGATAGGTTTACATGTGCAGTGATATGGAGAGATATAGGGAACCTATATCCCAGTAAGGGGTGGATATACCATCTTACACAGGTTGCTGTAGCAGACCAGTCGTGTCATTTTGGATGGCCTCTCAGGGGTGGCATAATACATGCTGCAGCCCTTGGGAGGCCTCTGGGATACCTATGCCCTGGGTACATAGTATACCATATACTAGGGACTTATAAGGGTACCCCAGAATCCAATCTGGAGTGTACCTAGAGTACATGCAATCACTTTAGAGTAGAAAGCAGATAGACTGGGGTCCTGATTAGCAGGGCCTCAGTCTGGCTAAGTCGAAAAACAGTGAAACATCAGCAAAACGTGGGGGTAACTATAAGAAGCAGATCCTACTCTCCCTCACAACCCCCCCCCCAAACGTCAGGACATTAAAATAACCTTGACCAGTTGAGTCTTCATGTTCTAAGTGGAAATATCTGGAGAGTCCATCTGCATTGGCATGGTTACTCCCAGGTCTATGTTCCACTGTATAGTCCATCCCCTGTAGGGAAATGGACCACCTCAAAAGTTTGGGGTTCTCACCCTTCATCTGTTTTAGCCATAAGAGGGGCTTGTGGTCTGTCTGAACAATGAAGTGAGTGCCAAACAAGTATGGCCTCAGCTTCTTCAGAGCCCAAACCACAGCAAAGGCTTCCCTCTCAATGGCTGACCAACGTTTCTCTCTGGGGGTCAACCTTCTGCTAATAAAAGCTACTGGCTGATCCTGACCTTCATCATTCAATTGTGATAACACAGCCCCTACCCCCCAACTCAGATGCATCTGTTTGGACAATGAATTTCTTGGAGTAATCAGGACTTTGCAGAATGGGAGCAGTGCACATGGCCTGCTTCAGGTCATCAAATGCCTTTTGACAGCTGACTGTCCACTGAACTTTCTTTGGCATTCTTTTAGAAGTCAAGTCATTCAAAGGGGTCACTATGGATCCATAACCTTTGACAAATCTTCTATAGTACCCAGTCAGGCCCAAGAAAGCTCTGACCTGAGTCTGGGTGGTTGGAGCAACCCAGTCCATGATGGTCTGGATTTTGCTCTGCAATGGTTGAACCTGGCCTCCACCCACAAGGTGGCCCAGGTACACAACCTGACTCTGCCCTATCTGGCACTTGGTGGCCTTGATAGTTAGGCCTGCCTTCTGCAAAACATTTCGCAGGTGGACCAGGTGATCCTCCCAGGTGGAGCTAAAGACAGCAATATCATCTAGATAAGCTGCACTATAGGCTTCCAGGCCTCTAAGGACTTTGTTCACCAACCTTTGAAAAGTGGCAGGTGCATTTTTCAAACCAAAGGGCATCACCACAAATTGGTAGTGCCCACTAGGGGTAGAAAATGCTGTTTTGGCTTTTGCATCCTCAGCTAGTCTGATCTGCCAGTAGCCAGCTGTCAAGTCAAATGTGCTCAGAAACTTGGCTGAGGCCAAAGTGTCTATAAGCTCATCTGCCCTTGGTATGGGATGGGCATCAGTCCTAGTGACTGCATTGAGACCTCTGTAGTCTACACAAAACCTCATCTCTCTCTTACCACCCTGGGTGTGAGGTTTAGGCACTAAGACTACTGGACTAGCCCAAGGGCTATCTGAGGGTTCAATCACACCCAAATCCATCATTTTCTGGACTTCAGTCCTGATGCAGTCCCTGACATGGTCAGGTTGCCTGTAAATCTTATTTTTAACAGGCATACTGTCCCCAGTGTCCACTTCATGAGTGCACCAGGTAGTCTGACTTGGAGTCAGTGAGAACATATGTCTGAACTGATTGAGAACTTTTCTGCAATCAGTTTGCTGCTGGTCAGTGAGGCTGCCTGCCAAGGCTACACCATCTACTGAACCATCATCAGGGTTCTGTGAGAGCAGGTCAGGGAGTGGATCACTCTCTTCCTCCTGTCCCTCATCAGTAGCCATGAGCAAGCCCATGTCTGCCCTGTCAACATATGGTTTCAGTCTGTTGACATGGAACACCCTGTGGGGGCTCCTGGGAGTTCCAAGGTCCACCAGATAGGTAACCTCTCCCTTCTGTTCAACAATGGTATGGGGGCCACTCCATTTGTCTTGGAGGACTGCTGGGGCCACAGGCTCCAACACCCATACTTTCTGTCCTGGATGATAAACAGTCAGCACAGCCTTTTGGTCATGCCAGGCCTTTTGCAATTCCTGGCTAGCCTCAAGGTTTTTAGTTGCCTTCTTCATATACTCAGCCATCCGGGAGCGGAGACCAAGTACATAGTCCACAATATCCTGTTTAGGGGGTTTGAGAGGTAACTCCCATCCCTCCTTCACCAGACACAATGGACCCCTAACTGGATGTCCAAACAGAAGCTCAACTGGGCTGTAACCAACCCCCTTCTGTGGAACCTCTCTGTAGGCAAAGAGAAGGCAGGGCAAAAGTATGTCCCATCTGCGCCTAAGCTTTTCTGGGAGACCTTTAATCATGCCCTTCAAGGTTTTGTTGAACCTTTCAACTAAACCATTGCATTGTGGGTGATAAGGGGTGGTAAATTTATAATTTACATCACACTCCTTCCACATAGCAGTTAAGTAACTAGACATGAAGTTTGCATCTCTGTCTGATACTACCTCCTTAGGGAAACCCACCCTGGAAAAGATTCCCAGGAGGGCTCTTGCCACCACAGGAGCTGTGGTGGTCCTGAGGGGAATTGCTTCTGGGTACCTAGTGGCATGGTCCACCACCACTGGGATACATCTGTGCCCAGATGCAGTTTGAGGATCTAGGGGACCAACAATGTCAATCCCTACCCTCTCAAAGGGAACCCCCACCACAAGTAGTGGTATCAGGGGGGCCTTTGTAGTGCTACCTGCCTTACCACTGGCTTGACAGGTGACACAGGAGCGACAAAACTCCTTGATGTCTTCAGACATATGAGGCCAATGAAAGTGAGGGATAATTCTGTCCCAAGTCTTGTTTTGGCCTAGGTGACCTGCCAATGGGATATCATGTGCTAGGGTCAAGAGGAAACTCCTAAACTTCAGAGGTATAACCAACCTCCTGGTGGCTCCAGGCTTGGGGTCTCTACTCTCTGAGTAAAGGAGTCCATCATCCCAATAGATCCTATGGGACCCACTAGCACTCCCAGCAGCCTCAGCAGCAGCTTGCTGTCTGAGGGGCTCAAGAGAGGGGCAGCTCAGTTGCTCCTGGCTCAGATCTGCCCTGGAAGGGCCCCCTGTCCCCAAGAACTCAACCTGATCAGGTTCAAGCTCCTCTGGGACAGTTCCTTCTTCAGGACTGCGATCATCTCCCTCAAGAGATTGATCTGCATTCTGAGGCAGGGGGGAAGACACTGCCTTAACCCTACTGCTCCTCCTCTTGGGAGGCACCTGGTCCATTCTTCCAGGATCCAGGGCCTGTTCAGTGTTAGACATTTTTGCCTGTGACCTGGTCATAGCAAACACATCTGCAGGGATGCCCAACATTTCTGCATGGGTCCTGAGCTCAACTTCAGCCCAAGCTGACGTTTCAAATTATTTCCAAGCAAGCATTCAACAGGGAGGTCTGCACTTACCACAACTTTCTTAGGGCCAGTTACCCCTCCCCAGGAGAAATTAACAACTGCCAGGGAATGGTCTGTCCTGATATTGCTAGCATTGGTCACTTTGTACATTTCACCAAGTATGATCTGCTCAGGGGCTACAAGATCTTTTGTCACCATTGTGATACTTGCTCCTGTGTCCCTGAATGCCAAGGCCTCTTTTCCATTTATTATAGGCTGTTGTCTGTATTTGCCCAGATTACTGGGGCTTACAAATAAGGAGGCCATATCCATGCCCCCATCACAGATCAACATAGCCTGAGTTGGAACTCTGACTAGGCCAGAGTCCATCTCAGATCCCAGGGTTAACCCTACTACACCCTTATTTGGAACCCCACCACCTGGAGCTGAACTAGGGGGAACAGTTGCCTTAGGGGCATTGGTGGTGGGTGTTGAGTCATTGGACTTGGTACAATCACTGGTCCAATGGGTTTTCTGCTTACAGATTTTACACCATAGTTTCTTCTTGCCTTTTCCCTTGTTGGATTGTGACTCCCCCTCAGATGCAGATTTTTGGGGCCCTTGAGAAGACTTCTGGTCTTTACCCTTCTCCCCACCCTTATCAGAGTTTTTAGAATCTTGCTTCTTAGGGTCACCACCTTGGTTCTGAACCTTCTGCCTCACCCTGGTTCTGACCCACTTGTCTGCCTTCTGGCCCAATTCTTGGGGAGAGGTCAGATCAGAGTCCACCAGGTACTGATGCAACAGTTGATTTTGACAGTTATTAAGGATCTGCTCTCTCATGATTAAATTATACAATCCTTTGAAATCACACACCTTACTGCCAAGTAACCAGCCTTCCAGAGCCTTAGTAGCACAATCAACAAAGTCAACCCAGTCCTGAGTCTGTGCCTTTTGGGTATCTCTGAACTTTAACCTGTATTGTTCAGTGGTTAGACCAAACCCATCAATCAGAGCACTCTTCAGGACCTTGTAATTATCAGCATCCTCTTCTCTAACAGTGAGGAGCTTGTCTCTACCTTTGTCTGCAAAGGAGAGCCACAAGATTGCTGCCCCCTGCTCCTGGGGGACCCTCTGTACCTTACAGGCCCTCTCAAGTGCAGTTATCCATTTGTGGATGTCATCCCCACTCTGGTAGGGAGGGACAATCTTGTTCAGGTTCCTATGGTCATGAGTATGATCTCTACCTCTAGGGACACTGTTGCTGCCACCATGGGTCTCTAGCCCCAACTTCTGAAAAGCTCTCTGAAGCTCCAGAGATTCCCTGTCTAAGGCAAATTGCTCTCTCTTGATTCTGAGCTTAGCTCTCTCAAGCTCAAGCAGTTGGCATTTCTTCTCATAAGAGGATGCCCTTTTATGAGAAGCAGAGGACCCTATAGACGTACCAGAATGATTAGATTCCTAAGAAGGAGATCTTGATCTTCTTGGTAGACTATTAACCCTTCCAGGTGGGGTAAAGAGAGCCCCTCTGGGGTCTCCTTCCTCACCTTCTGGAAGAATTGGATTTTCCAGGTTAGAATCATTTTGATTCTCCTGGCCAGCATCAGAGTCTGGGTCATAGTAGTGTTCACTACCTGCCCTTTCCTCTTCTGCTGTCCCACCCACTCTGTCAACCTCATCAGACCCTGGGGTCTTTCTGAGGTCATCTGCAAGCAACAATTTTATGAGATGTTGTGCTGTTGGGCTTTTCCCTGTCTTCAATTTCCTAGAGGCACACATAGTCCTCAATTCTTGGTATGAGGCATGGTCGTACTTAGTTGGGAGAGGTCCACTGACTTCTGCCCTTGAAGACATGACTAGTGTGGTGTGGTGTATGCACCTACCTACTCTAGTGGGGCCTACTAAACTCTCTTGAGTTGTAGAAAGGGTGTGCTAAGCCCTTGACACACAACTCTAAGTTCAGTAGAACTTACTGTATTCTAAACTTGATTTATATGTACCTATGTACCTATAGTGGTTTTCAGTTAGTCACTCAAAGAGATTATCTGGTAAAGCAATAGCAAGCTTGAATCAAACCGCTGCACACCAATGTGAGAAGTTGGCCTGGCATATGCTGTCCACTAGTTATAGTGGGCACCTTGCACCAGTACAAACGACCCTTATTGATGATAGGTTTAATGACAACCTTTATTGAAAGCTATCCTAGTGGTAGCTATGGAGAGCAGCCTTCAGGCTAAGTCTTGAAGGAGTGTAAAGCAGCTTACCAGATTATAACCTCTTGAATGACCAAATGAAAGGAGAACCACACCAGGTATATATAAAATATATGTATTTATTTCTAAACACTCACTACTAATCTCTTTATGAGATTAGAGTCCAAGATACACAGTATCACAGTATTAAAACAACAGTAAATAGCACAATATACAATGGGCCCCAAGGGGGGACCAAACCATATATTAAGAAAGTGGTATAAGAACCACGACTTGACTAGACACAGTGCCTAGAGCACGTAGAATCGCTGGGAGCCCAAGGAACCACCCAAGGTAGTGACACAGGAGACCCACGGGGGACGTGTGCAGTGTGAGAACACAGCTGCGAGCGCCGTAGGATTCTATGCGGAAAGTCGCGGTTTGATTTTTAAAGATAAAGGACACTTAGGAGAGGACTTTGAGCAAACCCCTTTAGACTTAAGGGTTTCTAGGGCCAACACCCACGGGAGCACCGTAGTACTCGAGTTACCTCACCCAGGGAAGCCGGGTGCATAGGTGGCAAATGGTGTCGGGAATCGTCGTTGATTTCAATGGCGATCTGCTGCAAAGTGCTTCTGCCGTGAATAAAAAAAGTGTCCGGGATGATCCAAGCCTGGATTGAAGATGTGAAGAACCTGAAAGCAGAGGGGACAGAGTCTGGGTCACTAGCCAGTGACCAGGAGCGGAGCAATCGAATGCCCACCGATGTCGGGTGCTTCAGGTGCAAAGAGGTGAAGCTTGACTCTGCAGCCACGGAGTCCAGGAGATGTCGATGATGACCAGGAGCCGGATTCGAGCTGTCCCACGAAGGATGTCGAGTGCTGGGGCATCGGTGCTCAGATTGAACACAACAAGCCTTGGCAACAGCAACCCACGCAGGAAGAGAAAAGATGCTTCGGTGCGGACCAGCAAGATCCAGGAGACTCCCCATGCGATGGAGAGTCAGGGCACATCTGGAGCAACCAGGGTAGCCCAATTAAAGTTAGAGTTGCCTTCTTGGGGACCCACAGGTCAACGGACCAGGGATCGCGAAGGGACCTCAAGAGGAATCACGAAATGGCGGCCCACGGAACACTCGTTGAGTGTAGGCTGGCAATCTTTGGTGTGATTACTGCTCGGGGTTGGGGCTACAAGTAACCCAAAGCTCAGCCTCAGGGGTCTCCGGAAAGCTGATGCTTCTGCAAATGGACGCGGTGCCCAGGGGTTCAGGTTGCACGGTCACCACGAGGGATACGGGCCTCAGACTTGCTGTGGGCACAGATCGACCTCTAAGACCTCAGAAAACCCACCTCCTGTGTGGCAATATTCTTCGGAGTCCTCAGGAGCTTTGGAGATGCCAACCAGTCAGTTGCGTTTAAGGTGCCTGCCTTGCAGGGGAGTAACTCCTTTACTCCAAGGGAGATTCTTCAGTCATCCAGCATAGTGTAGATCGTCGAAGTACTTGGTTTCTGGGTCAGAGTTTAGTCCAGGTGTAATCTAAAGTCGTGTAGTCAGGGGTTCCTACTTTATACCCAAGGAAGGGGTGGGACAAACTCTGGGGACCCACCTATGGGAGGGTCAGGAAAGAGGGGTGGCTACACCCATTTCCTTTGTCCAGTTTCGCGCCAGAGCAGGGGCTGGTAGCCCCTGCAACCGGTTTGAGCTGGACTATGCACAGGGACACCATATGTGCCCCCAGTGCAGACTTCAAAGCACTGTTGGAGTGCACCCACCCAGCCCCAATACACTAAAGCCTGTCTGGGAGGTGGTCACACCTCCCTGTGACAGGAAACCTATTGTCCAGGCCTCCCGTGCCGGAGTTTCGTCCAGCAGCAGGAGGGCAGACTCGTGTCTGTGGCTGCAGCATCCATTTTGTGATGCCAGGGTTCTGTTAAGCTGGTACCGGGTGTACCGGTGGTGCCATGTTTCTCCCTCTAGTAGGGTGGAATCATACCTCCAACCCCAGTTACTGGGGTGGAGGTATGATTCCAAGGTGTTTGACACCAAACACAACATGTTTCCATGCAGCCATTCTCAAGTTAGCATTTACTGCGAGGTTATAATGCACTTAAGAGTATATGGTTGGCTGCATCACAAACAACCCCGGAATGAAGATTCCAAAAGCTGCAGAGGGGCCCTGCTCATGCATGGGCACCCTCTCACATGAAACCCAGCACCCTGCCTTCAGGATTGTTAAGGCCTGCCATAGGGGTGACTGATAGGTTTACATGTGCAGTGATATGGAGAGATATAGGGAACCTATATCCCAGTAAGGGGTGGATACACCACCTTACACAGGTTGCTGTAGCAGACCTGTCGTGTCATTTTGGATGGCCTCTCAGGGGTGGCATAATACATGCTGCAGCCCCTGGGAGGCCTCTGGGATACCTATGCCCTGGGTACATAGTATACCATATACTAGGGACTTATAAGGGTACCCCAGAATCCAATCTGGAGTGTACCTAGAGTACATGCAATCAATTTAGAGTAGAAAGCAGATAGACTGGGGTCCTGATTAGCAGGGCCTCAGTCTGGCTAAGTCGAAAAACAGTGAAACATCAGCAAAAAGTGGGGGTAACTATAAGAAGCAGATCCTACTCTCCTAGACGTAGCAGGCCTAAAGTAGTGTCCCCCATCACATGTGACATCAGAACATATCTTTGCATACCTACTCACACTCAACTGTGTGGACACAGCCTGTTTTGATGGATCACATTGATCCACATGGCAAGAAGTTGGACACCATACTCACATTGCTGAAGACACGTAAGAGCACAGGTCTATCAGCAACTATCCCAACCACAATGTCTGGCTCACAGAGGTGGAGCTGGCAATAGGGACTCACCCCTAAGTGAAATGATCAGGCAGTCCCTCCCTGTGTACGGACAATGCTCATTGAGGCACACGATTTGTCCTTCTAATCAACACTCATCACAGTTGAACACTAGTGAAGTGGCGTAGACATTATTAGCATGTGCGTTTCAGTGCGGGCAAGACAAGGGCCACAACATGCAGACCAATGCTTCAGACACTAACAGGCAGCATGGGAACATGTAGAGGTGCAAGAAATGGGGAGGCAAAAATGAACACCAATCATTACGGATGGCAACGGTCTCAGCCCACCTTGCCTTGCTGGACGAGTCATGTGATGTTTGGCGTATGCTCATTGCCCCGTGTCAGGGGACACGACTCACAGCCCATGGGTTCTGCATAGTGCTGTACCACCGGACTGCGCAGACTGTCTGCTCTGCTGACAGTGAGCAGGTGAAAGAGTCCAACAAGGTCACATGTAGTACTACATTGCCATGTGTGTACTCTCACTCCAGCAGTATGTCAGATTTAGGAACCTTGCCAAGCGACGCTGTGCAGCTCTGCCCAGGGGACTGCCTCACCTTGCACAGGTGTGTGTCAACACGCGTAGGTGCATGCACATGCATTCTGAGTCCAGGCGAATGCAGCCATGTCCACTGTTGTGGTGGGATGTGTGACCATTTCTCCAAGATGCAACAAGGTGTTGGGACCTGTGCTCTGGGTTACAAGCAGTTGTGGCTGCAGGAACGTAGTTACTCGTCCATGAATGCGAGCGCAGCTTCCTGGGCAATCAGTTCCAAGAGTACGTCGTTGTCGACTTCAACGAACACGAGGGCGAGCCAATCCATTAACTGGTCCGGACAGATGTGCTCCGTCCACACCGTTTCACCAATCCGCAACACAGCCCAATAGGGGAGCGTTTCGATGTGGTCACTGCACAAGAGGACTTGTGCAATCTCCCATGCCCAACTGCCAGCACACACGCCAAATATCAAGGCATCCCATGAACGGGTATCACGGTTACACTCCTGGTCGTGGGCCAACAGGGGGCGCACACACAGTCATAATCCAGTTCAGCTACCGTTGTGTTGGATAGGCAGACATCCATGGGCCACTCGAATATGCATGATCGACAGTGGAACCAGGGCTGGACGCAGGTGACGTACGCAAGACGAAAGCTCAGACGGTAACTGATGCGCAACACTGCCAGTGGCAGTGCCCCCAACAAATGCAGCATACGTGCACGGTACAGTTCCACGTGACAGGGGTTGTACATGTGCCCGGGATGTTCTGCCATTGCGTTGGTGGCTCTCGTAGAACCGGCACTCTTCTGACCTGCGGCAGTTATGTGGATGATATGCCACAGCTCGGAGCAATGAGTCGTATGTGTGTGCAACGTTTGGACGTATGGGTTGTTGTGTACGTAAGTGTCAAGGGCATTCCATGCAAGGGTACCTCGAGCAAGGACTTCTGTGTGTGGGGTGTGGATACGTTGGTCTTTCATTAGCGCTGTGCGTAGTTTGGGAGTCATCAGCATCTGCTATGGTATCTCTCTCAGGGGGTGCCTGCTGCATGCAAGACCAAGGTCGGAGGTGCAGATGTCCTTCCGCCTTATGTATTGAGACAAAGGAGCTTTCATCCCTAATGTTAGTCTGACTACTGCTTGCATTCTGGAAATGTGATGTGTCTTTCGCGCCGCATTTGGGGCTAGGCCTTAGGCTTATGGTGCACTAATAGCGATGCACCAATAGCGATACACACACAACAGTTGGAATGTATGTGCCAAGAGCCTTCCTTTCACTGTCTCTCCCTCCCTCTCTTTCTCTCTCTTTCTCTCTCTGTCTCTCTCTTTCTCTTTCTCTCTCTTTCTCTCTCTCCATCTCTTTCACTCTCTCTCTCCCTTTCTTTCTCTCTCTCTCTGTCCTTTGATGAGCGCATGACACACCTTCTTATCTTGAAGTTTGTCTTGAAGGCTGTGACTTACAGATTGTCCAGAGACGACCCGCCATGACTCTTCCAAATAGTTGTTTTGAGTTAAATTTGAATAAATTGATTTGTTTGGAAATTCAGAGATGAATGAATGATTCTCCTTTTTCGGACCACACATGAATGTTAATTGTTGTAATTGTGCGACATCAGGCGAATTGTTTTGTTCATGATTTCGTAAAGTTGGTGTAAAATATCTTTGTCCTGGGGGGGGTGACCGGGGTAGGGCCCCGAGGGTGGGGGGGTCCTGGGGGTGGTGGCGGTGGGTGTTGTGGCCCTCTTGGGTGTCCGAGCTGCATGATCAGTAGCTCCATGGCATCTGTTGTTCTTCTGGTGTGGCTGTGGGCTGGGCTCCCATTTCTGGTGCAGGTTGTCGTCCGACTTAACACCAGGTAAGAGCAGGTGTTAAATCCCTGCTGCTAACGCGCCTTATCGTCTGTTTTGTGATCTTATCGCCGATCTGGCTGGTCGTTGGGAATATTGCTAAGTGGTGTTGTCGCTGCTTTTTGCACAGGAACGCCTACTCTGCATCTCATTAGCGTTAGTTGCCGGTGTCATCCGTGGCGATGTTTTTTGCGGCTGCTATCGCAGGAAAACTGGCGATATCGGCTGTTATCACCAGCTTATGAATGGGGCGATAAATCTATTGCCACTTTGGCTGCGATAAAGTGCCGCTAACTCGGCGATAAGTCCTTGAGAATATGCCCCTAAATGTATAAGTCACTTTTTTGTCACAACCCTGGTTCAAAAATCTAATTTGTTACATATTTTAATGTGCTCAAATGTACGCCCGATAGCCCAGGTAAACATATGTGTGAGGTCTTAAGATCTGATGTCACTTCTTGTGAGGTCATGGGTTGCGATGCCACTTCTTGTTATGCCACGTGCGATGTCACGTGCCATGACGTCATTTGCATACTGCCTAACTAAGTTAGTTCCCCCCAGTTCTTTTTTTAGGACTTGTGCCCTGATAGAAAGCATTTGTGGATACACAGATACAGGTGACAATAAGTACTATAAAGGGGAGGATGCCAAAGGTCCCTCGCAACCAATGCTCCAAAAACAAAATCAGCAGTGAAATGTAGATTTCACTAAGTCTTCTCGTCTTATTGGGTAGACAAAAACAAGGGGCCTCATTTATCAAAAGTGGAGCATCTCTGCGTGTCACAATTTGTTATGATACGATGCGTCACTTTTTTGCGGCATGGATGCGTCAGATTTATGGTTTGGCGCACCATGTCGCAAGTGACGAGTAAAGTTTTTTTTTAAATGACGTTGACGCGGCCGTCGTGACGTAACAAAAACTGACGCAACTGCTGAAAAAGTGTCGAAATTCAGAATCTCATATTCCTACGCAAGACAAACTTACCTGCACCATTTTTTCCTTGCGTTACGATTTGGAAATAGGCAACAAAAAAAACGAATGTACCTCAAAAATCAATTTTGGAGAAAAATAAAGGTTCCATGGAGCATGAAGGGGATGCCAGCAGTCAAGAGAACCTCCCACACGGTAGCCAGGATGTCCATCCCGAAACACAGGGGAAGAGGAAAGTAAATGTTAGTGCGGAGGAGAATGAAATACTAATCAATGAGGTCACAGACCACCAACATCAGCTGTTTGTCACCTCTAAGTTGCTGTTATCCAAAAAAGATGTAATCTGGAAGTCCATATTGGCTGTGGTCAACTGTGTGGCTCAATTGAAGAGGACAGTGTCAGATTTGAAGAAATGCTGGCATGACATCAAGCGAAGGACAAAAGAGAAAATGGTGCAAAACATGAAGGCAGCAATGCAGACCGGAAGAGGGAGCCCAGCACACCAGGAAGAGCTGGATGCCCTGTAGGAGCGGGTGGCGGCTATCATCCCAGAGGTGTTGGTGGCAGGACTTCCAGGACAGTACAGTGCTGAGCATGAGGAACTGCAAGACACACAGGGTAAGTTGCAACAAGGGGCAATGTTGGTAACAAGCTAATGTTGTGCAGTGCATTTACTAAGCCACCAGTCCTTATTAGCGACATGCGTTGTGCAAAGTGAAGTCATGTATGTCAATAACAGTGAAGTGTCACATAAATGCCTTGTACCCTGGACAGTCAGATGTTGCCCATTACATTCTAGATCCATCATGTACATCAACAATACATGTGTCAGAAGTGCAGTACCAGGCCCCTGCTGCCCCTGTGAATTGCTACATGTAGGTGTATACACTACAGAACCCATTTGAACTACAAATCCAACAACTCACTGCAACAGACATAGGGGGCCTCATTTATGATGCCAGAGTGGCACTATTGTGCCGCAAGGACGTCACTTTTATGACGTACCTGTGGCACAATGTGCCACTGGCATATTTATAAGGGCATGTAAAGTCACGTTACGTGGTTTTTCATGGGCTTAAAAATATGTGTCTCTTTCATGCAGGAAACTGCGTGAAAGGGTCATTCCATGGGTGTTGCTGGGGGTGTTCCCAGCAACATCCATGTCTTTTTGACAATGCCTCAGATTGACGAGAAATTGTAACTCTGAGGCAGTGCAAAAAACTTACGCCTCACCAGGGGAGGCGTAAAGGAGGCACAACGAGGAGAAATATCTTCATTTCTTCCTTAGTATCCTTATTCTATTCATTCTGCATCACACATAGAAAGATGAAAAAGCATCTTGTGATTATTTTTGTGAAGGAAGGTTTCCCTTCTTGCTCACAAATAAGCATCCCCCGCAATGCAGGCACCTTTGCACCATGGTGCAAGAGTGCATGCGCTGCTTCAGAGCTGGCCTGTCTGGGCATGTGCCATGGTAGAGGAAACAAATTTCAAACTCTACTTGGATATGTTGCTATCATCATTTGAAATTCACAACTGATGATGTGATGCATGAACTTTGCTCTGTTGACCTACATCATAGTTACAAAGTGATGACAAAAAGTAAAAAAAGTTGATTCTTGAGAACAGATGTCAAACATGAGCATCAACCTACATTGTCTCACATTTCAGAGCATGCAACACCTACTCCTGAGCAGCAACCTGTCATGGAAGAGGATCATGTGGAGGTGACAGCGTGCCAAGCCTGGACCAAGACCTCCTCCAGGAACTGTTCCAATCTATTCTAACACCTCTCCCGTCACAAGAAGGTCAAGCAGCATTACCGTGTCTCCACATGACCTGTCTGGAACCTATCATACACCACTTCCCAAAACATCTGAACCTCCAAACTCACAGGACACGCTAAATGTATTTGAGCAACGTGTTGTTGAAGTGCAGAGTCAGTTGGTACAGGAGATGCGGAAAAGGATGCAAAGCATGGCAGCCACTCTAGAGGGAGTCCTCCGTTGTCTAAGCTCACAATGTGGCAGTGCAGACCATGGAAGTGGCACCGACACTCCACCCCGTGGCTAGTTTTGGGCCCTGGATGACATATCCATTGCCACGTGGCAGAGGCACGTGCAAATCCCCAGCACAAGTGGCACCATTGAGGTTGCCATCAGGCTGGGGGCCATCCATAACATTCTCGAAGCCATGGAGCGGAAACAGGATACATACCTCACCACCTTGGATGCCTACCAATGTGATGTAGCTGCAGTGCTGGCAAACCAGCACGTCCTGCTCAGTGCATTGCTGCCTTACCTGTTGGCCCAGGGAAATGCTGCTGGAAACCTGCCTTGCACATCTATTTTTTATTTATTTACTTGAGTTTTATATAGCGCTGGCTAGACCCGGAGGTATCAGAGCGCTTTACATAAGGACACAGCGAGTTACATGTTGCAAAAGTTTCACAATAATTACATAATGGATAGATAAACAATACAGGAGAAAAATCTATAGCCCCTGGTATGTGTATGCCTCTTTTGTCTACGGGACCATTGAAAACACCATCAGCTGAGCCAACACATACATCAGAGGAAGAAGATGTTGATGTTACTCCGGTAGTTAGGAACAATTCCAGTTAGCATTACCGATTGCCATATGACCCAAAATCGACAATGTCCTGAGCTTACTGTATTGTTAGTGTACCCCAAAAATGTCATAGTCCTTATTCTCAATATCACTGGTTTACCTCTCACATATCTGTGGACTGTCTCTGTGAAGTACACATATGATGGCAATTGTTCATTCATACACACTTAAATCTTACTCTCACCTATATGACCCATGACATTTATTTAGCCTGCTGCGTGCCAGGACATCCTCATCCTTACTGTAAGTGCCTCTTGATTTTTGGCATGCCGTCATACCTTGCTCCTTGGTTTCTTGTCTCAATAAAATTGCATTACATGTTCAGCATGCATGGTGCTACTGTCCCCATTAATTGAGTGACTAGTACAGTGTGGAAGGCAGAAATTGCAATTGCAAAGATAGCACATGATGTCCCATGTTGGTATGACAACCAGTTACAAAATAGGTAAGACTGTGTAAATTGTACAAGCAAATCTGATTGCAATCTTGAACTTCCAGGTGGCATTCCTAGGTGAATGTTTGATATGCTAAAATCATTAACATCCCAATGGCATGGATATATGTGAATGATGTTCAGGTGGCTGACATCAAAGGCACATCATAGTGTGAACAATATTGTTGTCATAGCAATTTGTGCATTTGTAAAGTGTATACGTGCTTCCCACCAGTGTGCCTGCAACCACATCCTGCAGTACTTACCAGGTGTCTCATGTATGAGGCCCTACCTGTACTTTTGTGGTGCTGGAATGACACTTTGCATCATATCGAAGTAGATGCTGCAGCCGCACAATGGGCTTAGAATTAGCAACTGATACATAACTTTGCTGACATGGTGTTACTCATCATGCAGCACACATACGAAAATATGAGAGAGTGACTACCAATAGACATCCCAAAAGTTATTGCGCTATGTTACACATTTCCTGGAGAGATGTGACAATCGGACACATTGCCATGTTTAAGGCACTTTGTAAATTTGGAAATGTGTAAGGGGACATGGATGTACCTTGCACACACCCACAATATCAACATTTGAACAGGCCTGTCACACAGACTATTGCAGGATAATGGACCATAAATGTCAAAGGCCTAGTAAACTCAGGAATGGTGCATTTCTGTTGTCTACGAGATGTGTTGTACTTTGCTTTTACAAACGTGGTTTCAGATACTGTTCTCCCATTACTAGTACAGTGCTGCTTGGCAATGGCCCTATTTGACTACTTGTACTGTCAACCTATTGGTAGACATAAGATCCAAATTGACAGTCTGCGCACAGCATGTGTAAGACCCAACCTAAGCAGATGTCACCACTTACAACGCCTACAACAAGTCATAACTTTTTTTTTTTTTAAACCAATGCTTTATTTTTAAAATCTGTAAAATCATAAAAACGCTAGCCTGAACACCACTACACTATAAATACCTAAAATGCTAATTCCTACAGTACACTAAACTAAATCAACTACACTAACATCCTAACATCTAAACTTATACTAAATAACTATACCTTATACTACATTACACATGCATCAAAACAGACCGCTAAAACATCAACCCCCACCCCCTATGCAGCAATGAAACATGAGACACACATACGCTATATCTAAACACAGACAAACTAAACCTAGCATACTAAACAAAGATATATTTTTTTGTGTTTTTTAAAGTTTTTTCTTAAAATACATTAAACAATTACTAAACATCACCCCCCACCCAGTACTTATAACTTAAAGACTTATCCTACAACTAATACTAAGCACTAAAACTACACTAACGGATAACAAACTATTACTACACTAATACTAAAAACTTTGTAAAACTACTATTAAACCATATTTATGTAAAATGAGCACTTAAGATGGTGGCCGGAGCAGTCGCAACCTAAGGAGCTCCGAGTCCCGCCCGTTAACTAATCCTTGAAAATATGTCCTCCAAGCCTAGCTACCACATCTCAGAGCAGCTACCCTGAGCCTACAACACATAGGCGGCCTGGATTGGAGCGACGGCACTGAAGAATGGCCGGTGGCTCCTGGGAAACCCGATAGACTGTGCCTGTGGTTGTGGCCTGCCATTGGAGCGGCGGCCTGCATTAGGGCCCTGCGCGGAGACGCGGAGGGTGCTTTCCGGTGCATCAGAATCACTGGCCGGAGTTGGGGGCTGCCGTGGCCGCGGACGAGACAAGCAGTTGTCCGAGACAGCCTTCCCCCCCTGGTGAGACTGAGGGTCCGGGGGATGTGCGAAAGGCTGAGCAGACCAGACCTGATGGGCGATGGGACGTTCATGCCCAGCGCTGAACACGTTTAAACAATTGGGCCCGATCGGACGCCTCGATCATGCGAGGGGGTGGCTGATGGGACGGATGCCGACTGCTCAGGAACATCGGGGCCCTGCCTATGGGAATTGTCGGGCCGGTGTTCGACCTGCTGTTGCCTGCCTCGGCTCCACAGGTGCGGCTGGGGAGCCGTGGGCGGGACCTGACGGCGAGGTCCATGTGGGCACTCAGGACACAGGCCTCCGGGTGAGAGCCGTGGGGCCGAGCCCGCAGACACGCCCTGAAATCCAAAACAGGGACCGGCGTGGAGGCTTGACCCGAGGTTGATGAGATTGGCCTGTTACACAGAGAGGCCACCGACGGATGCAGGAGCCCTCCGGAAGCTAGAGCCGACAGGCTGATAAACGGTACAACTCTCCCCCCCTGATGAGCCTGAAGGACCAGCGGATGTAAGTAAGTAAGTAAGTTAGTAATTTTATTTGGTTCAGACCTCAACTGAGATCAACAAATACAAATATAAAAGTATTATTACTGATTAAAAATAATTAAAATAGTAAAACTTTTAAGACACACTGTAGAATGGAAAAGTAATAATATTTTATCGTCTACTTATACAACATTCAATAAAATAGAAAATAAAAATGTTAAGATTATGCGCTTTACCTTTAGAACAGCTTCAAGACACTTTTTAAAAACTTAAACAATGTAGATAGAGAATAATAGGGGAGCTAATAAGCATCCCTGTTTCAGCCCATTCTTCGTGGGGAAAGGTTTGGTTAGGCCTTTTTCTCCCCCCATTTGGACTCTACACCATGTTAATGTGTGAAGGGAGATTATTATTGTTAAAAGATCTATAGGAATCCCCAAATTCGCCAATTTTCTCCATAGGGTCAATCTATCTACACTATCGAAAGCAGTTGAAAAATCAATAAAAACACAATATAAAGTTTGAGCATTTGACGTAACATATTTGTCAAGTACTGTTTGGAACACAGCGATGTTCTCCAATGTTGAATGCTTTGGACGAAACCCAGCCTGAGACATAGGGATCACTTTTCTCGAAAACGCCTAGTCTTTTAAGTGTTCCAAAACGCAAGCTGCAAAGATCTTGCCGGTGGCGTCGAGAAGAGCTATTTGTCTGTAGTTTGCAGGATTCGTTCTTGAGCCTTTTTTCAGGAGAGGGACCACCACACTCCCCCGCCAAGATTCTGGTATTTCCCCACTTTTCAAGCAATGTTGGAAGAGTGGGGCTAAGAATTTATTCCAGTCGTCTGCGTTTTTTTCTAAAACTTTAATAGGGATCTTATCTGGTCCCATCGCTGCAGATAACCTGGCAGAGGATATAAGAGTAGAAATTTGTGAGGCTGAGATTTTCATTGGTTCCTGCTCGCTTTGGCTCTTCAGCGCTTGCTACTGTCTGGGGAAGGTCAGATGCTGATGATTAGGTTTATAAAGCCTTAGTATGTACTTTTCCCAGTCAGATGATGATACTGGTGTGGCTTGAGCAGATTTTCGTAACCCCATTTGGGCAGAGATTATGTTCCAAAATGCTTTATTATTTTTGTGTTTTACCGCAAATTGGATGTCGACCCAGACACGATCTCTTAGGGCCTGCCTTTCTCTCTCCTTTTTCCGTTGTTGGAGTTTTTTCAGTTTCCTTATGTCTCCTTGTCTTACCACACAGAAAGAACGAAATTGAATTCTAGTCAATTTATTTAGTTGTCGAGAATTATTATCGGCTTGTTTTCCTTTTTGACGTATTTTAAAGTTTTCATGCCTTGCTGTGTTTCCTTGGAGAGAGGCAACTACCGACTGTATAGTAGCTTCAAATCTATTTATAGGATTGCCTACTCTATTCGCGGATGTTAGCAGAACTTGGGAGATTTTATGGTTTATTTTACTGATTGTTTTGGAATTCCAATGAATCCTTCCAGTTTTGTGATTTATGACAGCCCGTCCTTCCAAAGAGCGAAGAGACCACAAAGATGTATGCTGTGTGAAAACGTCAATTTCTACAGATAGTAGTGCGTGGTCGCTTTTGTGGGTATATTGGGTAGAAAATGATTGGACCTTCGAAAATAGGTCCAAACTACATATAAAATAATCTATAATTGAGGACTTGGTTGGACCCAGTCTGGTATATGCTGCCGGGGTATCTCCATCAATTCTCGCGTTTAATATGACACCGTTAATTACTTCGATAGATGACAGGAGCATTTTCCCCCTTTTATCTGCTTTTATTTTATCGGGAAAGACGGGAGTTGGTATTGAACATGCTACTTCTTGTGGGGATTTCCCCCTATTATTAACTAGTGCATTGGAAATCTTTCCATTGAAGTCCCCGGCCATTATCATCATTGGATATCCCCTTACTTCTAAGATTAATTCGATTTTCTTGAATGCTTTGGTCAAGAGATGATCTTTTGAGGTTCCTGGCGGGAAGTAAATGTTAAAAAGTAAGAGATTTGATGGAGGCTCCATTCTTTCTTTCCGGCACTTGATGCTAATGCATTGAACATTTGGGAGTAAGAGCTCAATTTCTTCCGGGTCCCAGTCTATCTTCTCTCTCAATAGGATTGCTAGGCCTCCTTTTGCATGGCCTCTTCTAGAGGCCTCTGCAGCTTTAACAAACACAAAATATTTTTTTTGAGAAAAGCTCGCCAAGGACCGTGTTTCTTGCAGTAACACAATAGAAGGTGAATTTTCCAGAATAGAGAGCATCTTGTCAGAAGTCTTTCCTGCGATGTTCCATGACACTATTAATTGTCTATCGCTAAAAAGGCAATTTCAAATCCTTGCCCAACTTATTCCTGTTCAGAGATCCCGCTATCCATGCCCAGGAATTTTCATCTGATAGCGGTTTTTGCCTTGAGTCAGAACCATTCCAAATTCGCCGAACTCCATCTTTTATGGAGATCAGCAGAGAGCTACCTTCCACGGAATTCCTTTTTTCACCTCCCACGCACTGCTGGTTAAAATTATTGTTAGTATTGTCTATAACTTCTTTGTCATCTCTAAGTTGGTCACATGCGAAGCTGGCCTTTTTGGCTATGGCGATATCGAATCCGTTTTTATGAAGAATGTCTTGTTCTTTAATTATAATAGCTGGAACTACATTTGACCAGTACTCTACGCATGCCACTGAGCAGGTTGATTTGTCAGGGAAAGAAACTAATTTTATTTCTCCTGTAGTTAATGATTGGAGTAGTTTAATTTTGCGTAATAATTCGACTATTCTCACACGGTTTAATGGACAATTGCCGCTGGGAAATATATCTGTAAATTCTAAGAAGTTTGAGACTGGGCATTCGGAGTCACCCTGAAAATCCTGGTAGATACGTTGATCTTCTGTGGTTCGTTCTTTAAGTTTTAAAGATTTTGTTGAAAAATTTTGTGCTAAAGGGTTTAAGACTTTTGTGTCTTTTATTTCGACTTGAGGAATTTTTGGGGGTGACTGCTGACAGGTATTTAAGGACCCGTTACTTCTGTCCTTGACATGGTTAATTTCTTCCCCTTCTTGCTCTATAGGGCTTGTTTGGAGAAATTTTACTTTTCGCGGAGCACTTTTCGATATTCTCCGTTTAGCTCTTTTCTTTATCATTTTCTTCTTGTTATTTTGCCCAATCTTGTATTTCTCCTTTTTATGAGGCGTTATTGCAGGTTCCAATTGTAATGATTGATTCCGGGTTGGGACTTCCCCTGACCCTCTCCCGACAATAATTCGAGGAGGGAGAGACCACTTTTTGTTCTTTTACTTGGAAAATTGGGAAAAAAGATATGGGGTTTTGAATGGCTTTCTCCTTTACAATTTCTGGACAAGGGTCTTTGAATAATTTTTGAAGGGAATAAATTTCGTCACCATTAAGACAATAAGATTTTTGATTCTGTTTTGTTTGGTTTTTCCCCGTCTGATTTTCCTTCTGCTTTGCCCCGTTTTCTTGCAATGGGGAATTGCTGGAGACTGGGGATTTTAAGAGACACTTGTCTTCTCTGCCTATGTCAAGCTGTAAGTTAAGAGATTGCGAATGGGCTATTTGAACAGGTTGATTAAGTTGAGTCGATTGTTTTTTCCTTTTTTTATCTACAAGATATTGAAGGATTCCTGTTTGAGTTTCCAATATCTGATCCGAGTTTTCCAAGTTCTTTTCCAAGAGTATTAATATAGAGTCCATAATTCTCTGCAATGACAGAATGGTACTTGATACAGGATCTTGCCTGTTTACTGATTGCGGCAGAATAAACGACGGGAACTCAGAAGATTGTGAGAGGTTATGTTCCATCTCTTGCAGATTACTCGGTGTACTAGATAATATGTGAACTGGCTGTTTTTTATGGTCTTTTGTATCAAGATGACAAGGCGAAATGAAATTAAAGTCTGGAAGAGTGAAATCTGTTGCTGCGATTTGTCCGAGGCCCTCCTGGATTTCTGTTTTAACAAGAAGCCCTGGAAGGTCTTTCATGGGCAGAAGATCCACAGTCTCTTTAAGCTCTTGGGACACTGTTAAGTCTTGGACTTTCGAGGGGTCCAACAATTGAGCGCTTTGGTGAGCTACGTCCTGGAATAGAGGGGGATTGGAGACTAAGCTCTCTTTTCTTACGCCAACTTTATCTTTATCTGTAGTTACAGGTTGCTCCAGCTGGTCCACCTGAGGAAATTTTTTTGGGGTAATTGTAGTTGTAGTTGTAGATATAATTGTAGGTGAAAAAAAGTTTGTTATTACAGTTTTCTCTGTCGGTTCTCCATATTGAGACATTATACGGATGCCCTTGTAATTGACTGATGCTCGTGCTGTGCCCACTTTTTTCATATGAACAGAGCGGGCCTCAACCTTTTATAGGCCATACTGCTTTGGATTCTTGTTTATTTAAAAGAATTTATATGTTATATATATTTAATTAGTACTGAAAGATTCTTCTTTTACGAAAATTGTGTAATTGCAGAGAATGTTCTAACTTTCCGATCACCACGCAAAGAACTTATGTTCAGGCTTACGTTCAAACTATTTGAAACTAGAAGGAATGGTTCAAGCTTTTTATGGTTTGTCCCGAAGACTTTGTGGGGCCGTCGATACGTCGATTTATCAAAAGAAATATACTCAGATTAATGAAAAAGTCCTCTTACTACCAGTGCACTCCAGGACACCGTGGTCGCCCAGTAGAAACCAAAGTTAAACTTGGCTGAAATTTCCACCTCCGTATGTAACATAGGAGAGAATAGATGGAGGGAAGCAGGTCAAACCTTCTCCTGTAGTATTTCTATGGCGTTAATGTAGTCTTACTAAGACAATGATCCAGAGGTTCGACGGTCCGAAGGTTCAGAGGTTCAGAGGGGTTGGAGAATATCGGAGCGGGAGCACAAGGGGGGCACAAGGGGGGCCTGAGCGCGGGCCCTCGAGAGCACCGCAGGCCGCACCCGGCCGAGCCGAGCCGGGCCGCTTCCGTTACCGCGATGACTCTCGGCCGCCCTCTGCAACTACAGATGCGCTATCACGCCCAGTCACCAACAACCGTATTCCTTGCTACCACTCTTCCGTGCCACCTCGCCCAGCTACTTGCTGCTTCTGGGCGCTCTTAGACACTTTTCGGACGCTTTTCGAGTCGTCTCCTCTCCGCCTCCGGGCAGCTTCCGGGCAGCTCCGAGCAGCTCTCCGGGCTCGAGTCTCCAGGCTCCTGATCGCCCGATGCAACGCACACCTGGGTAAGCTCCCCTTTTTCCGTGACCACAACCAGAGATGTAGGTTTGCTGTCCTGGGCTGTCCTGGGCGGGCTAGCACGGGGCACGGGGGTTTGGGCTTGTAGGAAACTCGGCCTGTTCAGAGCAGTTTTCAGCGGGTTTCAGCGAAGAACTCAGATGCCGGCAACCGGCAGCTCACAGCGATAGCCACGACGAAATCACGGAGCGGAGTAAGGCAAGTGACTATAAAATGGACAAGGTCCTCTCCGTACTTTACACTGTGGATGTGTGGGGGGTCACTCAGGAGCAGAACTGCGGACGCGGTGGTAACCGCACCTTACTCGAGAAGCAGACCACGTAGCTGGTCCTGGGAAGTGGCCTACACGTGCCAGAGAGCCTGTGCCTGCCTTGCGGCCTACTGCATGGGAGAGGCGGAGGACTTCCTCAGTGCTGTTGAGTGCCTGCTTGCACCGTTGCTGCCGTCCGCGGCCCGTTAACACGGCGGCGAGGCTGCGAGGGGTCGCTAAGGCCTACAAGTGCAAACCAGACTTAAATCACCGAAGTGGGTGAGCTGGGTAGCCACAATTGCGTAGGAGCTGGCACATCGTTAGCGGGAGTGGGACCCACACCACAGCGAGGCTTAGCAGGGGGATGCGGGGGAGCCACAGAGAAAACCGGGGGGACCACATGGGTGTCTAGTGCCCATAAATACTGGACTGTAGTACGCCTACCAAGTTTGGGTCCAATCGGAGGCTGGCATGTTCGTCTGATAGGGGCCCTGTGGCACAAGCACTAACAGCCTGAGGTCATCGGGACTATCAACATCATTATGAGGCGGCACATACGGTGAGTGACACATCGCCCCCCAACAGTCCAAGCTTCATTCAGTGGGACCTCACAGCACATAACAAACTGCTGTTAATTATCCGACCCAGCCAGGCCAACTCATATACGGGGGCATAGAATAGTCCTGGGATGGCATAACCTGATCAAATATGCCCGAGCCCACATTGTATACTTTATTGTAAGCACAAGACCTGGCCTATTTCCTACACCTAGGGACCAGAGACCCCCCGGATCCACTGTACGCTCAGGAGCAAGTACTTTGGTCCACTGTAGCGAGGTACCCAGCTGGACGACACATAGCACGCCTCATACCTCCAATCGAGGTACCCCGCAACGACAAAATATGGGCAAGGACAGGCCACAAAGAGGGGCACAGCAAATAAAAATGGATCAGCACACTGCACGGGGGCGCGTAAAGGCCGGACCACCAGCGCGAGGCCCCCATGTCGGACCCTGAAACTTTGCAGTCAGGACCTTCGGGGGCTCAAATCCGCCCGGCCATAGAGGCCTCGAGCACAGCGGGTCAGGCAAAAATCGATGCAATGTCCCTGGACATCGGGTTACTACATACGAGAACCATTGCATCCGTATCTTCCCGAATTATACACATTTAACTCAGCAACAAAGGGCATCCTTCGGTGGGGTAAAGCAGAAACTCAGGGCGATGGGCCTACAATATGCGCTACTCTACCCAGCCAAACTAAAGGTGATGCACAATGATCAAGCATATTTCTTTGCCACACCTGAGGACACGTGGGATTGGCTGGAAGTTCGAGAAGAAGCCAGGTCGATCTACAGAGCGAAGGAGAGATCGAACATGCCAGACACGGGAACAACGAAAAGGACCACTGGCAGGAGGGGAAGGTGCAGAAAATCGTCGAGATCAGTTCAGAGAGTGGTGGTCCGCCAAGATGGCTCTCTGGACCTGGAAACTGCAGACACCAGCGGCTGCGACCAGAGGATACCCCGAGTAGATCCCATCATAGAACAGGCAGACCGAGAGGCTGTGAGAACCTTAGTAGAGGTGGTCACGGCATCCAGTTCCGATGCCAGCACGGGCGATGTGGTGGAAGATATGCCACAATTTAATGAACATTGAACTGGCTACAATCCAAACAACATAAGTAAAATTCTGAATGGGAGCCCTGAATGCAAGGATAGTTGGAGTGTGAGTCATGCGACTGAGACCGAGGTGATGGCTGAGTGAATTTGTAAGGCTAATGTAAGGACTGATGTGGGTGACAGCTGTGCTGGTTGCTAATACATGATGGGCGGGGACCCGCCCTCTATCTACTTTCCATCCCGCCTAACCTGTTTCACTATTTTCTATCTTCCCTACAGTGTTATATCTCATCTAATCTCACATCTATCTCTTTCCCTGATGTTAGTGTGGTAACTTTAGTGGTTGCGGTATAAGTGTGTGGAATTATATGATTGGCGGATGAGTGATGAGAGTATGGCGGTATGCATGGAGGCCAAGAGATGAGGTGACGTGCTGAGCGATCCACAGCTGTGGCCTGACACACTTAAACCCACTCTGGCTGCAATTATGATATTGGATGACTGAGAGTGTAGTGTGTGTATGCTAGTTAAGAGTATTGATTAATGTTACAATTGTCAATAGTATACAATCAGACCATAACAGCAATTGGATATTATGTGTTTTGGGATTTATGATATAGATGTTAACGCAGATTTAATGTTATTGTATATTGGTTGGGGTCTGGGAAGGGTGGAGGGAATGTCGGGGGTTACAGCAATTGGGAATCCATGAATTGTTGGGACAGTGTTTACCCGGGGGAGGGGAAAGCCAAAATGTTATGGTGGGGGATTTTTAAGTTTTTTACAGTAGTGATGGTGACGGACCACAGAGGGGAAACAATGGGCCAGGAGCAGTTAGCCAGCTACATGGGACAATTTAAGATAATAACATGGAATGTGAGGGGGCTGAACTTGTACACGAAGCGATTCCGGGTACAGACTTACCTGCACAGACAAGGGGCACAAATAGCACTTCTGCAAGAGACCCATTTATTAGATCCTGAAATCCAAAAACTACACAAGAAATGGAGGGGGCAACTCTATGCTTCCACATATTCCACATATGCAAGAGGTGTATTAGTGTGGGTCGCACCCCAAGTCCCCTTCCAGATGCATAACTACACAGCGGATATAGAGGGCAGATATATAATAATACATGGCACGCTAGATGGAATGGTGGTATGCCTCCAATATAGACAATGGCGGCTTCTTCCTGGAACTAGAAAAACTCCTCATTACATACGCAGAAATACCCATTATTTGGGTGGGAGACTTCAACTGCATAATCGATGGCAGAATGGATAGACATCCCCGAAAAATGCACACCAAGCCTAACATGACTGCTACACTACAGGAAGTGATGCGTCGCCTGCTGTGTGTGGATATCTGGCGAGAGACTCACCCAGAGGTGCAGGGATACACCTGCTATATGCCGGCATGAGAAGTCTACAGTAGATTAGATAGATTCCTCCTCTCCGGTGAGGCCGTACCAGCTGCCATACACACCTGCATCCTTACATGATTTCTTTCATACCACGCCCCAGTACTGCTCGAGTGGGGTCCAGCTCGCGCCAGACCGAAGCTGCTCATTTGGCAGCTAAGTCCCGATGTGCTTAGGGACCCTACGTTCGGAATGGAACTTAGAGAATTGATTGCTGGATTCTTTAACTCGAACTGGTCCACCGCTAACTCCAGAGGAATAGAATGGGACACACTTAAAGTGGTGATACGAGGGGAGTGTCTCTCTAACATTGGGGGGACAAGACGCAAGCTAGAAAGAGAACTAAAAGAAGCAGAAGATGAGCTTTACCGGTTGCATCATGAATTGCAACCATCGGCACCACATAATGACTCCCTGCTGCAGGCCCACCGCCAGGTGACTGAAATTTGGGACAGACTCGACTGTCTCACCAGGTGGCAATATCGTCAGCTTTTACACAAAGAAGGCGACAAATCGGGAAGACTCCTAGCATGGTTGTTGAAGAGGGAACGCCCGCTCCGCTGATCCTTACATTAACGCACCCGGATGGGAGCATGATAAATACACAGAGAGGAATTAATGGCTGCATTTACGAACACTTAGCCACAATATACCTTGAACCTCCATAGACCGCAGAGCTCACCAACCTTGATTTCCTCAGGAACGTACCCCTCCCTCCCTCGAATTACGGGAGAACAGGCACAGGCGCTAGGGGCAGCGATTTAGTTGGATGAATTTCATGAGGCTGTGCAGACTATGGCCAGGTGCAAGCCCCAAGCCCAGATGGCCTACCAGTAGAACTTTACCAGACATACAGAGACTTACTACTCCCTAGACTATTGGAGACCCTGCAAGAAGCTAAGGTAACTGGAATCCTCCCACAATCTATGCGAGATGCCCGCATAGTTATGCTCCCAAAACCAGGTAGAGACGCGCGAGATCCGGGATCATATAGGCCCCTGTCAATGCTGGGAGTTGATGCAAAAATACTGGACAAGATTCTAGGCACTAGCCACAGCCGTGTGGTACCTCATCTGGTCCACGAGGCCCAGTGTGGATTTATACCAGGAAGGGGAACGCACATGAATATTCGCCGCCTCTCACTTGTGCTACATTCGCTGACAGGCAGAACAGATAGGGCAGCAGTGGTCGGCCTCGACATAGAGAAAGCATTTGACACTCTACGGTGTAAATACTTATGGGAGGTTCTCAAAATAATGGGACTTGGTGACGAGTTCATCACTTGGGTGCAGCTATTATACAGAGGGCCATGGGCTCACGTGCGTACAGTGGACCAAGCATCATTATTGAAAGAGGCACCCAGCAAGGGTGTCCTTTCTTATCGTTACATTTCGTCCTGGCAATGGAGCCATTGGAGATCCTGTTGCGGAGAGATATGGACAGATGGGGAATCATAATTGATGGCCGCACTCACGTGGTGTCCTTATATGCAGATGACGCATTACTCTATATCCGGGAGCCAGAAGAGGCGATACCAGCTCTGTTGGGGGTGCTGCACTCATTTGGACAGTCATCGGGCCTTCGCATAAATCATCGTAAGACTGTCATCTTCCCGTTGGCCGCTCTGACACAAGTGTCTATACAAGACCTTCCACAAGTAAAGTTCAGCTGGGAAATCGATCATTTTAGGTATCTTGGCATACAAGTGACACATAGACCTGAAGATCAATACGCCCTAAATATAGGGACAGTGATCGCGAATCTGACGGAGTCAATCCGGTTCTGGAACAAGCTCCGCCTCTCCATCATGGGGCGTGTTTTATTGGCTAGAATGGTCATGTTGCCCAGGTGCCTGTATGCATTACAGAATACATTCTGCCATATCCCGAACCCCACGTTTGCTACCCTGAATAAATTGTTGGTCTCGCTGGTATGGGCTGGAGGTTGCAGTAGGGTGAAATTGGACATACTCAAACTAGATATGTACCTGGGAAGGCTGGGTCTCCCGGACCTTATACTATATTACTTTGCTGGACTGCTGCAATATGCTGCACAGTGGTGTATGGAGGGGCACAATATGGAGAAAGCATTACTAGCGAGCCGCAATAACGGTTCGGACCTGCCCAAATATCTGATAGTGGGCACTCAGGTCCCCAACACATGCCCATTTATAATCCGGCAGGTAGCGGTGATCTGGGAACAGGCGGTCACCCGGGTTGTCTGTAAGGCGGCCTACACGAACTCACTCCCCCTCAATGGTTGCAGGGGTTCTGCCAAATCCAATCAGTATTGGATATCTCCAAATGGCACGAAGGTGGATGCTTGATGGCCGGAGATCTATTCGCTAACTGGACCTTCCTGACGTATGAGGAAGCGATGGAATGGTACAAAATACCTGAAGGGCACTTTCTACAATACACTAAGATAGCCCATACAGTCAGGGGAATGTGGCCCTCCTTTCCGGATGAGCCGGCAGAGTCGCACATATTGGCCATGCTGCTCAATCCAAGGTGAACTAGAGGCCTAATCTCCCGTATATACAAGGCCCTCAAAGAAGACCATATCATTGAGACGTCCCAGATAACAGACAGGTGGTCTGTAGATCTGGCCATCCCCCTTACAGAAGGGGAGTGGAAAAAGGCGTTTGCACAGGTGCGGGAGGTGGCTAGCAACGCTAGGTTCAAACGTACCCAGTTCCACTACTTACATCGCACTTATTTGACACCTCAGAGACTAGCTCATTTTAAGCCAGCATGCCCTTCCCACTGCCCCAGGTGTGGCTCAGACCCTGCAACATTCCTGCACATGACTTGTGCATGTATCAGGTTACAAAGGTACTGGCATCAGGTGATCCAGATACTCTGTGCTACTACAGCAGTTCAGCTAGAACAGATGGTCAAACACTGCCTACTAGGGGAACTCCCGACACCAAAAAAGGGAACACGCACGAGACACAAATTTGCACTTTTAGGCCTAGTACTGGCAAAACGGCGCATTGCGATACACTGGACTCAAAAACTCCCTCTAAAGCTTGATACATGGTTGTCAGACATGCGGGAGTGGGGACTAGCAGAAGAAAGCCGTCCGAAAACAGTACGCACAGATGACCATGCCGAACGAGACCTAGAGTACTGGGGACACATGCTGGAAGGGTTGTGAATGCCGGACTCCCAACTAGAACCTGAATCGGATAATACACAAAGAAAACAACCAAACACCTCTTTGCCACATACAGAGACATGGGATAGCCCGGACACCTGTGCGCGGGGAAGTCAGATATTGCTAAGTAGTGGGACCCCCTCCTACACCGACCTAACAACCCCTGAATGATGGGCAGATGCCCGGTCCCGCGAAATGAATGATTAATGGTTTGGCAACCTCAATATTTAGAGCAAATTCCGTCACCGTTCACTTGTCGTGTAGTTCCTATATTACCTATACAGGATCTGCGCGTTTGGATAACATAAACTGTGGGTTTGGTGGCACTCTAATTCCGTGCACCCCCACCGGATACGTTAGCCTGTTTGCATTAGCTAGCTCACAGTGCCACTAGAATCTCCTCTTATCGGGGAGAGAATAGTTTCTGGCAACCTCAGAACATGACAACCCGATCCCCCAGGATCGTGGAAACAATATACTACTTTTCGCTCAGTCACTCGTGCTCACTTAGTTTGTCTCAGAGATACACAGAATAAACAGTCTGGGCGTTTCAATAAGGATTTATTGAACAATTGTTATTCTAGTGTAGAATAGATGAGCTGCAACAACTATTAGACAGTAGCAGAGATATATGATTAGCAATACTACGAAAGTAAAGGGATGGTATAGTTCTACCATTTTGCAGTAATCATGAATATATACAAGTACATAGAAGAACACATGATAAAAAGTGCAACCTAAAAGTGCGTACTCCTACGATGTCTCCCTAACTAGATGTACCTAAATGTACCTAGCATCTGCGTAGGTGTTATGCCAAGAATCCCTCTAGGCTCTAGTCCACCCCATTACCTGAGAATGAAAGAATGTGGGACCCCGTCCTGGTCTCGAGTTGGACACCCCGCGAGGGATGTTAGACCACTGCTAGCCGGAGCGTCTGCATGCAGGAACTTCAGCGTCTCTGGTTAGTGTGTCAGCCGGGAAGTCACGGTCTCCTCTGTCTTTCTAAGCAAGAGATGATGTATATAGACCCACAGGTCTCCCCAGGGGTCCTACCTTGCTGTGTTACTGTGTCGGCCTAAAGGATGACATCGGGCTTGAACTTTATACATAGATATTATACAGGAGATGTTCGTCCTGCTGTGCTTCCAAGAAGCCTCATGCATAATGTATGAGTTTCGAACTAGGGAAAAACCCGCATTCTGAATGCAGTGTCGTATCTAGGTAAAAGGTCAGTCCCTATGAACTGTTATGTATGTAATGTAGGGAAGGATATAGGTGAAAGGTTGCAGTGTTACCTGCTCCTATATAGGGTACCTATATGGAATATAACACCCACTCCTCTTCCGACTGGACGACATATGTAACCTATAAGTGTACTACCATTCTAACTAGACATTGGTACACACAAAGTGTTAAAAACATTTCTTTAGCTAAAAATGTTTAAAAACATCTAAAAAATTACAAAAATATTTAAAAATGTAGAAAGAAAAATTCCACAGGCCCTAGTACTAAAAGTGTCCGTTGGTATAGTCCGAATCACTATAAGCATTAGAAAGCCATTTATGCCCAATAAATGAGAAGGAATGTCAATTTTGTCTCTAAGTTCCAAATTGAGCTTGTTATTAAAAAAGGCAAATTTCTTCCAGCACACGACGAGCCAAATGAGTCAAATGTTTGTGTCCTGGCTGGTAGACGCAACATTTTTGTTGCTTGCTTCCGCAGTAGACGGCCCCTGTAACACCTCGCATAGTATGTCAATTGAGCACAGATGATGTTCCACGCTGTCCGCAGCCGGTGCTGGGGAGCCTGTACGCCGTCCAAAGCCTGGGTGTCTGTGGAGGAGCCGGTGTCCATACCAACAGGTGCAGTTACTACCTGCGGTGGCTCAAGGAATGCCGCCATCAACATTGGAATACGCTGAGGACATTGCAGAGCATGGGCCGTTATCGGGTCCAGTAGAGCATTCACGTCCGGTTGCGCACATGATGGGAGTGTCAAACAAAGGTCTAACATGCATTCTTCTCCGCAAAACAGGCATCGGAGGACAGGTAAGATGCAGTCCATCCAGACTGGTCGAAATGACAGGAATCAAGATGCACTTAGTTCTCTCAGTGCCTAGATGTTGTACCATTCGGTCACGGTATTTCCGCACCAGCAGCGCTTTTTCCATCTCCTTGGTGACTGGGACGTCCATTGCGTAGCAGATAGAAGATAATCAGGATACCTGCTATTAGAAACAGAATCAGCGGAAGTCCTCCAAAGAGTCTTCCGAATGCGGAGTGTATTAAGTTTGGTATAACTCCAAGTACCGTCTGAAAGGTGCCTAGAAGTCCAGAACCTATGGTCTTAAATAGGTGGGCAATGCCAGTCGTATCAGACATGTTAAACATACGATTCACCATTTCAACGAAATGGAAAGGGCAGTTAGTATGGATAAGCGCCTGTATCTCTGCTGAAGACCTTGCGATCTGGAGATCAAAAGTCTCTCGAGCGGAGGTTAAGGGCACAGACTTCTGTAAAAGCAAGGCTTTCATTCTGCTTAGAGTATCAAACCGTATTAAAGAAACATTCAGTGAAGGCCATAACGGCCCCTCCCTGACTGTATGTATCGGTGGAAACAATACTTGCATACAACAAGTAACCCTGGATGTGAGAAGTTGGCCTGGTATATGCTGTTCACTAGTTAAAGTGGACACCTTGCACCAGTACAATTCGACTCTTATGGTAGGTAGGTTTAAGACAACCTTTATAGAAAGCTATCCTAGTGGTAGCTGTGGAGAGCAGCCTTCAGGCTAAGTCTTGGAGGAATGTAAAGCAGCTTGTTTTACCACACAATCTCTTGAATCACCAAATGAAAAGACACCACACAGGTATATATATCAAATATATATATATTTGTTACGAAACAACTCTCTACTAATCTCTTTATGAGATTAGAAGTCAGGAACATATGTACAAATCAAATGTTATCAAAAATAAGTTAGCACAAGTAAATATCACAATCTTATCTTGGCTAGACCGTGGTCTAGAGCACATAGAATCGAGGGACCCCAAAGAACCACCCCAGGTAGTTGTAGGGGACCCACAGGGGACGGACGCGGTGTTCAGACACTGGTGCGAGTCCTGTACGAGTCTATGCGAGAGAACGCGATTGAGTTATCAATGTTACAGGTCCCTGGCGGGTTCGAGGCGAACACACCGATCGGTCAGTACGAGTCGAAGGACGCGGATACTGATGGAGTTACAAGGGAGTTGGACCCGATGTGTCTAACACAGACGCGAGCCCTGTACGAGCCAGTGCGATAATCGCACGGGGAAAATAGGAGTTTTAGGGCACTTCTAGGGTAGCTACAAGCAAGCCACTTACAGGGTAAGTAGTTCTAGGGCCCACACCCACAGGAGCACCGTAGTGCTGAAGTTACCTCACCCAGGGGAGCCGGGTGCATAGGTGTCCTTTGGTGTCGGGTCGCGGCGTCGTTCTCAATGGGAACCAATGAAGACTTGCTGCTTGCGACGACAGAAGAAGTGTCCGTTGGAATCCAAGCCTGGGTTCGGAAGGAGGAAGACCTGAAAGCAGAGGGGACAGTGTTCACAGTCACTTGGCAGTGACCCTGGGCAAGGAAGATGAATGCCCACCGTCGTCGACAGCTTTGGGTCGTTCACAGGTGTCTTGACTCTTCGACCACGTGGTCCAGGCAGCGTCGATGATGACCAGGAGCTGGATTCGGTGTGTCCCATGACGTCTGCAGCTTACTGAGGTGTCGGCGACTCGATTGGAGCTAACAAGCCTTGGTAACAGCAAGTCTCGTGGAAAGCGTACAAAGTCAATGGTGCAGACCAGCAAGGTCTGGGGGACTTACCCAGCAAGGGTAGGTCAGGGCAGTCCTGGAGCAACCAGGGGAGCCCTTTGGTTTTGTTGACATGTCTTCTGGGGACCCACAAGCCGGCTGGCAAGGGATCGCGAAGACGCCTCAGGAGGATTCACTCAACAGGGGCCCACGGTCACTCGGGACGGTGTAGGCCTCTGATCTTCAGAGGGATTCCTGCTAGAGGCTGGGACCACACGTGGTCCAAAGCACAAGTTCATAGAACTTCGTGAAGGGGTTGCACTCGACAATAGTGCACGGTACCCAGGGGCTGCGGTTCCTCATCGCTCGTGGGGTCCACTTGCCTCAGCTTCGCTGGGGACTCACGATGGCCTTGGAGAAGTCAGGAAATCTTCTTTCTGGGCTGCAGGGACTTCGGGCTCCGGGGGGAGCGGCGTAGTTTGTGACCGTTGTTGTAGTTTTTGGTGCCTGCCAAGCAGGGGAGTCACTCCTTGACTCCAAGGGAGATTCTTCAGTCTTCCAGAGGTAGTGGAACGTCGAAGGTCCAGGATTCTTCTTAAGAGCGTCGTCCAGGGAGATCTGGGTTGCAATGCACAGGTTCCCCCTCTTATACTAAAAAGAAGGGAGGGACTAGCTCTATGACCCCACCTATGGGAGGGTCAGGGGAGGGTGTGGCTACACCCACTTCCCTTTGTTCAGTTTCGCGCCAGAGCAGGGGCAGGTAGCCCCTGAGCTGGTTTGAACTGGCATATGCACAGAGGAGCCTTCTGCTCCCCCAGTGCAGGACTTCAAAGCACTCTAGGAGTGCCTCCACCCAGCCCCAATACACTAAACCCTGTCTGGGAGGTGGTCACACCCCCTTGGGACAGGATACCTATTGTTGGGCTTCCTCCTCTGCGAGTGTTGGTCATCAGCAGGAGGGCAGCCCAGTGTCTGTGACTGGTGGCATCCATTTTGTGATGCCAGGGCTCTTCAGGATTCTACCTCGTTTCCACAGTAGGTACATGTCTATCCCTCTAGAAGGGTGGAATGCTACCCCCGCCGCCAGAACTGGCGGGGGGGGTAGTATTCCAAGATGTTTGACACCAAACACGACATGTTTCCGTGCAGCCATCCCAAAGTTAGCATTTAACGCGAGGTTATAATGCGCTTAAGAGTATATGGTCAGGCTGCACTACAAACAGCCTCAGAGAAGGGTCTCCGAATGCTGCAGAGGGGCTCCGCTCATGCAGGGGCACCCTCTCACATAGGAACCAAGCACTCTGCCTTCAGGATTGATAAGGCCTGCCATAGGAGTGACTTATAGGTTTATATGTGTGTATCTATGTAGTGATATAGGTAGCCTATATCACAGTAAGGGGTGCGTGCACCACCTTACCCAGGCTGCAGTAGCAGACCTGTGGTGTCAGATTTAGTCTGCTTCCCAGGGGTGGCATAATACATGCTTCATCCCCTGGTAGGCCTGTGAAGTACCTATGCCCTTGGTACCTAAGGTACCATATACTAGGGACTCATAAGGTACCACAGTATCCAATCACTAGTGCACCTAGAGTGCACTCCAAGTTGTTTAGAGAGAACAGAGAGGCTGGGGCCCTGATTGGCAGGGTCCCAGCCTGACTATAGCCAGAAACCAGTGTAAACATAAGAAAAAAGTGGGGGCAACATAAGAGGCAGATCCTACTCTCCTACACAACCCCCCCCAAACGCAGGGACACTAAACTAACCTTGACCAGTTGAGTCTTCGTGTTCTAAGTGGAAATACCTTGAGAGTCCGTCTGCATTGGCATGTTGGGTCCCAGGTCTATGTTCCACTGTATAGTCCATCCCCTGTAGGGAAATGGACCACCTCAAAAGTTTTGGGTTTTCACCTTTCATCTGTTTAAGCCATAGGAGGGGCTTGTGGTCAGTCTGAACTATGAAGTGAGTGCCAAACAAGTATGGCCTCAGCTTCTTCAGGGCCCACACCACAGCAAAGGCCTCCTCTCTATAGCTGACCAACGTTTCTCTCTAGGGGTCAGCCTTCTGCTAATGAAAGCTACTGGCTGGTCTTGACCTTCATCATTCATTTGAGACAGTACAGCTCCCACACCCAGCTCAGAAGCATCTGTTTGGACAATGAACTTTTTGGTGTAGTCTGGACTCTGTAAGATGGGGGCAGAGCACATGGCCTGCTTTAGGTCTTCAAATGCCTTCTGACAGCTAGCTGTCCACTGAACCTTTTTTGGCATTTTCTTTGAGGTTATATCATTCAAGGGGGTCACTATAGATCCATATCCCTTCACAAACCTCCTATAGTACCCAGTCAGGCCTAAGAAGGCTCTCACCTGGGTCTGGGTGGTGGGAGCAACCCATTCCATTATGGTTTGGATTTTGCTCTGTAAAGGCTGAACCTGGCCTCCACCTACAAGGTGGCCCAGGTACACAACCTGACTCTGCCCTATCTGGCACTTAGTGGCCTTGATAGTGAGGCCTGCTTTCTGCAGAGCCTCCAAAACATTTCTGAGGTGGACCAGGTGATCCTGCCAGGAGGAACTAAAGACAGCAATATCATCTAGATAAGCTGAGCAATAAGTTTCCATCCCTGCCAGAATTTTGTTCACCAACCTCTGAAAAGTGGCAGGTGCATTTTTCAATCCAAAGGGCCTCACCACAAAGTGGTAGTGCCCACCAGGGGTCGAAAATGCTGTTTTGGCTTTTGCATCTTCAGCTTATCTGATCTGCCAGTAGCCAGCTGTTAGGTCAAATGTACTTAGATACTTGGCTGAGGCCAAAGTATCAATCAGCTCATCTGCCCTTGGTATGGGATAGGCATCAGTCCTAGTGACTGCATTGAGGCCTCTGTAGTCTACACAAAACCTCATTTCTTTCTTACCACCCTGGGTATGAGGCTTGGGTACTAGGACTACTGGGGTAGCCCAAGGGCTATCTGAAGGCTCAATCACACCTAACTCCAACATTTTCTGGACTTCAGTCCTGATACAGTCCCTGACACGGTCAGGTTGCCTGTAGATTTTACTCTTGACAGGCAGACTGTCTCCAGTGTCCACCTCATGGGTGCACCAGGTAGTCTGACTAGGGGTCAGGCTAAACATATGTCTGTACTGCTGCAGAACCTGTCTGTACTGCTGCAGAACCTGTCTGCACTCAGTTTGCTGATGGTCAGTGAGGCTGCTTGCCAAAGCAACACCATCTGCTGACCCATCATCAGGGTTCTGTGAGAGCAGGTCAGGGAGAGGGTCACTCTCCTCCTCCTGTTCCTCATCAGTTGCCATGAGCAAGCCCATGTCAGCCCTGTCAACATATGGCTTTAATCTGTTGACATGGAGCACCCTCAGGGGGCTCCTGGGAGTTCCAAGATTCACCAGATAGGTGACTTCTCCCTTTTGCTCAACTATTGTATGGGGGCCACTCCATTTGTCTTGGAGGGCTGCTGGGGCCACAGGCTCCAACACCCACACTTTCTGTCCTGGCTGGTACACAGTCAGCACAGCCTTTTGGTCATGCCAAGCTTTTTGTAATTCTTGGCTGGCCTCCAGGTTTTTGGTTGCCTTTTTCATGTATTCAGCCATCCTGGAGTGGAGACCAAGTACATAGTCCATCACATCCTGTTTGGGGGGCTTGAGAGGTAACTCCCAGCCCTCTTTTACAAAACATAATGGACCTCTTACAGGATGCCCAAACAGAAGCTCAAATGGGCTGTAACCAACCCCCTTCTGTGGAACTTCTCTGTATGCAAACAACAGGCAGGGAAGAAGAAGGTCCCATTTCCGCCTAAGCTTCTCTGGGAGTCCTTTAATCATTCCCTTCAGGGTTTTGTTGAAGCGTTCAACCAAACCATTGCATTGTGGGTGATAGGGGGTGGTGAACTTATAATTCACACCACACTCCTTCCACATTGCTTTCAAATATCCTGACATGAAGTTGGTACCTCTGTCAGAGATGACCTCCTTCGGGAAACCCACTCTGGAGAAAACTCCAATGAGGGCTCTTGCCACCACAGGGGCTGTGGTGATCCTCAGGGGAATTGCCTCTGGGTACCTGGTGGCATGATCCACTACCACCAGGATAAATCGGTGCCCAGATGCAGTTTGAGGGTCAAGGGGACCAACAATGTCAATCCCTACCCTTTCAAAGGGTACCCCCACCACAGGTAGTGGTATCAGGGGGCCTTTGTTGTGCCACCTGCCTTGCCACTGGCTTGGCATGTGACACAGGAGCGACAAAACTCCTTTGTGTCCTCTGACATATGTGGCCAATGAAAATGTGGAACAAGCCTGTCCCAGGTCTTGTTTTGGCCCAAGTGACCTGCCAAAGGGATATCATGTGCTAGGGTCAAGAGAAACCCCTAAACTTCTGAGGTATTACCAACCTCCTGGTGGCTCCAGGGGCTGGATCTCTACCCTCAGAATATAGGAGTCCCTCATCCCAATAAACTTTATGGGACCCACTAGCACTCCCAGCAGCCTCAGCAGCAGCCTGCTGTCTGAGGGTTTCAAGAGAGGGCAGCACTGTTGCTCCTTACTCAGATCTTCCCTAGAAGGGCCCCCTGCCCCCAAGAACTCAACCTGATCAGGCTCAAGTTCCTCTGGGGCAGTTCCTTCTTCAGGATCTGCTCCTCCTCCCTGGGGAGGGGAATCAGTGATCTGAGACAGAGGGGAAGGCACTGCCTTAACCCTACTGCTCCTCCTCTTGGGAAGCATCTGGTCCATAGTTTCAGGATCCAGAGCTGGTTCAGTGTTATGCATTTTGGCTTGTGACCTGGTCACAGCAAATACCTCTGCAGGGATGCCCAACATCTCAGCATGAGTCCATAACTCTACTTCAGACCAGGCTGAAGTCTCTAGATCATTGCCCAATAGACATTCTACAGGGAGGTCTGCACTGACTACAACCTTCTGAGGCCAGTTACCCCTCCCCAGGAGAAATTCACAACTGCCAGACTATGGTTGGTCCTGGCATTGCTTGCATTGGTCACCTGGTACATTTCACCCAGGATGATCTGTCCAGGGTCCACAAGATCCTCTGCCACAATGGTGACACTAGCACCTGTGTCCCTAAATGCCAAAGCCTGTTTGCCATTTATTACAGGCTGCTGTTTGTATTTGCCCAGATTACTGGGGCTTACTAGGAAGGACATGTCAATGTCTCCATCACAAATCAGCATGGCCTGAGTGGTTACTCTGACTAGGTCAGAGTCCACTTCAGAACCCAGGGTCAACCCTACTACACCCTTATTCTGAGTACCACCTCCACCAGTAGCTGAACTAGGGGGAACAGTTGCCTTAGGGGCAGGAGTGGTGGTGGTTTGGTCTTTGGACTTGTTACAATCAGAAGTCCAGTGCCCTTTCTGTTTACAGAATTTGCACCAGGGCTTCTTTTGGCCTTTTCCCTTGTTGGATTGTGACTCCCCACCAGATGCAGATTTTTGGGGCCCTTGTGAAGACTTCTGGTCTTTTGACTTATCCCCACCTTTCTCAGGGCCCTTAGAATCCTGCTTCTTCGTGTCACCCCCTTGGTTCTGGGTTTTCTGCCTCACCCTGGTTCTGACCCACTTGTCTGCCTTCTTTCCCAATTCTTGGGGAGAGGTCAGATCTGAGTCCACCAGGTATTGATGCAACAACTGGTTCTGGCAATTATTAAGGATCTGTTCTCTCATCATTAGATTATACAATCCCTTGAAATCAGTAACCCTACTGCCAACCAGCCAACCCTCCAGAGCCTTGGTTGCACAATCTACAAAGTCAGTCCAGTCCTGAGTCTGTGCCTTCTGGGTGTCTCTGAACTTCAACCTGTACTGCTCAGTGGTTAAGCCAAACCCATCTATCAGTGCACTCTTCAGGACTTCATAGTCATCAGCATCCTCTTCTCTAACAGTGAGGAGCTTGTCTCTACCTTTATCTGAAAAGGAGAGCCACAAGATTGCTGCCCACTGCTTTTGGGGGACCTGTTGTACTCTACAGGCCCTTTCCATAGCAGTTATCGACTTATGGATATCATCCCCACTCTGGTAGGGAGGAACAACCTTGCTCAGGTTCCTATGGTCTGGAATATATTCTCTGCCTCTAGGGACACTGTTGCTGCCACCAGGGGGTTCTAACCCCTCTTTTCTAGAAGCTCTCTGGAGCTCAAAGGCTTCTCTATCTAATGCCAACTGCTTGGTTTTGAGGGCAAATCTTGCTTCCTCATAATGCAGCAGTTTGTTCAGAGGAGGTCTCTCTTCTTGGGAAGTAGGAGTTCCTCTGCTGGACAAAGTCTCTGCCAGAGTGATAGGAGCGGTCAGAGTCCCTAGAAAGGGACCTATGCCTCTCCTCCACTGTGTCAGTTCTCTTAGGGAGACTTCCTCCGTCCTTTTCAGACCCCTTGGGGCCTGGCCCTACAATCACAGAGTCTTGGTCAACTTGATGTTCATCATCTGACCCAGACACTGTAATTGACCCACCCCCTGATTCAGACCCATTAGCTCCTAGAGCTAATCTAAGATCATCTGCTGTCAGCAGATCTATCAGGTGTAGTGTGGAGGGACTCTGTCCTATCTTCAGGTGCCTCTCAGCACACATGGCTTTCAAGTCAAAGAAAGTCATGTCCTTATACTGAAGCTGGGTGGATCCACTGGGTCCATCCCTTAAGGACATTCTAGTGTTGTGCAGTGTTGTACTACCTACACTAGTTTGTGGCCTACTGATCCTAGCTTGAGCTGTAGAAAGGGTGTGCTATCCCTTGGCACACAGCTCTAAGTTCAGTAGAACTTATTGATACTACGCTTGACTTTATATGTACCTTGAGTACCTATAGTGGTTTTCAGTTAGTAATTCAAATAGAGATTTTCTGGTAAAAAAAATAGCAAGCTGGAATCCCACATGCTGCCACCAATGTGAGAAGTTGGCCTGGTATATGCTGTTCACTAGTTAAAGTGGACACCTTGCACCAGTACAATTCGACTCTTATGGTAGGTAGGTTTAAGACAACCTTTATAGAAAGCTATCCTAGTGGTAGCTGTGGACAGCAGCCTTCAGGCTAAGTCTTGGAGGAATGTAAAGAAGCTTGTTTTACCACACAATCTCTAGAATCACCAAATGAAAAGACACCACACAGGTATATATATCAAATATATATGTATTTATTACTAAACAACTCTCTACTAATCTCTTTATGAGATTAGAAGTCAGAAACATATGTACAAATCAAATGTTATCAAAAATAAGTTAGCACAAGTAAATATCACAATCTTATCTTGGCTAGACCGTGGTCTAGAGCACATAGAATCGAGGGACCCCAAAGAACCACCCCAGGTAGTTGTAGGGGACCCACAGGGGACGGACGCGGTGTTCAGACACTGGTGCGAGTCCTGTACGAGTCTATGCGAGAGAACGCGATTGAGTTATCAATGTTACAGGTCCCTGGCGGGTTCGAGGCGAACACACCGATCGGTCAGTACCAGTCGAAGGACGCGGATACTGATGGAGTTACAAGGGAGTTGGACGCGATGTGTCTAACACAGACGCGAGCCCTGTACGAGCCAGTGCGATAATCGCACGGGGAAAATAGGAGTTTTAGGGCACTTCTAGGGTAGCTACAAGCAAGCCACTTACAGGGTAAGTAGTTCTAGGGCCCACAGGAGCACCATAGTGCTGAAGTTACCTCACCCAGGGGAGCTGGGTGCATAGGTGTCCTTTGGTGTCGGGTCGCGGCGTCGTTCTCAATGGGAACCAATGAAGACTTGCTGCTTGCGACGACAGAAGAAGTGTCCATTGGAATCCAAGCCTGGATTCGGAAGGAGGAAGACCTGAAAGCAGAGGGGACAGTGTTCACAGTCACTTGGCAGTGACCCTGGGCAAGGAAGATGAATGCCCATCGTCGTCGACAGCTTCGGGTTGTTCACGGGTGTCTTGACTCTTCAACCACGTGGTCCAGACAGCGTCGATGATGACCAGGAGCTGGATTCGGTGTGTCCCACGACGTCTGCAGCTTACTGAGGTGTCAGCGACTCGATTGGAGCCAACAAGCCTTGGTAGCAGCAAGTCTTGTGGAAAGCATAAAAAGTCAATGGTGCAGACCAGCAAGGTCTGGGGGACTTACCCAGCAAGGGTAGGTCAGGGCAGGCCTGGAGCAACCAGGGGAGCACTTTGGTTTTGTTGACAAGTCTTCTGGGGACCCACAAGCCGGCTGGCAAGGGATCGCGAAGACGCCTCAGGAGGATTCACTCAACAGGGGCCCACGGTCACTCGGGACGGTGTAGGCCTCTGATCTTCGGAGGGATTCCTGCTAGAGGCGAGGACCACAAGTGGTCCAAAGCACAAGTTCATAGAACATCGTGAAGGGGTTGCACTTGACAATAGTGCACGGTACCCAGGGGCTGCGGTTCCTCGTCGCTCGTGGGGTCCACTTGCCTCAGCTTCGCTGGGGACTCACGATGGCCTTGGAGAAGTCAGGAAATCCTCTTCCTGGGCTGCAGGGACTTCGGGCTCCGGCGGGAGCGGCGTAGTTTGCGACCAACGTTGTAGTTTTTGGTGCCTGCCAAGCAGGGGAGTCACTCCTTGACTCCAAGGGAGATTCTTCAGTCTTCCAGAGGTAGTGGAACGTCGAAGGTCCAGGATTCTTCTTAAGAGCGTCGTCCAGGGAGATCTGGGTTGCAATGCACAGGTTCCCCCTCTTATACTAAAAAGAAGGGAGGGACTAGCTCTATGACCCCACCTATGGGAGGGTCAGGGGAGGGGGTGGCTACACCCACTTCCCTTTGTTCAGTTTCGCGCCAGAGCAGGGGCAGGTAGCCCCTGAGCTGGTTTGAACTGGCATATGCACAGAGGAGCCTTCTGCTCCCCCAGTGCAGGACTTCAAAGCACTCTAGGAGTGCCTCCACCCAGCCCCAATACACTAAACCCTGTCTGGGAGGTGGTCACACCCCCTTGGGACAGGATACCTATTGTTGGGCCTCCTCCACTGCGAGTGTTGGTCATCAGCAGGAGGGCAGCCCAGTGTCTGTGACTGGTGGCATCCATTTTGTGATGCCAGGGCTCTTCAGGATTCTACCGCGTTTCCACAGTAGGTACATGTCTATCCCTCTAGAAGGGTGGAATACTACCCCCGCCACCAGAACTGGCGGGGGGGGTAGTATTCCAAGATGTTTGACACCAAACTCGACATGTTTCCGTGCAGCCATCCCAAAGTTAGCATTTAACGCGAGGTTATAATGCGCTTAAGAGTATATGGTCAGGCTGCACTACAAACAGCCTCAGAGAAGGGTCTCCGAATGCTGCAGAGGGGCTCCGCTCATGCAGGGGCACCCTCTCACATAGGAACCAAGCACTCTGCCTTCAGGATTGATAAGGCCTGCCATAGGAGTGACTTATAGGTTTATATGTGTGTATCTATGTAGTGATATAGGTAGCCTATATCACAGTAAGGGGTGCGTGCACCACCTTACCCAGGCTGCAGTAGCAGACCTGTGGTGTCAGATTTAGTCTGCTTCCCAGGGGTGGCATAATACATGCTTCAGCCCCTGGTAGGCCTGTGAAGTACCTATGCCCTTGGTACCTAAGGTACCATATACTAGGGACTCATAAGGTACCACAGTATCCAATCACTAGTGCACCTAGAGTGCACTCCAAGTTGTTTAGAGAGAACAGAGCGGCTGGGGCCCTGATTGGCAGGGTCCCAGCCTGACTATAGCCAGAAACCAGTGTAAACATCAGAAAAAAAGTGGGGGCAACATAAGAGGCAGATCCTACTCTCCTACACTGGAGCTCACGGTTACCAGATATGAGATGCCCGGAAGCATTCCGCAGCAGCCTTGATCATTAAGCATCAAGTAACTCCCATTCGAAAGCAGCCCGAATGCTGGAGTAATCACTGCAGCTCGGTAACCCCTCAGATGACAGGACAAGTTCGCTACAGAACCATTACAAGCCCGTGCAGCATTATATCCTGACATATGAGTGATCCACTTAAAGCGCTCTCGCAGTTAGTACCACTCAGAAACACTTCTCGATCCCCACTGTATGGTAATTCCTAAGATTCCTTAATGTATTCCTTACCAATTTTTTGCATATTTGCCTGCCTGCTTTTGTTCTAGGCAATACTGAAACTGAAAAGTAGTGACCGGTAGAGTTATGTGGCCATGGATTAGCCATTCTGTGGACGGTGATTCTGCCACTGTAAATGGTAATCTATCCAGTTTTTCGGTACGCAGCATTGTATATTTTGCTCCCCTTTGTGCCATTTCTATCTGTTTATCTGTTAGCTTTTATTCAGAAAACAGAGACGTACTGTTGATAAAACGCCATGGCACGTAGCCTGCACGCAAAGATTGCAGCGGCCAGCTCAACAACATAATAGAACATAATTGAGATTGCCCGTGTTGTAATATGGCCAAATCCTGTTCTAGTATGTCTATTGCAGAAGATACAATGTTGCCTAAGGAATATATCCTGGAGGTCAATGTAGTTAACCCATTGTCTACCACTGTTAGAGATTTTTCTAGATTTATACGGTCTATTTCCCGTAATCTCTTTGCGGCCTTTTGTTGGGATATTTTCCAAATTTCATTGTAGGCAGCGTAAATGACAGCATATATGAAACGTTTTTGGCGTGGCTTCCTGGGACCTAGTAAAAAATCCCTAAGATCCATATTTTGTGAGAGTAAGGATATGTGTTGTTTTACCTGTGTGAGTGTTGAGGTTTTTAGCCAATCTAGGCACAACTTCCCAACACTGTATGACGTCACTACCCCTGGATGTTGTCTCTGTACATAGCGTGGATCTGGCCTATGGATACTGAACCCTTCGGTCCTACCCAAGAATCTAGATTGACAGCTATTGGTGTCTGTGGGCCAAATCAACCATTTCTTCCAATCGGGGTCTGACCTATTGTATTGTATGATGTCATCTAATGTAACCTCTTCTCATGATGTCTCATTACCCTCGGTTAGTGATGGTGTTGGCAGCCGAGGTGTGTTCAAGTCTTTATTCTTGGCTAGTCCAAGGCAAGACGTCTGTTGCACTGTCTCGTTCAAAAACATGAGTTGTTGAGGGATGAGGCATGCTCTAAATAAAGCTTCTATATCCTGCACTTGCCATTCTCTAGTACCCCACACTGATTTCAAGTCTATGGTGTCTTTCCATAAGTCGTAACCTTGTTCAGACAACTGGGCAATAAAGGATGCAGAGTAAATCTGTTTGGTGTTTGTCAACATATTTTTCTGTGCTGATGTTGGTGCAACCTTATAATAAAATGAGGCCGGGTCAGACATATTAAACCCTGAAAAATATGGAAACTTTTGTGCAAAGGTTTTTGAACTGCCTTTTGGCGGTGTTGGACAATGTTCCCACTGATGGTATGTGAACCCATTTCTAGGATTAGCAGATTTATGCAAAAAATTATGACCATAATGTTGATAACAATACATTGATTCGTAATCTGCTGAGCTCTCCAATGTTTCACTATTAGAAAATGCAGCAGATTTTTCTAAATCAGACAACATGTTATTTACAGTTTCAAAGTCCCAATCATCGGACAATGTACTTGAGGTAATGATATCACTCAACGATATCTTAAATAAATGTGGAATTTGTAAAATTTCTGTCGGGCCAAATATGTCGAAATCAACCTTGTCCCATACTATACCATCAGGTATAGGAATTGCTGTAATGTTCACTGATGACAAGTCTCTTTGTCCTCGATGAGATGATTGATGTGGTTTCAAAATTAAATTCACCTTTTGGGCTGTAGAGCTTTGCTAAATGTATTGTCCACTAATAAGCATGTTAAAAACTGCCAATAAGCCTAACCAGAAAAGAAAGAAAAGCACCCCGGTAATTATCCATAGTTCTACCCACGGTGATACCAGGTAAGTTCTTCTAAGAAAGTTCAAAAAGTCTTTAACTTGCTGCTTGCGTGATTTTTGGGCTGGCGTCGTTTCAGGTCCACTTGCATCCAAAGAAAACGTATCAAAATTTATGAAATAGCCAGAAGCAGTTCGATCAATTGTTGGAATTGCATCAGGATTTGTTGAAATCGCTTTTTGCTCTTGTCGAGGCATGTTGATGTAGACATCAGTATTTGGTCTTATAGCAACTTCTTTTCCATTTTGAGTCTGATTTTGAAGTTGAACTTCGGGTTCAAGGGGAACGAGTTCCATAGCATTGTTGCATAGTCCTTCATTCCGTACAGGAGGCTTTTCGAACGTGATGAGTCTTTCCGTTTGAACTTCTTGAATTGTAGCAAGAGGAGGGCGTCTGTTACTTTGGAGTCCACGTGGCCTACTGCTTAGTATCGGCCACATAATGTGGTTTGATTAGGTCAATTGAGACAAATCTTTTCTCCTTTTTTCCGGCAAGAGGCGGTAGAAGTACAGTTCTTGTTCCTTCAATGGCTAGGACCGGTACAGGTTTTCTGTAAGATGGCCCAAATTCTTTTTTGTCTGCTATTTTCTCTCTGACCAGATCCCCGACTTTTGGGATCCAGACAGGTCTTGCCCTGACTGATTTGACTTCCTCAGTGGCGGTCTGCTTCAGGTGGACATTACTTTGTTGTGTCCTGTATTCATTTAAATCCTGTAAAACAGCCAAACGATCATGGCTGTCAAAAGGTTTTTCTTCCGCCACTGCGCCTTCACAATCAAGATCAGGTACCCACATTCTCGTCCCAAATAGGACCTCATATGGAGTGTCCCCCCTAGAGAACTTTTTGGCATGTTGTTAAGAGCCCGCTGGACTCCATAAAGATAGTTTCCCCAACTTTCACCCGTGCCTAATAATCTAGCTGTTAAAGATTGCTTTAAGTCCCGGTTTTTTCTCTCCACTACCGAATTTCCCTCGGGATGGTACGGAGATGAGTACCACAATGCCACACCCAAACTTCCCATGGCTTCCTTGTAAGCCCTAGAGCTAAACGCGGGGCCCTGGTCAGAATGTAATGTGCCAATTGCGTATGTCCCTTTGAAGACTCGCAAATCTTTTATAACAGTTCGAGCGTCAGCCGAGCGCTGGGGCCACACCCATAGGAATATCAAGCAGGAATCCACTACTTGTAAGCCCCATCTCTTTTTAAGGGGCCGCAGTGGTCCAAATAAACGCACGCTAGTGGTTTGTCAGATATTAACAATGGTGTCTGCCCTGGACGTGTTACGGTGGAACCTTTCATCTGCTGACAGATGTCGCATTTCAAGACATAGTCTTTAGTCTGTTTTGTTAAACCAGGCCACCAATAGCGTTGTTTCAATAAGGAAACAGTCGCTGTAACTCCTGCATGTGCAGAGTCTATCCCTTCGTGTGCTGCTAGAATTAAACCTAACCTACGATCCATGATTGGAATTACTCTATCCCCCACTCCAGGAATCTGAGCAAATGGATTGTTATTGGCATCTAACTTGTAGGACTACTTGAGTGGAAACTTCTTTGGTAATGCTGTGCTGTTCTTGCGTGAAGCAATGACAGCTACCATAATCTCACTGTCTATTCTCGTTTTAGAACAAGTCATTGCAGCTACGGAAGCCATACGTACAGCACCCTTTGTGGCTTCATCAACCAATGAATTCCCTTCAACGTGAACGCCATCACGCTGATGACTCAGTGTGTGTATCACGTGAGTCCTTGGTAGTTCGGTTTTCAACTCCACTACCTATTCCCATAGCATTTTATGCTTAATTGTGCCACCTTTTGCATCTTTGAACCCGTTTTGAACCCAGTACTGCAAATATTCATTGTAAGACTGCACACAGTAAAAGGAATCACACACAATTAGTGTGGGGAATTCTCGATCCGTATTCACCAGTGCCAGTATCAGTGCTTTTAATTCTGCCAACTGTGCCGTGCAGTCTCCTAGAGATTGCGTTTTAGTGCAACTTGGATGGAACTTTCCATCCCGCATGCGACCTTTAGCGATTGCACATGCCGCGCTATATTGTTGCTTACTTCCTATGGCCGGTTGAGCAGATCCGTCAGTGTAAATAATATATTCATACTGATCAAGAGGCATTATTTCGTTTGGCAGAGGATATTCTTGTTCGTATTTTAGGAATGCTTGTGTGTTTAAATTTGAGTCGTACCTGTATTCTACGTCTGTTGCAGTGAGAGAATTAGTCCATTGTATCCATCTCGGATGTAAGGCTTTAGCGTTAGGAACGCTTGCCTTTGTTGCAGCCTCTAAGGCTGGAACTGGAGTCACTACAATTATTCGTTTCCCCTGAGCCAGTGCTCTTTCTATCACTACAGCAGTCTGAACTGCTGTCAGGATTTTTTCTGTAGATGCGAAGCGCATCTCAGCATTTGTATGCAATTGGTACTGTTTCACCTTCATTATATGTTAAATAGGTGTACCCAGATTGACCCGCAACTATACGGATCACCAGGTTGCGTACGTTTACGCATGTCTGTAAGTGTTTGGAAGCTATCATGTCAACTTGTAAGGAACAAAGTGTATCTGTGTGTTCCTGTGTCCATTGTCTTACTGAAAAATCAGGTTTTATTAAATCGTAGAAAGGTTTTACTCTTTCTGTGTAATCCAAAATGTATGTTCTACCAAAATTTAGGAATCCCAGTATTGATTGTAAGTTTTTCAATGATTTTGGAGGTTGGAGCAGCGCGCATTTTTCTAAAAAATTGGCTGCCAGGCTTTTTCCTTCACTTGAAAGCTCATATCCTAGAAACAGGACACTGAGGTGGGCAATTTTTTGATTTTTTAAAGTTGAATTTGTAGCCCTCAGATGCAAATCCCAAAAATATGGTATTCACTCTGTTCAAGTGTTTCTATAGGTCATCGTCCATTAGATAAATATCATCCACATAGGATAATGCCTCTTCATCCAAATTTTGAAGTAACTCAGTTACTCTCGCAGAAAACAAACCCGGCTGTTCTTATACCCTTGGGGGAGTCGACGAAATTGCCGCTGGGACCCTAGCACTGAGAAGGCTGTTAAATACCTGCTTTCAGGCGCTATAATTTGGCAGAAAAAAACATTTGAGATATCAAGTGTTGTTTTATATTTTTTCCGCACAATGTTATTCATTAGTGCGGCACTGTGTGCATTCTGAACTGCAAATGTTTTAGTGCAAGTGTTTAAATGTCTGTAATCTAAAACTAGATGATATGTATTGTCAGGTTTCATGACAGGAAACAAAGGATTGTTCATTTGAGAGGTGCAAGTTTCAATCACCCCTTGGTATTCAAGTTGATCTAAGATCTCCCTGACCTGTTTTTTAGCTTCTTGCTTTATTGGATACTGCCTCTGTGCAGTTGGAGTATTTTTTAAAGGAATTATGTGGTGGGTTGAATCCTCATCCCATCCAACATGGTTTTTGTATAAAGCCGGAGCTTGGCCTACCGCCCACTCCTGCGCATATGTGTGTTGCAAATGCCTGGGAATATGGTCTGAGAATGCCGGCATAATTACCGTTTCTCCTTTAAGGCAATCCATCACGAATGCTGGCGGCCAATCTTGTTCAGCTAACAAAATGTCATAGCCAAACGTTAGGTTCTCCCAAAAGAGACCTCTCACTTTCCTACTTTTGTCCCCCTCCATTTGGAGCGTTATTTCAAATACTTTATGTGGGACACTCACTCTAGAATCAGGTGTTTCCACCGTGATATAATCATTCAAGTCCGCTATCACCAGAAAATCCATCAGGTTCTGGCGAGCTATTGTTACTTCTGCCGCACTGTCTAGCATCATCAGAGCCCATTCCCCGTTCAGTAGTTGAGTCCCCAGAATTCTGGGCATGTCTGATCTCTAGACCTGCAACCTTCTTCTTTTTGAACTGTGGCTTCTGCTTTGTTTTTTCTTCTTTTTTGGAAGTGTAATCTTGAGCGTGCTGCTTGTCTCTGGACTTTGTACGCTCTTCTTGTCTTTCTGGCCGTCCTTCCCTCTCAGAGTTTTTTGATGAACCCTGAAAGGAATGAGAGGAACGTGTATCAGTATCCTGATACCTGTCAGGTTTCCTAATATTATCCCTATTCCTGAGATTATACCTCTTTTCAGAGGGCTCTTGTGGAGGAGATCTTCCTTGTGATTGAGATCTGTTTCCTTTAAATGTTTGTTGCTTTTTATTATCCCATTCTTTTTAGAAGAAGCAGGTGTTTGCTTGGAAGTGTCCTTTTCAGGACTGCCCATCAGTTGTGGTTTTAATGCTTTCCCACCCAAACTGTCTCTGCCTAATTCTGCGTCTGCAGTTTCAATTATTTTTGGTAGTTCGTGCTCCTGTTCTAAAGGACTGAACTCCCTAAGGCGTTGGCGGATGGCCACTGAAGCTGCTTCCCCTTTAATATTAGCTAATATTATGGCTGATACCTGGGCATAGTTACCTAGTAACTTCATCCCTAAGTTCAGAGCAGGTTCTGCTCCGTACTCATTTTGTATTTGTCTTAATACATCCAGTATCACCGCTAATGAAGGTATACCATGAGTTCTGGTATAAATGGCAGCAAAGACTGTACCCCAAGTGGTACAATCCTCTACTTGTGGTGTTATCCCCATGGGCAAGCAGATTGTTAGCATTCTGTGTTTTTCATACGGGGTAGTATTCGGGAATACTGCCTCTAGCTGTGTTATTTTCTGAGCTACCCAGATTGGCATTTGTTCACGTTTTGTGGGCATTTTGCCCATCACTGCGTGTAATGCTTGTGGTGTGATTTTAGTTGCTGTACCCTGAGATTGAGTTCCATTTGTTGCAACTATTGCTGGTTGGACAGTGAATGTCCTCATAACAAATTGCGTCATGTTTCTATAGATTTTAATTAAATCTTTGTTTTGTATGAGTAAGTCTCCTGGTGGCATTGTTTCAATGTCAGGATGTGGTGTGTAGGCCGCTAATATCGGCCATGTTGCCCCTTCTCCTCCGAGCGGGCCTAATCTTACTCTTCCTCTTATATGGGGTAGGGCGCCTTTAAACCAGTATAAGTGTTCCTGGTACGTGAGTGGAACTTCAATGTCCTCAAACGGACAATATTCCGCCGGTGCATCTCCTTCTGTATAGTAGTGAAATGTCTGTGTTCTTGCATCTGCTGCTGGGAATGTAACCCATGACTAAAATCACAAAGGTTTTTGGGAGATACCCTAGTGCTTAGAAAAGGGATGGGTATATATGTAAAAACACAAACAGAATTCCCTTTTCCTTTTGTTCAGCGAGAACCTGATGAAAAATTTACTCAACACCTCCTTGAAGATAAATAGGAGTTGACATCTAACCTGACAGGTAGATAACAAACATACCTATCATAGGTTTAAACATGGACAGATTCAAAAACTATGTTTAATAAATTCAAGGCCCACATATGTTTCATGCAATAGTGAATTGATTTCTGGGTTGCTAAATAAATAAAAAATCATGAACGATGTAACGAAGGAATGTTTGGATATTAAAAATAAGTTTCTGCGTATCTAATAAAGTTTTTATATTTTGTTTAGATTTTAAACATTGAATTATTGTCCTGAAGAAGGTGATGATCCACCTTTACACCGAAACGGCGCATCGACAGTTGTTCTTTTCATTGTACATATTGTCCTTTTTTTAAATGATGAATGTATGTTATTAAATATAAATGGTTTTATTTATTTTGCATAAACATTTGATAATATAAACTATACAACTATTTGAATAAAAGATAATTGAAAATACATTCCTTCGAATATTCATTTTTATGTTTGAATTTTTATTATAGATGTTTTTTTGCACATGACTGTAATATTTAGCAACCTGGAAAAAATTGCTCTGGTTTATGTAATTTCTGTGTATGGCCTTGACTAATGAAATGAATAGGATCTAGATGTTCCTTTTTTTTAACAAAAGGAAAAGGGAATTCTGTTTGTGTTTTTACCCACAAATAAAATACCTCTGTTTTGTTTGATTCGTGTGCCTCAATCATGAAAGCTACTATGCCACCCCTAGGTGTTAAACCATTTTCTAGTAGTTTCAGGGTGACTGTATTTCCGAATTTTTCTGCAATCGGAATTGCGTCTGCATCTTCTTCTCCGGTTGAAACACTCAGATTTAATATTGGGTTATCTATTGTCTCAGTCATTTTTGTAAAGAAGAACTTTGTTCAAGGGAACTAAGATAAAGATTTTAATGCACAATTTTAGGAACACTGTGTCCTTCAAGCTTGATTAACCAACAGCTAATAAATAGGATTTTTTGCCTACTCAGCTGTGGCGGAGTTTGTGCCCACCCACTCCAGACGTCTCTGGTGTTTTGTGAGTAGGGGTCTCTGAGAATAGCACGACTGAACTACTCAGATTCTACTGTTAAATAAGTACCCATCCAACGTTGGCGGTGCCATGTCGTGTAGTTCCTATATTACCTATATAGGATTTGCGCGTTTGGATAACATAAGCTGTGGGTTTGGTGGCAGACTGATTCCGTGCGCCCCCACTGGCTACGTTAGCCTGTTTGCATTAGCTAGCTCACAGTGCCACTAGAATCTCCTCTTATCTGGGAGAGAATAGTTTCTGGCAACCTCAGAACATGACAACCCTGATCCCCCAGGATCGTGGAAACAATATACTAATTTTCGCTCACTCACTCGTGCTCACTTAGTTTGTCTCAGAGATACACAGAATAAACAGTCTGGGCGTTTCAATAAGGATTTATTGAACAGTTGTTATTCTAGTGTAGAATAGATGAGCTGCAACAACCATTAGACAGTAGCAGAGATATATGATTAGCAATACTACGAAAGTAAAGGGATGGCATAGTTCTACCATTTTGCAGTAATCATGAATATATACAAGTACATAGAACACATGATAAAAAGTGCAACCTAAAAGTGCGTACTCCTACGATGTCTCCCTAACTAGATGTACCTAAATGTACCTAGCATCTGCGTAGGTGTTATGCCCAGAATCCCTCTAGGCTCTAGTCCACCCCATTACCTGAGAATTAAAGAATGTGGGACCCCGTCCTGGTCTCGAGTTGGACACCCCGCGAGGGATGTTAGACCACTGCTAGCTGGAGCGTCTGCATGCAGGAACCTCAGCGTCTCTGGTCAGTGTGTCAGCCGGGAAGTCACGGTCTCCTCTGTCTTTCTAAGCAAGACATGATGTATATATACCCACAGGTCTCCCCAGGGGTCCTACCTTGCTGTGTTACTGTGTCGGCCTAAAGGATGACGTTGGGCTTGAACTTTATACATAGAAATTATACAGGAGATGTTCGTCCTGCTGTGCTTCCAAGAAGCCTCATGCATAATGTATGAGTTTCGAACTAGGGAAAAACCCTGCGTTCTGAATGCAGTGTCGTATCTAGGTAAAAGGTCAGTCCCTATGAACCGTTATGTATGTAATGTAGGGAAGGATATAGGTGAAAGGTTGCAGTGTTACCTGCGCCTATATAGGGTACCTATATGGAATATAACACACTGCTGCGTAATGTTATAGGTTTTGTTTTACTCATACTGTATGATTCTTACCACTGTAATGACTGCATGTGGATTGTAAACACAAATGGTGATCGGGTGAGTAAACCCTGGTGCACTACGCATATCGCAATGTAATCCTTGTTAATGGCCCCATGGGCAGATTACGAGAAATGTAGAATGTACCAATTCCTGTGATTAACAATGCAGTATTATAATAAAAATAAGTTTAAAAAAAAAAGAAATGAGCAATTAAAACACAAAAGTTTGAGATCATGGTGGAGAGGGGGGAGCTACAACCTCTGGTCCATTTGTGTTATAGTATCCTGTAAGGATGCCACCATCCTTAATAGGGTGGCCAGCTACAATTAAACCCCCGCCAGCTTGAGGCTCAAGTCCTGCTGGCCCTTTTCACGTTTATCAACCTTGGTCAAATGTTGGGCTACCACAATGTCTGAGGGTGCAGCAGCAGGTCCAGGTGGGGGAGCAGTGGAGGGTCCAGAGGGTGGAGTTGAAGAAGGTCCAGGTGGGGGAGCAGTGGAGGGTCCAGAGGGTGGAGCGGAGGAAGGTCCAGGTGGGGGGGCAGTGGAAGGTCCAGAGGTTTGGAGAGTAGAGGGTCCAGCCTGTGGAGATAAGGATGGTCCTAGTTGTGGGGAATTTGATCCTCCTGCTTCTGGTCCTGGTTGTGTATCCGGTGCAGACGACTGTGTCTTGTTCTTGCAGGTGCCTCTTTTTGATGTTTGAGGTGGAGTTGGTGACTTCCAGCTCCCAGCTGCAATTGCACGTTCATAATGCCTGTCATCTGTCAGAAGAACCATGCCACATGTCGAATGATGTGGTATCGGTCCAGCCTGATCCTGTACTGCCTCTCCTCATCTGGAGTCATGTTGGCTGTAATAGAGTGATGACATTAACATCAGTCTACACTTACACATTAACACTTGTACACATTCACAATCAAGCAATCTAAGGGGCATATTTTAAAGGCCCTATCGCTAAAACAACGTAACTTTGAAAGACGTGGGGACTCATTTATGATGTTTTGACGTAGGGCAGCGCAGCAATGAATCTTGCTGCACTGCCCTACGTCAAAACAAAAGGAGAGGAATGCGCTGTATCTATGTGATACAGTGCATTCCTGTCCTTTTCCCCAGCGCCGGCACACAATGGGCTGCCGTGCACCAACGCAGGCACCCTTGCACCATGGTGCGAGTGTGCCTGCGTTGTGGGGCCGATTGATTTTGTGCAGGAAGGGACACCTTCCTGCACATGACCAATCCCTCCCCTCAACACAGGCAGCCTTGTACCATGGTACACTTGTGCATGTGTTGGTACATGACAGACCAGTGTCTGATGGTGTCTGTGGAAATGGCAGTAATCCACTCATTCTCAATGGTATGTTGCATTCATGCTCTTTTGGCATGAGGCAGGCTGTTACAGTACTACTATCTGTGGTATTGCCAAGCGGTAAAAACAAACAACATAGCCAGTGCAGCAGATAACTCTGAGGAAAAAGTGTTGGGTATGTGAAGCATGACATTTTGCAGAATTTTCTTTTGTCAGTTCAGCACTGGTAACACCAATTTACAGCACCCAAAGGGAACATCTTGACATTGATTTTGAGTTTCTGAAATGTGACATCTTATTAGCAGAGAATTAAAAGTGTTGTTCAAAGGTAATCGCATTAGATGATAGTAATTTGGTCACAATGCTCATGTCAGATGACAATTGTAATGTCAACCATGACACATTACTGCTATTGATCTGGCATCTATCCACGGATGCCACTGACTAATGTAAGCATGAACATGTACACATGGTAAGTGCAGTCAATTCCTGAACACATTTTAAAAATGGGCTGGAGGACATATGTATGTCCGGATTGACAGACAATAATCTGAGTGAATAGTTAGAATGTGGGACATGCTGACAGTCATTCAAGAAGATGCAAAGGATAACAGGGTTCATGCAAGGTATCGTAATCCTTGTGGTTGACATGTCGTATGTAGTCCATGTGTCAACACACATTCCTCTGAGATCTCTTACCACCTGTCTATGTCAGATCTGCAGATGCATGTCTATGGATGTGTGTCCGTCATGTGTGACATGTCTCAAAATAAATGTGTTCAGAACACTATATGGTCCTCATTTATGACGTTTTACCATGGGGCAGCACCGCAGGCCTTCTTGTTGTGCTGCCCTACGGTAAAAGAAAATATCAGGAAAGTGCTGTATCTATCAGATATGGCGCATTCCTGTCCTTTTCCCCTGCACCGGCGCACAATGGGCTGCCGTGCGCCAACGCAGGCACCTTTTCACCATGGTGCAAGGGTGCCTGTGTTGGGGGGAAGATTATTTCTGTGCAGGAAGAGAAACCTTCATGCACAGAAACAATCAGAAGAGGCTCTTTTCATCTTTCTATGTGTGGTGCAGAATGCAGCACACATAGAAAAAGTTAAACGATGAGAAATAAAGATATTTCTCCTTGTTGTGCCTCCCTTACGCCTCCCCTGGGGATGCACAAGTTTTTGGCGCTGCGTCAGATTTACGATTTTACGTAAATCTGGGGCAGTGTCAAATAGCCATGGATGTTGCTGGGAGCGCCCCCAGCAACACCCATTGCATGCCCCTTTCACGCAGAAAACTGCGTTAAAGGAAGCCATATTTACAAGGCAGCATTAAGCCCAAAAAAGTGGCTTAGTGCTGCCTCGTAAATATGGAGCTTGCTCCTGCACCACGGAACGTCACAAAAAGTGACGTACCTGCTGCACTGTGGGCCTCATAAATGAGGCCATACGTGTTTTGTATCACATTTTATGTTCCGTAGGTAACTGCCTACATCATGTATTTGTACTTCTACTATTTTCGTGTCTCATGTTGACGTTGATTCCCCAAACTATCTGTCACATAGAAAGTGTGCTCCATTTTTGTGGTTCTGACGTAGTGCAGCACAACAAGGAAACTTTCTGCACTGCCCTACGGCAACACTTCATAAATGTGATCCATATTATTTTCATCATGCATGTGCACATAGTACGGAGAACTCCATGCACATGTGATGTGTAACCATGCTGCATGAGATGCTGATGCTACTGGCATCTCTCAGAGCAATGTATGTATGAGGAGACATTGTACCCAAACAGACAAGAATAGAAATGAAATTACACTCACCAGTGGCATTAGGATCCTTGAATTTCTCCACCTCTTCCTGTGTGTATGGGGGTGGACCACCTACGAGACAAAAATGTTGTCAAATTGATTAGTGAATGTTACACAGTTCCAAACTGGACATGTTGGGCATGTGAGTTAGTGGCATCTTCACAAGGTAATTACAGTGAGTCCCATATATCTCCCAAAAACATACGCCATGGCCTGCCTAATTGCTTTACATATGAAGCAGACTCTTTCATGAAATATGTAACACACATGTGGTCAAATTTTTAGTGGTGATCCATTGAGATGCCAGACACAAAGACATGCACCCTTGCACTGTGGTGTAAGAATGCCTGCGTCTTGGGGAGAATGTTTTTGTGCAGGAAGGGACACCTTCCCGCACAAAAACAATCACTTGAGGTGATTTCCTCTTCCAATGCGTGCTGTAGAATGCAGCACGCATTGAAAGAGGAAAAAACAAGTAGAAATGAAAACATTTCTCCTCCTTGCACCTTGCTATGCCACCGCTGGGGGTGGTGTAGCATCCTAACGCATTTCCAGTTTTACAATTGCCTGTAAATATGGAAATGCATCAGTAAACATGGGTGTTGCATGTGAACACCCACAGCAACACCCATGTCATGCCCCTAATACGCAACATGTTGCATGAAATGGGGAGTAATTTACGAGTACACGTAAAGACACCCTCCGTTGCTTTGTGTGCTTGTAACTATATCCCTTTTTCATGCAACACTTTGTGTGTTAGGGGCGTGACATGGGTGTTGCTGATAGAGCGCCATGTTCTTGTGAAATTTGTAGGGGTGCATCATAATCACTGATAGTTTGCACCCGCACATATCCAGCTATATATCCATGAATTGCTAGCAAAATGAAGTTATAACCCAGTTATCAGAATGAATAAGAAATGTAATTGTGCTATTCTTGATCATGCAAATGAAACGCTTAACTGAATCATGTGTAAACCAATGCATAAAATGAATCAGCCCATGTGTAATCGAGCTGCAGTAGTTTAAACGTGTACCATATAAGTTGTACGTGTAGTTCACTTTTGCATATGAAATATAATGAACCAATGCTTATAGACGTGATTAAGATTTGTGTGTTTAAATTGTGTAAAGGCCTGACTGCATATACGATAGAGAAAGGCCTGTTTGTTCTTATGTTAGCTTATTTTGCAGACAGAGAAGGTTCTCTTGGAAAGGCTCTCTGGGCACCGAAATGAGATTTAATTAGTACAAGTAGAAGGTTTTTTTTTAACGTATCTTTTGTTGCAGGTGCAAGGACACATGCCTCGTTAGTAAAGACTGGCTCTTTGTTTCATAAGTTAGAGCGATGGGAGGCATGAAGATGGGAGTGCAATGGAATTTAGGGATGATACTTTCAGCGGAGAAGGTGCCTGGGACTCAAGGTCATCGCAACCGTCCAGGATGAAGTAACCGTTTCGATGGAAAAGTACAAGAGAGAAGACCTGGCCAAAGAGGCGTAACAAAAGGCGTGTTCGATTATATTGGATTTTGTATTAGGGATAGTGCCCCGAGGGTGGAGAGGTGAGAAGAGGTAGAGGAGAGCAGAGAGGAGGACAGAGAGGGATTTGGTGAAGGAGCATCTTAAAATCTGAGCTTAGGTACTAAGTGAGTGTACTTCTTAGGAAGTCTTCACAGCTGACACCTTTTCTTTTACTCTTGCCTGGGGATATTCGTTAAGTAGGTATGCCACCTTAGTGATAGAGTAGGGACAGTTAATAGGTTTTCCTTATTCAGGTAATGAAGAATAATATAGAGATTGGAGCAGTTATCGCTTGTCTAATACTTCTGGAGCTAACGATTCTTCTTGTCTTGAGTCGGATGAGACTCCTGCGTAGGATGCTATTTGTATTAGTGCCCATCTATTTCTTTAACCTCGTGTTGAGGTGCTTGCATGTGCAATTATCCTTGGCTGTAATAAATCCACAAAATTGAATTCAGAGTCAGTGGTCTTTTAAGGTAAACTAGATTCTAAAATTGTCGTATAACCGAAAAGGATTTTCTTCCCTTCACACTATTCAGCAGGTAAAAAGATCCTGGCGACCTGAAGATTCTTAAAAGAGATAAGATAAGAATCAGCGTTATCAGTTGGTAGCAGAGTAGGATGGTTATCTCTGATAGTAAGGGGAGATCTAGATTAGGATAAGAGATTAGTTGCCCCATAGAACCCCAGTGATGGTGATCCAGTGGATCGCAAAAGGAGGACGTCGGCGGTCGCTGAAAACTGACGGAGAGTGACGGTGCGGTGGAAGTAGCAGTTCGTGGTAGAGTGAGTATGAAAAGAGTGATGGTTGTTAGATTGCGGTGTTTGCTCGTTGTGTAATGTTTTGCGGAGTTGGAATGAGAGTTGTGTGATTGAGGATCGGACCGTGAGCGCGCGCGGGACCGAGAGATATTGTGGTGTAGAAGACACCCAGAATAGAGATTGTTGACCAGAGATGGTGGGGATCACGAGACGTCATTGATCAAACCACCGAAGATAGGGAGCAAATGTGTGAGTGTGTGAATAACCGACGCTGGTCGTGGGTTGTTGTGTGCAGAATTTAGAACGATTGAATCCTATCGATTGGATTAAAGGTGATTGTCCGGTCGTTTCGCGGACAGACGGTTGCCAAATTGAGGTCAGCAATTTCGAGAGGCTGATCGGTCATTGGAAGACCGACAGTCAGAGAGGTAATTGTTCGGGAGTACGGACCATTGCTTCAGAGTGTGAGTGGGACACGTGTGAACAAGAACGAGAGAAGTAGCAAAAGGGGAACTGCTGCGAGCGGAGGAAGAGTGACGTCAGACAGTGCCGCGCTGCGATAGGCCGGTTGGTGTGAGCCGCGCTGGCATTGGTGGATTGAAATCAGGAAGTAAAACGAAATCTTGTGTGCGAAAAGAAATCTGCTTTACCATGAAATGTTTTAAAGTTTTACGAGAACTGTGCAGAGGTGACAGACATGTGGTTACTCGGGGTGGAGAGGAAGCCCCTCCCGAGGATACGCCGGCACATTATATGGCTACGAATGTAGGATTGCATACCATAATTTGGCTTGAGAGCTGGCATAAAATGACAGAAGGGGAAGGAGAATTGACTTTCCCACGCTATGGCACTTTCAGGTTAGAGGTATTGTACCAGCTAAAAACGATAATGGCTTCTTTACGACCACTGCCTAGACTGACACAGTTCGAGGCGATACACGCATGGATTAGGGCAGCGTATGACAGGAAAAGAGATAAGAGCCAGGAAAGGGTGAAGAAATCGATCAGGGCCTTTCAGGATGCGAGGTGGGATGCACTGGAGAAAAGGTGGAGAGTGGAAACGATCGAAGGAGATAGGTTGTACCCACTGTTAATAAAAGGTGGGAAGATAACAAGGATTGAAGAAGAAGACAGTGATACCGATGATAGTCTGTTAGATAGGTTGCTGGCAGAGAGACCACCTCCATTTAATCCAGATTTAGAAGAGGGAAAATCAACTTCAGCAGTGGAACGGGGTGAAACGCAGAATCAGAATAACATGAGAGTAGTGGGGAGAATTTCCACAGGAACAGAGGGAGCGGCAACACAGCCTCCCATAGGGAATACCCGATTACCAGACTCCCTGACAGTACCGGTTACCATTGGCCCTATAGTACCGGTATATGATCCAGACCGAGTAAGAGAAGGAAGTTCAGTACAGACGAGAGGAGAAGAAGGAACTAGTGCTAGTGGGAATGGGTTCGGAGTACAAGTGATTCACTTCCCAAGGCCACTAGACACAAGTACGCCATTACCAGCCACTGCAGACTCCTCTTTTAGACAGGAGGACGAGAGACCAGTCAGACCAAGGTCTTTGCATGAATCTCAGTCAGCTGTGAGGATGTGGACACCGACAGTAAGGAATCAAAGTGATAGAATGCCAGGTGACAGGGAACGAGAAAAGTCCGAAACCAGATCAAGCTTTAGGAATACGATAGAAGAGACCAAGTCACAAGAACAAAGTGGTGACTATGATGAGCAGAATGGCGCAGCTTGTCGAGAGATACTAAGGAGTGCAGTACAGGCAAGGTTGCTGGACGTAGTAAGGTTAAAAGCAGAAGTAGACGAAATGATTAGCGGAAGTCTACCTTTGGAAAGAATAGAAATTTATGGGTCGGATGAGCTGCTTTTCATAGCAAAAGATGTAACTCGGAAAGCAAGGATAGCGCATGAGAAATTGACGGCATTGGCCAGGAGATATGAGGTAGACTTGAATAAAACAAAAACATTGCAAGGACCACATAGGTTGCAATATAGTGATCAGGAATTAGAGGAGAAAAGGATCACAGGATTAAGGACGCACACCAAAGATCTGATTGTAGGGATGCGCATATCGGAATTTGTTGGACAAATGGGAGGAGAGGTGGTCAAAGAAGAAAATAGCCAAGAGAATTGAGGGAGAAACGCCGCCTCCAGGGGGGGGGGGCGACGGGTGTTGGAAACTTTCCTTTACGGGAAGTACAGAACGGAGGGTACGTATATGTACCGTGGAGTAGAGGTGACTTGGCTGCGTTTACAAATGACTTTCCTCGGCTGAGGGAGAAACCCATAGAATGGTACAAACAGGTTGAGCGGTTTGTTAAAATCTCAAAGGTGCTGTGGACTGATTTGAACACCTTGTTTGACATAGTGGTGCCAGGAGATTTGTGGACAGCTTGTAAAATCGCCGTTGAGTGGCCGACTGTCGAACCTGAAAGGGATGCTGTCACGAATGGTCCGTCACCCCTGGTTATGAAAAAGTTCGAGCAAGTGATTACATGGTTGAAACTGAAGATTTCGCCTCAAGATATAGATTGGGTCAAGATAGACCGAACTGTGCAGGAACCTAAAGAAACAGTGCATGAATATTACGAAAGACTTTTGCAAGCTTTTAAACAGTATAGTGGATTAGATGCATTAGACCCCAAGGATATGGGACAGTTTGTCTCAAAGTTTGTGCTGGGTCTGAGACCAGAAGTCAGCCTCATGATACAGCACCATTTGATCTGTTGGCAGAATAAGCCGGTAGATGAAATCTTGCGGTATGCGAGGTATTGTAGCGATGAAGTGGACTCGAAGCATCGGAAGCTAAAGGACAAATTGATGCTCGTTCAGATGCAGACAGCTCAGGTCCAGCCTAGTGGAGGGACATTAGGAAGAAGACAGGGAAATTACCAAGGGAACCAGAATGGGCAAGGCCAGGGAAAGGGGAAACTCATAGATCCCAAGATGGGGGTGGATGTGGCGACACTGAAGAAGACCACTGCGTGTCATTTTTGTCACCAGATCGGGCATTGGAAGCGCGAGTGCCCTTTTAACCCAGCCAACCAAGTGCAGCAGGAGGCGGAAGGGGTTCAGGCACCCGTGACGGAGATAGTCAATACTGTAATGAGGCCCAGAACGATGAAAGGGGGGGCCAAAACCAACAAGTACAGGTCCCACAGCCACCAAGGATCCCGCACACCATACGAACTTATCAGCAAATGCCCCTTTTCGAAGGGAATGATGAGTATAGCCCCGACCCGTTATCCTGACGGTGCCTGAGGGGGGAGGAAGATTGCACTCTTGGAGCAGTCTTGGAGGTAGACCAGAGAGGACCTTTTGTGGAGGCAGACATTGATGGTCATCCTACCACACTTTTGGTCGACACTGGTGCTACCCGGTCTACTGTAAGATCAGCAGTAGTCCCCAACCTACCCCTCTCGGGACAATCGATCCAAGTTGTTGGAGTAGCGAACAAAAGAATAAACAGTCCACTGACCGAACCGATCCCAGTAAAGATAGGAGCTTTCCAAACCAGACATCAGTTTGTGGTGTGCGATACTAGTCCAGTTTGTCTTCTGGGAAGAGACCTGTTATGTAAATTAAACTGTACGATTTATTGCACGCCTAAGGGAGTGGAGGTTCAGACGAGGGATGATGATGCTACTTTCAAAGTTGCTAATCAGCATCTGTGTATAGACTTGTATCCAATGGTGACAGTGGAGGAACTTCCACCGGATTTGAGAGATACCGTGTCACCTGAGGTATGGGACTTCACAGGAGAAGAGATAGGACTAATTAAAGGAGTTGAACCTGTGCAGATCCAGGTGAAACAGAACGTTGAGTTCCCTAGAACGCCTCAGTACAATCTGTCGACCGAAACGATCGCAGGGATTAAACCTGTAATCGAGACTTTCATAAAGAAAGGCATTCTGAAAGAGATTAGAGGTAGCCCCTGTAATTCACCTATTGTGGGACTACAGAAACCGAGCGGGAAATTCAGGATCGTGCAAGACCTGCGAAAGGTCAACACGATAGTTGTCCCTTGTTGTCCAGTGGTACCGAATCCATCAGTGATACTGTTTCAGATCCCATGTGAAGCCGAGTGGTTTACTGTCATTGATTTGTGTCAAGCATTCTTCTCGATACCGCTCCATGAGGAAAGCCAATTTCTTTTTGCATTCCGGCTGGAAAATCATGTGTTAACATGGTGTCGTATCCCTCAAGGGTATACAGAAAGTCTGTCGATCTTTAACCAGATCCTGAAAAAGAATCTTGAGAATCTTGTATTGCCGCAGAACTCAGTTCTTGTGCAATACATAGACGATCTCCTTGTTGCCTCGGAAACGGAAGATGCTTGCAGAATAGACACGGTAGCCCTGTTGAACCACTTAGCAGAGAACGGGCACAAGGTGTCCCCAAATAAGTTGCAGTACTGTTTGAATGAGGTACAGTACTTGGGACACAGATTAGAAAAAGGCAAGAGGAAGGTGTCACCAGACCGAATTGAGGCAATAATGAACATGGCAATGCCTACCACACAGAGAGAAGTCAGGATGTTTTTGGGAATGGTCGGTTATTGTCGGCAATGGATACCTAGTTTTTCCTTGAGAGCAAAGCCTTTACAGAGGCTTACGCACAAGGAGGTGAGTGATCCAGTACCATGGGACGAGGAGTGCTTGATGTCATTCCTAAAACTGAGAGAGGAGTTGTGTAGGGCCCCAGCTCTGGGAATGCCTGATTACAACAAGGCCTTTTCACTGTTCTGTTGTGAGAGAGAAGGATGTGCATTAGCAGTCTTAGCTCAGAACCATGGAGGTGTCCGTAGACCAGTTGCCTACTTTTCAGCTACTCTAGATCCAGTAGCTTCTGCGTTGCCCGGATGTCTAAGATCCGTTGCTGCAACAGGTGTCAGCATTGAAAGGTGTGAAAGCATTGTAATGGGACATCCTTTGACTGTACATGTGCCACACTCGGTTGAATTGTTGATGACCAGGACTAAGACGCAGCACCTAACGAATAACAGGTTAATGAGGTATGAGCAAGTCATACTCGCCGCAGAGAATGTGACGCTGAAAAGGTGCTCTGTCTTAAACCCTGCGACATTGATGCCCATACCGAATGTGGATGATGAAGATTGTGCGGACCATGATTGTCTTGACGTGACTGAACTTTGTACCAAACCAAGACCTGATATTGTCGATGAACCATTGACCGACCCAGATGAAATTTTCTTTGTCGATGGTTCATGCCTAAGAGACAGTGTTGGCCAACTAAGAGCAGCGTTTGCTGTATGTACCATTTCAGGAGTGGTTGAGGCGGCCTGCCTAGAAGGAGTACGCTCCGCGCAGGTAGCTGAAATCATTGCTTTGACTCGTGCTTGTTTGGCCGCTGATCAAATTCGAATCACGATTTATACTGACAGTCAATACGGGTTTGGTGTAGTTCATGACTTCGGACAGCTGTGGTCCCAGAGGGGATTTTTGACATCATCTGGCTCACCCATTAGGAATGGAGAACATGTAAGACAACTGTTAGATGCATTGCAATGTCCGAAGGAAATTGCTGTCGTGAAATGCACTGCACTGCACTGAAGGGGGAGGATTTTGTGTCTTTGGGAAACAATTATGCGGACGAAGTTGCCCGCTTCTGTGCAGAACAGGGATGCATATTTACAGAGGGTTACACAGGAGAGAGCCAAGAGAGAACCGAACTCAACATGATGTTGGCCATGGCAGACACTTGGGAGGAGCTCAAGCGACTGCAGGATGAAGTCTCAGATCAGGAACGGAACGGATGGATAAAAGCAGGGTGCGAAAGAGGGGATGTGGATGTTTGGGTCTCCAGTGATGGGAGAGCTGTATTACCAGAGAATCTGTTGAGTCCGATGGCGAGACTGATACATGGACAGGTACATCTTGGTAGAGATGCTATGATGCGTGTGTTTAGACAGACATGGTATAATCCACGATTTTGTGCAATGGCTGAAACTGTTTGTCAGAGGTGTGTCACGTGTCAGCAGATGGATGCTGGAAAGAAAACAGTAGTTACCTTAAGTCACATTGGGAGGTCAGGAGGGCCCTTCAATAGGATATAGTTAGACTTCGTGGAAATGCCTAAGTGCAATGGGTTGAGATACATCTTGGTGCTGGTATGTGTATTCTCATGGTGGGTGGAGGCCTACCCAACACGCAGGTGCGACACTCTCACAGTGGCTAAGTTATTGTTGAGGGAGCTCATCCCGAGATTCGGGATCCCAACCTCTTTGGAATCAGATAGAGGAAGACACTTCCACAGTGAAATCATGAAGTTACTCTGTGCCGCATTGAATATTGATCAGAGACTCCATTGCAGTTACCGACCAGAGGCTTCTGGGATGGTGGAGCAAGTTAATGGGACTTTGAAAGCCCGGATGGCAAAAATGTGTTCGTCAACGTCTTTGAAGTGGCCGGATGCACTGCCACTCGTGCTGATGAGCATGAGAAGTGTCCCAGATAGGAGAACTGGGTTGTCCCCTCACGAGATCCTAATGGGGAGGGCAATGCGGTTACCAGCAGTACCAGCTACAGCTTTGATAAACATCACTGATGACTTGATTCTCGATTACTGTAAAGGACTATCTGATGTGGTCCGTTCTGTGTCCCAGCAGGTCCAAGCTGCAGCTGTTCCGGCCTCGAGTGATCTGTGCCACGACCTATGTCCAGGCGACTTGGTGCTTGTCCAAAAGCACGTGAGGAAGAGCTGTCTGGATGTTCGGTGGCGAGGCCCGTACCAGGTGATACTGGTCACGAACACAGCAGTGAAGTGTGGAGGATTGCCGAACTGGGTACATGCCTCCCATACCCGCAGAGTTTCAGCACCCTTGGAAGAAACAGCTCCTCTCGTAACTGAAAATCCAGCTGATGTGGCAGGGCCACATGAGAGGACAGGTCAAGCTGTAAGGGTCGCTGACACAGCTGATGGTGCACCAGAACAAGCTGAAGGGGGTTTTGACAACCCAAACCTCGACTCTGACTCAGAAGACAGAGGTGGTGCAGAGGGTGGAGTAGAGTCAGATTCAGCAGAAAGAGGAAGTGGTGTACTGGGTATAGCAGGGGAAGGCGGAAGAACGACCAGAACCAAGGAAGGTTGGCCTGAAAGACAGAGGCGACTGAATCTGAGGTTGGCACCTGAAAGAGATCTTGCTCCAGTGTCTGAAGTCTCTGAGACGGAAGCAAGTGACGAAGAGCAGACTCAAGAGGGCAGGCGAAGGTCAAAAAGAACGAGAGTACCCTGCCGGAGATACTCTACCCCTGAGTGGACTTACAGTGTGACTGATGCAGGGGGTAGTGAGTACGGGGAGACTGAGGTCTGTGCAGGTGGTCAGCAAGAGCCCGAATGTGGTAGTGAAGGTGGTGCTGTTGTTGCCAGGGCTCGAAGTCGAAGGAATACTGACCCTCACCGTTCTGAATCCCCCGCTTCTGAGTAAAGTCCGACAACTGGTTTTGCATCAAATCGAATTTCCGTCTTTTGGGTTTGAGCCGTCTTCACACGAAATGATAATCCTGCGTCTTGAACTTTTGTATCACGTTCTGGAAGTGCTTACTAATGATCTTATCATGGATGAAATCTAACCTGTTGTAAATAAAAGTCTAAAGAAGAAGATAACCTAGATCCGAGTGGAAGAAGAATAAACTTAGGGACTTTCCCCAGAAGAGGAACGAAAACCTAGGGAAGTCTTTCTCTGGACTATGTAAATAAGAGACTGTTGTTGAAAGGGGATTTCCAGAGGTTTCAAGCGTTGTTTGAAGTGGTTAAACAAGACACGAGTGGAAGAACAAAGACTTTTGAGTGTTCATTGCTGAAACCGAGAACTTTTGAGAAGGACCGAAATCATGGAGGTTGGAGATCCAAATCGTAGATCTAAAATGATTGTAGGCATACTCATAGGGGTTGTGATATTTTTTATAATCGTAGTAATTGTAGTCTCATATACATTTCCACACGAGCTAGCAGTGCAGGGGGTGCCAGGGACTCCTACACCTACTACACCTAGCCAAAAAGGGGTAACCATAAGAGCTAACAAGGCTTTGCTGATAGAAGAAAGTCGTAGATTGCATGTAGAATTGTCTAGAAGTGATTTCAAGCTTAATGCTTACGCCAAGCTGCTATACGAGTATGTGGATGCGATGGATGCGAAAGATTGTTATGTGTGTATGCAGTTGCCTGCTTCAGTGGATGAGGGTATTAGATATCACCATCTTCCACTGACGTATGGAATTTCATGTAGTCTGTTACTTAGTCTATTCTATGAAAGAGATCAGTTTGAGTATTTCTTTTCCAATTACGATGCAGTGCTTCCTGAAGTCCCAGCTTACAAACATTTGAATAAGTACGACTACTATAAAACAGAGGCTAGACTTAGGAAGTTCTTCATACCGTCTTTGGAATTGGAGACGGCCTATGCCCACCGACATAATTTGACGTGCTCGTTATCAGATGTAGAAAAAAAGTTTGTAGATCAGGTAGAAGATAGGTATAGAAAATTGACACAGACACGAGACACGGGGCATAGTAAAGTGGATTGGACAGATGAGGAAAAATTGCACCGGACAAAAGGAAGTTATGGTCCTATAGCTTTGGACAAAGAGCAGAGGGGAAAGCTGTGTGTGAGACGATATCAGACCTACTATGAAAAGGTTCCTGTGGGACAGAGTACGTGTGATCATGTTTTCACTATGGCAGATGTGGCTAAGTATTTTCTCCAGGGCCCTGTACAAGTGATACCTACGGTGTATTTTGTGTGTGGAAGGAATGCTTACGTGAGGTTACCTGCGAATTGGTATGGTACATGTTACTTGGGAATAATATTTCCAAAGATTTACCATACAGAGGATTTGGAACTTTTGGAAGGTGGAAAGCATTCGAGAGTGAGGAGAGGTGCGAGTGCAGGGGTCATAGTGGGAGATATCTTTGGAGCCATGATACCGAGTTTGGGAGTGATCTTGAATGATGTGAAGATCCGGAGACTGGCGACTGTGATAGACGAACTATCGATGAATACAGCAAAATCGTTGGTACTGGTGGAAGGGGAGATGTTGTCGATAAGGACAATGGTTTTGCAAAACCGCCTTGCTTTGGATGTCCTACTGGCAAAAGAGGGCGGAGTCTGTAAATTATTGAGGGTTCAAGAGTGCTGTACTTATATACCAGACCACAGCAAGGATCTGGAGAAATATATAAGTAACATCACTACTATTCACACGAAGATAGCGGACTTGACTGAAGAGGGAGCTTGGGAAAAAGTTGGAAAAGGGTTTGGTCAAGTGGGAAGCTGGTTCGCGAACTTGGGAAAGGGATTCCTTGGCTATGTTCTGAGACCTCTTCTGATTGTGGTGGTTTGCGTGGTTTGCCTGTGGGGTCTGATTAAGGCTTTCAAGTGGTATCGAGCAGGCCGAGTTGAGAGAGCTCTGAGAGAAAATGAGACGAGAATGGCTAGACTGCGGGACAGTCAATATCAGAGACTCAAGAGAATGGAGAATCACAGATCAGGGAAAATGGCAACGAGTTCTGTTTAGGTTGGTTCTTTCTCCAAGGGAGTTGAATAAAATGTGATGACAGGAGTCATCAAAGGGGGGAACTGATAGAGCGCCATCTTCTTGTGAAATTTGTAGGGGTGCATCATAATCACTGATAGTTCGCACCCGCACATATCCAGCTATATATCCATGAATTGCTAGCAAAATGAAGTTATAACCCAGTTATCAGAATGAATAAGAAATGTAATTGTGCTATTCTTGATCATGCAAATGAAACGCTTAACTGAATCGTGTGTAAACCAATGCATAAAATGAATCAGCCCATGTGTAATCGAGCTGCAGTAGTTTAAACGTGTACCATATAAGTTGTACGTGTAGTTCACTTTTGCATATGAAATATAATGAACCAATGCTTATAGACGTGATTAAGATTTGTGTGTTTAAATTGTGTAAAGGCCTGACTGCATATACGATAGAGAAAGGCCTGTTTGTTCTTATGTTAGCTTATTTTGCAGACAGAGAAGGTTCTCTTGGAAAGGCTCTCTGGGCACCGAAATGAGATTTAATTAGTACAAGTAGAAGGTTTCTGTTGAACGTATCTTTTGTTGCAGGTGCAAGGACACATGCCTCGTTAGTAAAGACTGGCTCTTTGTTTCATAAGTTAGAGTGATGGGAGGCATGAAGAAGGGAGTGCAATGGAATTTAGGGATGATACTTTCAGCGGAGAAGGTGCCTGGGACTCAAGGTCATCGCAACCGTCCAGGATGAAGTAACCGTTTCGATGGAAAAGTACAAGAGAGAAGACCTGGCCAAAGAGGCGTAACAAAAGGCGTGTTCGATTATATTGGATTTTGTATTAGGGATAGTGCCCCGAGGGTGGAGAGCAGAGAAGAGGTAGAGGAGAGCAGAGAGGAGGACAGAGAGGGATTTGGTGAAGGAGCATCTTAAAATCTGAGCTTAGGTACTAAGTGAGTGTATTTCTTAGGAAGTCTTCACAGCTGACACCTTTTCTTTTACTCTTGCCTGGGGATATTCGTTAAGTAGGTATGCCACCTTAGTGATAGAGTAGGGACAGTTAATTGGTTTTCCTTATTCAGGTAATGAAGAATAATATAGAGATTGGAGCAGTTATCGCTTGTCTATTACTTCTGGAGCTAACGATTCTTCTTGTCTTGAGTCGGATGAGACTCCTGCGTAGGATGCTATTTGTATTAGTGCCCATCTATTTCTTTAACCTCGTGTTGAGGTGCTTGCATGTGCAATTATTCTTGGCTATAATAAATCCACAAAATTGAATTCAGAGTCAGTGGTCTTTTAAGGTAAACTAGATTCTAAAATTGTCGTATAACCGAAAAGGATTTTCTTCCCTTCACACTATTCAGCAGGTAAAAATATCCTGGCGACCTGAGATTCTTAAACGAGATAAGAATCAGCGTTATCATTGCTGTGGGTGTTCCTCCGCAACACCCATGTCCACTAATGCCTTTAAAAATGTATGAGCAATTGTAAATCTGGAAATGCGTCAGAATGGTACGCCAACCCAGGGATGGCGTAGCTAGGCGCAACGAGGAGAACTGATTTATTTTCTCCAGATTTGTTAACTCGTTCAATGTGTCCTGCATGCTACAGCACGCATTGGAAGAGGTAATCACCTCAATTGATTGTTTTTGTGCATGAAGGTGCCCCTTCCTGCACAAAAAACAGTGGGGCTTATTTACAATCCCTTGCGCTGCGGGTCCGTCACTTTTTAAATGGTAAAAAGTGACATACCGGCTGCGCAAGGGGCTTGTAAAAAGCCCTAATATCCCCACAACACATGCATACTTGCACCATGGTGCAAGGGTGCCTGAGCCAGTGCATGGCATTAGTTTATGCGTCAGTGCCTGGAAAAGCACAGCTATGCATCATTTTAATTGAACTATGTTGCATCATTGTGCTTCAAAAGTAACACAGCACTGCACAGAAAACGGACTTGCGCCACCGTGCTGCGTTAGTTTCTGGTAAATTGGGCCCTACGTTTGTCAACATGAATAAATCCAAAGCATTACTGTGTCAGTCAACCTTCCTACTATTCCGGAGACTTCCAGGCCCAGGTGATCCAGGAGATCCTGCTCACGATTGACAATGTCTGTCCAGCGGTATTTATATTGGCGCAGGTTCCTCTCCACACCAAAAAGGCGCTGCATTTGGAATCGCACATTCTCCCAACGTGTCTTCCTCTCCTGAGTTGGGTACCCCCGGAGTAACCTGCCTCCACTCCAAATCATATTGGGTAGATAGTGGACAATGAGCCACTGTAGCCCCCCGAACTCCTGCTCAGTCAGGTTCCTGGACCTGCCCGACATCTTTCTGACACAGCACAAAACACAAAACTGAAAAGACTAACTCTATGATCTATAACTATGAACAAATACCCCTAAATAGACAAACACCCCTTAAGAATCAACACAAATCTACACAATACACAACAGTTTTGACACAATATGGACACAATAGACAAGAAACTGACAGAGAAACAACTTTCAAACTCGACAAAAATCACCAGCAATCCAAAACACCCTCCTACACCAAGCACAGACAAGAAGACAGTGAAAGAGAAAGTGAAAGGAACTTGGAACTTCCTGGTTTGCAGCATGGCAGGATCATGACATAATATACTGTTTGGATGCGACACGTTTTTACCCGATGCGTCATTTTTCGTCCAGTGTGTCACATTTTTGTGACGCATCGTTCATCTTAGATGTTCATGTTAAGTTACACAATCTAAAAAGCATTGTTTTGCACGCAGGACACCAGATGCATGTTTTCCGGCTGTCATAAAAGTGTCTCAACAGTCACATTCATTAGTAATGCGTCAATTTATGGTGTAAATCTCTGCATGTAAGTCTGATTTTGGCAATTGCATGGACGGCATAGATTTTTTCTATCACATAGGTGTCCCTCTTGATTGTTTATCTTGGAGCACAATATTTGTCGTTTCATCTTGCAACTTCAATTTTGGTGGTTGAGTGAAAAATGCATAGGTCTGATTCTGACGTATGATGCTCTAACCTCATTTTTGGGTGTGAGTCATACTTTGAGGTAGGCCAAAACTGACGTTAGGTGCTGACACCACCCTAATCATTCCATGACATCATTTTACAGTCCACCACTGACCCTGTGGACCATGCTTCATTCTTGGGACTTGACGTCTGAAAATGACGTTTCATCTTGAAACGTCAATTTTGGTGGTTGAGTGAAAAATGCATGGATCTGATTCTGACGTATGATGCTCTAATGTCATTTTTGGGTGTGAGTCATATTTTGCAGTTGGCCAAAACTAACGTTAGGTGCTGACCCCACCCTAATCATTCCATTACATCGTTTTACAGTCCACCACTGTCCAAGTGGTTGTTTTTTTAATGTGGTTGTTTTTTTAATGTTTGTACTTGTTAAAAATTTTGGATACATCCAGTTTGACTACATTCTTTACATATTTCTATTGTTCAAACTGTTGTGTGACATTTCATTATATGGTGTCACCTTCACATGTGTACTTTTTTGCTCTTCTAAACAAAGTAATTTTATGGGCACATTGGATTAATGACACTTGGGAATAGATAGAACCTAGGGACTAATTTCATGGGTTTCAGATGTAAAAAAACAATGCAAGGAATCTTTGTGCGCTGTCGTACATCAGGAGAAAAGCTTGGTAATGTGCAGTTTCTATGTGAAACAATGCATTAATGCACTTTTCACATGCGCTTGCACACTATTGTATGCCATGCAGCATCACAGGCACCTTTGCACCATGGTGCAAGTGTGCCTGCGTTGCAGGGCTGATTGGTTTTGTGCAGGAAGGTTCCCCTTCATGCACTATTTCAATCAATTCATGCCATCACCTCTTCTATGTGTAATTGTTTTTGCACAGACATTGTACATGGTAAGTACACAGAGCTTTCTAAACCTTTCTACTTTTTGCATCTCCCTAACACAACCCCTGATATTGCGTATGCATTTTGATACATTTCAGGATTTGGGCTATCTTTGTTAGCTTGAATTCTCACAAAATGTGGGGACACCCACAGCAACACCCATGGTATGCTCCTTTCACACAGTGTTTTGCATGACAGGAGCACATATTGGCAATTACATTGATGGACACATGAATGAATAGGCTTTATGTGTACTTGTTTATATGCCTGTGAACATTGTGCCAACTGAATGTCGGAACTGTGACATTCATGCCCCACAGGACCATATTTTTTGTTTGATGGATGTCTTATGCCTGGCATCGGACGTGAGAGTCCATTTCTGAACTATACTCCAAGTCTAAGGTTTGCCAGCAACTTACAATGTTTATTTGACATGTGATACACACACAGGCAAGTAGTAATTTTATACTTTAATTGTGGTTTTGTAAATGCAATTCAGGGTACATGAGGGTTAATAACAGATTACTATTACGTGAAAACATTATGGACAATGTGGGCACGTCTGCGTATGCCTGCTGCTGTGTTTGGATTTGTTGGAGCCTGGCCATCCTCCTCGTCATCCTCCTCCATATGCTCATTGATTTCAAGCTCATCATCCCAGGGGACATTTGTCAGCACACATTTGTTGTGTTGTATTGCACATGCCCAAATCATTTTGCATACAGTTTGTGGTGAGCACAGCAAACGACCACCAGGAATATCCAAGCATCTGTACCTGGCCTTCAGCAGGCCAAAGGTTCTTTCTACAATGTTTCTTGTCCTGTACAGAGCCTGGTTGTAGGCGATTTCCTGGGCTGACTGTAGGTTTCGATAGGGTGTCATGACCCCTTGCTGTATACCATATCCCTGGTCAGCTGAAAAAAATAATAAAATATACTATCACTTCTTTGACATAGTTAAGGGTACAATACAGGCCATTTGGCTTGTGCGTTGTTCCATTTTCAGACAGCGCAGTGTCCAAAAGGCATGGATGTTGCTGGGAACACCCCCAGCAACACACATGCAACACCCCTTTCGCACAGATTTCTGCGTGAAACAGGACACATATTTGTGAGGGCATGGAAAGCCACCTTACGTGGCTTTACATGGCCTTATATATATGCTAGTGACACATTGTGCCACCAGATCGTCGAAAACGGGACATTCCAGCAGTGCAATGGTGCCAGTATGGCATCTGAAGGAAGTGACCCGAAATGGGCCACCTGGGTCACTCGCGACCACCTCTCGGCCTTCCCAGAAATTAAGAGTTGGGACGACAGTGAAGAATAAAATCTAACTCTTTTATTAGTAAGTACACGGCAGTGGAGTCCGGTCTGACCAGCCTCATGGGATAGCTGTCGAGGGACTGACTTCAGAACACTTGGTAACACAGAATAAGCTTTCCAACACCTCCCAAGTCCCGCCTCTGGTGGAAAAGTACAGCTTGGGCAAAGGCTGAACAAAGAAGGCATAGAAGGATGAGCTACCACCTGCAGAATGGGTACACGTTATCAGACTCCCAAGGTCGTCTTGCTCGGTCTCAGCTCTCCCTGGTGTGGGAGCATAACTATGATCAGGGATAGGCATGCAAAAGCAAAATAAACTATTCATTAGTGCATCTAGGTTTCAACCTTGAATACGATAAGAGAAAATAACTGAACAGCAGCTTTCTGCTGAGGCAAGCAGAGGGGGGCTCAGAGGCCGGGTTTCGATCACAGCGCAACATGGCGGTTACATGGCAGAAAATGGCGTCTCAGATGCTAACTTTAACACGCACAATGTTAGAAGGGACTGATCACACGCATTTGCAATAGCGGTAAATACAAAATAGCTACATGAATGCTAACATAACACAGTATAGAGGATGGGGCAATGACACATTTACTTCTAACAGACCCTCCTTTTAGCATTCATAGCTAAATTTGTATTATTGCTATCAGGTAAGGGTCTTTACAATTCTAAGAGAGAGAGAAGCAAAATGGTGGGCTACATAGGCAATAGTAAGCTGCTCAGTTGATCATCAACAATGTCCAAGAAACACACATGTCAATACTCAAAAATGGCCTCATCTATGCACATTAAATCGTGGACAGCCTGTACCATCATATCAATCAATAAAATCAATCAGGGAATTGTAAGCGCGCTACTCACCAGTGAGTGTCTCAAGGCGCTGAGGGGGGGGGTCCGTAGATCTGTTTAGCCAAAGAGCCAGGTCTTGAGGGTCTTCCTGAAGGTGTTCAGGGAGGGGGCGCATCTGATGTCTGCCGGTAGCTCATTCCAGGTCTTGGCTGCAATGTGAGAGAAGGATATTCCGCCTGCTCTGGCTCTGTGGATGCGCTGGGTTTCGGCCAGTGCGAGGTTGGAAGATCGGAGGTTTCTTTTGGGTACGTGGATGTTGATTCTGTCGTTGAGGTATTCGGGTCCGTTGTTGTGTAGGCATTTGTAGGCGTGAGTGAGGATTTTGAAAGTGACTCTTTTCTCCACGGGGAGCCAGTGGAGACTTCGTAGGTGTTGACTGATGTGTTCGTGTCTGGGGATGCCGAGGACGAGTCTGGCGGCGGTGTTCTGTATTGTTTGGAGTTTGCGGAGTAGGGACTTGTTGATGCCGGCGTAGAGTGCGTTTCCATAGTCCAGTCTGCTGGTGATGAGTGCGTGGGTGACTGTCTTCCTTGACTCAGGGGGGATCCACTTGAAGGTCTTGTGGAGGTTGCAGAGGGTGTTGAAGCAGCTGGAGGTGACAGCGTTGACCTGTCGGTTCATGGTGAGTGATGAGTTGAGTACGATGCCGAGGTTCTTGGCGTGGTCTGAGGGGGTAGGTGGGCTTCCAAGGGCGGTCGGCAACCAGGTGCTGTCCCATGCAGAAGGGGTAGCACCGAGGACGAGGACTTCTGTCTTCTTGGCATTGAGCTTCAGGCAGCTGTTGGTCATCCAGACTGCGATGTCTTGCATTCCTTTCTGGAAGTTGAGTTTGGCAGTGGTGGGGTCTTTGGTGAGGGAGAGGATGAGCTGGGTGTCGTCGGCGTAGGATACGATGTTGAGGCCGTGTTGTCGGACGATGGCTGTGAGGGGGTCCATGTAGATGTTGAAGAGGGTGGGGCTCAGTGATGAACCCTGTGGGACTCCGCAGGTGATTTTCATGGGGTCGGAGAGGAAGGGTGGGAGTCTGATCCTTTGGCTTCTTCCGGTGAGGAATGATCGGATCCAGTCCAGGGCTGTTCCTTGTATGCCTGCGTCGTGTAGTCTGGCGACTAGTGTGCGGTGGGAGACGGTGTCGAAGGCCGCTGATAGGTCGAGTAGGATGAGGGCTGCGGAGTGGCCTTGGTCCAGGAGGGCGCGGATGTCGTCTGTGGCGGCGAGTAGGGCGGTCTCTGTGCTGTGGTTGCTTCGGAATCCGGATTGGGATGGGTCGAGGATGGCGTTCTCTTCAATGAATCGTGTCAGTTTCCTGTTAACTGTTTTCTCTGCAACTTTGGCTGCGAAGGGGAGGAGCGAGATGGGCCAATAGCTCTTGAGGTCGGTGGGGTCAGCTGTGGGCTTCTTGAGCAGCGGAGGGCTTAGCATTTTGTTCTTGGACTCTGGGTTGGGGTGTTAATTTTTGTATACAATAAGTGCAGCAAGCGGGAAGGCAATTAATGCACAGACAACAAACGAAGATAACACCTGCAATGGCCACTAAGAATAAGAGTATTTTCCAGCCCCAAGTCGCTATCAGGCCCCAAAACCAGCCGGACAAGGACCAAGTGCCATTCTCCTGATGGATATCAGATGCCAGTCTGTGTAACTTTTGTATTGCTGCATATACATTCGGAGCGTGGTCCGGTATGTACACACAGCAACTACTACCGATGACGCGACAAGCCCCACCCCGATCAGCAAGGATGACGTCTAACACCATCCTGTTTTGAAGGGCAACAAGCCTCGTAGCCTGAAGCTCAGCCGTGATGATGGTCAGTATTCCTGCTGTGGTGTTGATAACTCCTTCTACAACCCTTGTAAGTCTACGTATACTATGGCTATTATGCATAGGACCCCAAAAGAGCAAAATACCCTTCATGGCATCTGTAAATTGCTGCAAAGTAGTGTCTGATGGATCTATATCTTTCGTGTCAATAACCCTTCTCACTCGGGACAAGAACAAACTCCTGCGTTGTAACCGGTGGTCTCTGTGATAATTGGATGGCGCGATATATACGGGGGCAAAAGGAAGGACACGTAACATACACCGACCACCCCCTAAGAAGCCATACGTAAGCCTGGGACCCACAGACGAAATACACATTGTGGGGCGGGAGCAGTGGTTGACTACTAGTGGTGTTCAAATCATAAGTATAGTTACAAGTACTCTCTCCTACTGGAACCTTCCCAAAACCTTGGACACAGAAAGTAGCTGTTGTATTAATTACTGGTACTGGCATTGCCTTATCCTGGGTAATGTTGCGCAAGTGAAAAGACCTGAAATATTCAGTGACGTTAAAGTCCTGGAAGTCCATCATCTCATTCTGAAGCCATGTTACATTCTTTTTGGCCTCATAAACATTCATGCAGGCATCTGGGTGTAGGGTACCAATAGTCCCATCCCTCCCCGGGATAAATCCTTGGTGGGTCACTATATATCCCAATACGGCTTCATAGTCAAGGTATGTCATATTCATTGCATCAGCATGATAATGGATATACACCATGGTGAACAACTGAAACCAGGCTTTGCAGCTGGCCAGATAAGAGAATGGCAGTGACAGTAACAGATCATTCTTATGCATCACAGAAGGGAGTAAGCCACAAACCCAACAATTAGTGACATTGGTGGTATGGTGAGCCTGATGGAGCATCTGCAGAAAGACATTGTCGACATAAGTCTGTTGGTGCCTTTCCTTATGAGGGGCCAAAGTGACAAATACATGTTCAGGGGAACAGGAGTAGTACCAATCAGGGAATGCACAGGATGTCTTTCTTCGAGTAACCATATAATGCCTACCAAGGCGACAAAAACTATTATTAAAAATACTATCTTCGTTTTGGTGGGCCAGCTCAACCAAGTTGGGCTATTTTGCTCAAAACGGGGTGCTGCTAAAGGCTGTTCTTCTTCCTTAACAATGCGGCCAAAGGGATACATTTTTATATATCAAGCTGCCAGAGGAAGGTCCCTTCTATGGAGCCAGGTATTAAGAAAAAGGGAAAAATGAAAAATAAATGCACACAGTTCAGTGTCCATATATTCTTATTGTTCATCAACGATGGTGCTACTGAGCACTTCACAGTGGGGCTGCACGGTCACAACCCTTTCTGTCTCTTCGCTCAGGATAGGGCACCCTCCCTCCTGGGAAGACACCTCCCACTTATCCTGTCCAGTGTCTCAGACAATGCACCAATCTCCCTTTCCCTGATCTATCGCTGGTACCACAGACAAGGTACGTGGACCCTATTCTTCATCCATGAAGTCCATCCCTACTAATCTGACTTTTCCTTTGGTGCACTGTCCCTCCTTCGGGAACGCAAATTGTACCTAGTCACTCCAGGCACTGTCTCGTCATGGAAAAGGATCTTAAATTCAGAGGGGGCATGGGACTGAGACTCAAGCTCATGTGAGCCAGGTGGAGGAGAAACCTGGGCAGCCCTTATTTCTGGGAGGACCACCTCAATCAAAGCAGCGTCGTTCTCCTCCTCCGTCTGTGCCTAGGTCAGTCGAGCATCAGAAAAAGGAACGAATCGTGGCACCTTCTCCGTCTCGTGGTCCCCTATGCCATCCAAGACCCATTTGTCGTAGGGGAGAGGCAGTGGGACTCGCCGGCAATGCGATGAGTGAATCCAGTGCTTGCGGCCGTCCACCTTCACCGCAGTCCGTGTGGCGAGCAGGACTTGCAGAGGCCCTTTCCACCTCGGCTCCAAGCACCCCTTCCTCTGGTAGTTACTGACCAAAACAAAGTTGCCAGGCTGGATGCTGTGCCCTGGCCCCTCAGGTGTCGGCAGCAGTGCCTCATGAATCTGTTGATGAATAGAACGCAAATATTTAGTCAACTTGCATAAGTAATCTACAAGTAATGGGTATTCAATTTCTGAAAAATGGCGGGGCCTGTGGACGCCCCAAACATTTGCAGGGTGGCCGAAAACAACCTCATACGGGGATAATCCTATTCTAGAATGAGCTGTCACCCTGGTGGACAATAGGGCAAGGGGTAGCGCTTCTGGCCATTGCAATCCTGTGCTCTCCTTGATCTTTGCCAGCTTCAACTTGAGACTACCATTGTACTTCTCAACTAAACCTGCTGATTGGGGGTGGTTTGCTGCATGAAACTTCTGCTTAATGGCAGACCATCGCACACCAGCTGAATAACTTTCGCATTGAAGTGGCTCCCGTTGTCACTCCAAATCAAGCAAGGCAAGCCGAAGCGCGGGAAAAACTCCTTCAAAAGGGCCTTTGCTGTCGCTATGGCTGTGTTCTCCTTAGTGGGGTAAGCCTCAATTCACTTACTGAACGCACAAACAACCACCAGCACATACTTTAAGTTATTAACTCGTTCCATTTTGATGTAATCCATCTGGAGAACCTCGAAAGGGAAGGAAGGCGGTGCAAAATTGCCAGGAGGTGTAGGGGTACCCTTCCCAGGATTATGCGTCAGGCAAACCGTGCAGTGCTTCACTAGTGAGCAGCTACTTTAGGGATATTGTCATTTCGCCATACAGGATCCAGTAATTTACATATCCCTTTCACGCTAATGTGAGCTGGGCCATGTGCCATTGTAACCACAGGGAATACATATGCATCTGGTAACATCCATCTTTGCTTTTCCGACTTGTCAGTCCAGCAACCCTCCCCATCTAAACGTCCCGTACTCTCCTGCCACGTTGCCAGCTCCTCAACTGTTGCCTCACTCTGTATTTCTTTCACGTTCTCCAGTGTGTCCTCAAACATCCCATTTTCAGGCACCCATCAAACATTCTCTTCATCTTAGACCTGGCTGTCTCTTTAGCTGTGTGATCTGCAAACGCATTTCCCCTCCCCACATCATCAGTAATCGCCTTATGGGCACTACACTTCACTATTGCTAATCTCTTTGGGAGTGTCAGGGCTGATAAAAGCCTGTGTATCAGAGGGCCGTGTTGTATCTTCGTACCGTGGGAGGTCAGGAATGCCCTCTCTGCCCAGAGCCGCCCAAAATTATGGGCTACTCTGAACGCATATTGGCTGTCAGTATAAATATTGACAGCCAATCCCTCACTTAACTCATGCTCGCAAGAGAGCAACTAACTCTGCAGCTTGTGCTGATTGGTAGGGAATGCGTGATGTCTCAACTACAGTGCACAGCGTAGTAATAGCATACTCTGCGGTGGTGGTGCCATCTGACAGTTTGAAACAAGAGCCATCACACATAGTTCCCCTTGCGGATCAGATAAGGGAACGCCAGTCAGGTCTACCCGTCCCTTTGTCTCTTCTTCCCTTCGGAATAAGCAATCATGGACATCTGTGTCCTCATTTTCCGAAGGGTGGGGCAGTAACGTGGCTGGGTTCAGAGTGGCACATCTTTGAATGGTGATGTGTGGCGCAAACAGGGTCAATTCATAGCCAGTCAGACGATCACTGGTAAGGTGCTGCGTCTTTGTCTTGTTCAGAAGTGTGTCCACAGCATGGGGTACCATTACTGTGAGATCAGTATTGAGGACGAGCCCTGCCGATTGTCGGATAGAGACAGCCACGGCCGCTGCTGCTCTTAAACAGCTCGGGAGGGCTCTGGCGACAGTGTCAAGAAGGGCAGAGAAATAAGCACACGGCCTCTGCTTACCTCCAAAGGCCTGTGTTAACACAGAAAGAGCACATCCAGCCTTTTCGTGTACGTACAACACGAAAGGCTTCTGATAATCCGGCGTACCAAGCACAGGTGCAGAGCAAAGTGCAACTTTTAATTGCTCAAAAGCTTGCTGACAATCATGCGTCCAGGGTAAGGGTTCATGCACATCCTTAGTTGTTAGGCGTAGTAAAGGCTTTGTTAGTAAAGAGTAGCCAGGTATCCAATGACGACAATAGGAGGTGATGCCTATGAAAGCACGCACATCCCTCTGAGTCACAGGGATGGGCATCTTAACAATGGCATCAACTCGTTCAGGTGTTAGCCTCCTTCCCTCCTTCGACAGTAGGTGACCTAAATAGGTGACCTCCTGTCGACAATATTGGAACTTTGAAAGGGACACTTTATGTCCGTACTGTGCCAAATGTAGCAATAATTTGACTGTGGCGTCCTTGCAACCCTCTTCAGTATCGGAGGCTACCAAAAGGTCGTCCACATATTGCAATAATACATTACCTGAAGGAAGAGAGAGGGAATCCAACTGACTCTTCAAGGCTTGACTATATACACTAGGACTTTCAGTATACCCCTGAGGAGCTCGACAGAATTGGAAACTCCGGCCCGCTAAAGTAAAACCGAAACGGTGCCGGCTATTCGGGTGAATGGGGATGCTAAAGAAAGCATTTTCAAGTCAATCACAGAAAAGAATTTGGCTGTGGGCGGAATCATCGTTAAGAGAGCAGTAATGTCGGGTACCACCGGAAACTGAGGGACCACTATTTTGTTAACCTCCCGCAAATCAATCACAAAGCGATAGACATCAGGATGAGCATCAGCAGAATCCGAGGGTGTCTTTTTTAGGATGGGGAGAATAGGGCTATTACACACATTTGCAACTGTCTCCTCAACCACCCCCGATTTGATAAAATCCTGTATAATCTGCAACAAAGCCCATTCCCCCGCCTGCGGTATTATGTACTGGGGAAAACGAGGTAGCATGGCGTTGTCTTTAATCGTAATAGAGACTGGTGGTATCTGCAACAACGCTACGTCCGTATCTCCTGTTGCCCACAATGTGGGCGGCACATCTTTAAATTCAGCGGGAAGCGGTGCGTCTTTTGAAAAACACTGTCTGGTACTGGCTACATCCGGTCCTATTGTCATATAAACGCCATATGGAGAACATGAAATCGTAGCATGCAACTTTTTCAACAAATCTAATCCCATTAAATTTTCTCCGCAATTCGTTGTCAATAAGAATGGTGAGTCCACAGTGAAAGGGCCAATAGTTAAAGCAAGGGGTTAAGAAATGGGGCCCACAACCGGTACGCCTGAAAAACCTACCGAAACATTGTTATGGCCAGACAGAGCTGCCCCGGGGACCAGTGAACAAGAAACAGAGCTATTCATTGCACCTGTATCCTCCAAACATTTCTTAGCCGAACCATACAAATCCGCCGTGACGTTAGGACCACACTGATCTACAGGTATTTGAACTGGTCCCTCACCCTGTCCTTGGCTGTCCTAGTTGTAGGACATCCCTGACACCTCGTCCAAATCATAATCATCGTGATAGTACTGCCTTCCCCGAGGGTCATTGTAGGACTTGGCCTTTTTGGCTAAAGTTCCCTAAACTTTTTTGCTTTCCCCCTAGACTGTTTTCCTGACATAGAGTTGCCAATTTAGATACTTTGGGTACTTTGCCACTGCTGATCAGTGTCAAAGTACAAGGGTTCCCTATGTAAAGTACAATGGTAATTGTTTGGCCATGATTGGTATGTTTGCCTTACTAGTAAAAGTCCCTAGTGATGTGCACTGTGTGTGCAAGGGCTAGTAATGCAAAGGCGCGCAGAGAAGGGAACTCAGGCCTTCAGTGTAGGGCCTGCGCGCAGTCTGCTAAGTTAGCATGTTGTCCTTACTTTCCCTTTTGCTACACTGTGGGCACCCCTGTGGTAGGTCCCGGGTAACCCCTGGGCAGGGTGCAGTGTAGGTAAAAGGCAGGACATATACTGAGGTGTGTGCTATGTCCTGACAGTGAAAAAACACTCCATTTCGTTTTCACTGGTGAAAGGCCATTCTGCCCATAGGACAGAATGGGGGAGGCTGGGTATGGTGTTTTGTTAGCCTAGTTTCCTATAAGTTTATAATGGAGAGGTGAAGTTTAGTATGTATGAACTCACAGTGTCATAACACATCTTTCTATGAAAGTGGTTTTGTCACTGTGTGTTCAGAAACCACTCTTTTAGAAAGTGGCTGAGTTTTGTGCTTTAAGCATTTCTGTGTGTCTCTGCTGAATGTGGATTGACTGTCAGGATCTGAGATGGGAGGGGGTGAGATGGCACCTGGCTGACCTGCATCTGGAGAGTATGCGAGGAGAAACCCCGGGAGGTGAAGAGGCCTGGGTTGCAGCTATAAAACAATTGACTCATCTCCTGCTGAGTGATTAAGGGTCCAGACCCCCAGTATCAAAGGGAGAAAGGTGACACTGGGAGGGAGACACCCAGAACTGATTTAGGCAGGGGTCAGGGACCCCTGAGCGCAACGAACTTCAAAGACATGAAGGGGTATAACTAAGAGAACTGAAACCCCTAGAATTTGGTGTAATTTTGAATGGCGAAATGGACAGGTCGAGTCTGCAAAGGCTTTGACCTCTTTCGTGGTCAAGAAGAACCTCTGCCAAGGAAGAAGTTGCTGAAGAGACTGCTGGATAGGACTGACCCTTGCTTCGTGATTTGGGGCTGGCCTGCAGTTTGTAGCTTTTACTAAGGAAGAGACTGAAGGGACATTGCAGTGGGTGGTGTCCCCCCCCCTTCTTGAACAGGACGGTGCTTTGTGCTGTGTCCTGAACCCTAAGGACCCGAGGTGAGCTGGCTCCCTGTTTGGAAACACAGGAACATAAAAGTTTCCGGAGAAGTCCCAAGCAATGCGGTGTGCGCGTGCTTTTGCAGCTTGAGACCCTCAAAAGTTGTGCCTTGTGATCGTGGGCACGCAGGAGTAAACTGAGTCTCGGATGCGCAGGGTGCGTGTCGTGGTGCAAGCCGAGGCGTTGGTGAGGAGCGCCTGGTCGCTGTGTGCACCGGGAGACGAGGTGAGACTCGGACGCACAGAGTGCGTGTCGTGGTGCAAGCCGAGGCGTTGGTGAGGAGCACCTGGTCGTTGTGTGCACCGGGAAAAGAAGTGAGTCTCGGAGGGTGCGTGTCGTGGTGCAAGCCAAGGTGCTGGTGAAGAGTGCCTGGTCGTTGTGTGCACCGAGAGAAGAGGTGAGACTCGGATGCGCAGGGTGCATGTCGTGGTGCAAGCCGAGGCATTGGTGAAGAGCGCCTGGTCATTGTGTGCACCGGGAGAAGAGGTGAGACTCGGACGCGCAGGGTGCGTGTCGAGGTGCAAGCCGAGGAGTGGTGACGATCGCCTGGTCATCGTGTGCACCAGAGAAGAGGCGAGTCTCGGACACGCAGAGTGCGTGTCGCGGTGCAACCAGAGGCACTGGTGAGGAGTGCCTGGGTAGCATGTGCACCGAAATTGAAGTAAGTCTCCACAAGTGCTGAGGGCGGGTCTTGGTGTCCACTGAGTCCGCCGGAAGGAGGGCCAGGTCATTGGGCCCTCGGAGTGCAACAGTAGCGGCCCGGACCGGCAGTCCCGGAGGAGCGGAGTCGCCGGCCCGAGCTCGCCGTGCCCATTGACGGAGTTCTGGATCAAGGCCCAAGTCGCTGAAGGAGGGGAGGAGAGTGGGGTCGCGCCCCCCCAGGTAACGTGGATCACCACCTGGGGTGGGGTGCGGGCTCGGAGGGACACTCTCTCTGCCTCTCGCTCCTGGCAGCTGCGTGAGCCTGTTGCTTCGGCTCGGATCGAGGTCCGTGCTGGCCCAAGGAGGGGCAGTACTGGGGCCGGAGTGAGAAGCGGTACTTTTGTGTCATCATTGATCCATGTCGGGGGCAACTGTTAACGGAGCACCTAGACTGTCATATTACACTTTGCATTATTGCTGCTAACGAACTATCGAACTGTCGTATGGCGCCTGACTCTATTTGTGCCTGACGAACTACATGCTGGGTGCGCCACGCACTGTGTTATTTTCCCTTGCAGAGTACATGATTGTAAGCATGGCGCATTGCATTATTTCTTCATCGCACAGTACCTGATCATAACTTGGCGCATTGCATTATTTCTTCAGTGCATAGTACATGATTGTAGCGTGACGTATTGCTTTGTTTCTTCCTTGTACAGGGCATGCTGGTGGTGATACGCATTGCATTATTCCTTCTATTGCAAAGTACATGACTGTGGCGCTACGTATGGCATTGTTTCTCTATTGCACAGTTCAGGAGTATATCGTTACGCATTGCAGTATTTCGTTTCTTTTGAAACGTGTGTTTCTAGCAATACGACCTACCTAACCTTTTGGAAACGGTTAGAAGTCAGCTTAACTGTTGGTTAGATGCGGTGGTTGGGATTAGAACCTACCAATCCACCGGAAGAAATACTACCCATTATTATATGTTGGTTTTGTATCGTGTGGTCATATCGTATATCTTCTTGTATAAAGATTATACTCGTTTTATAAAAACTTGTGTGGAGTCTATTTGTGGTGACATCATTGGGTTGCTGTGAGTGTGGTTGCACATACTGTACACTCGTGCCTTGGAGATAAGCGTGGCTGCTCGTGCCAAGCTACTAAGGGGGTGAGCAGGGCTATCTCAGACGGTGTCCTTACTTAGCCTAACGTTGAAACGAGGGGTCCGGATCTCGCACCTGGCAACAGCGGTGTGAGACGGGGACTCCCGCCTCCAGCATTTGGTGGCGGCAGTGAGGGATAAGGACCCCCACTTCCAACAGTCATCAAAATAGTTCTGATCGGAACGACTCCCCCGAATATGTACCAACCTAGACCTCATCACCATCGCTCTCAACGCGGCGCCGTCCACTTGAAGCCAAACCTCTGGGGGCCGCGACCTTCTGCAACAACTCCGGACACTCATTCTGCCAATGTCCCTCTTTTTTACAATACGCACACTGATTCGGCCCCACAGGAATGCTGCTTCTGCCAGTGCCACGCGACCGCTGGGCCGGACCAGTGCCACGTCCCCTGCCGGACCCCCTTGCTGCCTGCTGCATTAGTACCTTAGTCTTCAACTCCTTATTCTTCTTCTCCACCTTTTCCTTCTCCTCATTTTCCCTATGCTCGTAGTACTGAGCCATACTCAATATCACTGAAGGGGAGGAGGTAGTCCAGGTGCTCCCAGAAGCCTGCAACCGAGCCGCGATCTCAGGAAGCAGATTCGTGACAAATCTGTTAATGAACAACCGGACACCCCCTTCTGCCGACAAATCTTGTCCACTGAAATCCAGAAACACCCCTTCGAACCGAGTGAAGAAATCGGACACACTTTCCTCTTTCTTCTGATGACACGCTGCTAACTTATCCCAATCTACTCGTCTGGGTGGAATGAGAGAATGCATATAAGTAATGATACGACTCGGCAAAGCTAGTATCTCAGCCTTAGGCTTCTCACCAGGCTTTCGCTCCTGGTCCCATGCCCTAATCTCATTCCAAGTGCCACCCAACTCCACTGCATGGTCCAACGTATGCACCTGCCTCCATATGTCCACTGGTACCAACAACCCGAAAAACATCTCAATAACTGCCAGCGTCATCACTGTCGACGAGGCGGCCTCCGTTAATTCTTTGTAATATGCAGTTGGGTTTTTCCTAGGGTCCGGCAGCTGACTCTTAAGGGCTAGCTCCTCACTCCTTTTCCACGGAGTATAAACCCATTGTTCCTGAAAACGAGCCTCTACCCGTTGCTGAACGACAACATCCTGCGCATTAAGCCGTTCTGGAATCTCAGGATGGAAAATAGGATGCACCTCCCTCATCAGGAATTGCGACACAGCCGTCGGTGTTTTCTGATGCAACCTACCTCGATAACCAATCATTGTTGCAACATTACTAAAAACATCATTAGGGGCCATCAGTAGCATATATGCGGTCTCGAATGTCATAAATTATTTGCGGTGCCACACCACCGAAACACTGTTCCCACAACCCTATCAATGTAGCCGACATATGCTTGAGGGCATGTTGCTGTATAAACGGCTCAAAATCTTTCAACACACTCCACACGTCCTCTACACTGTAGATCGGACTCCGCGCCCACTGTGCAGCCTGATCAGCTACCATCTGTTTCTCCTCATTTCCCACATCGGATCGAATCAACACCCGCCCCATTTGCTCCCTTGCCGCAGCCCAATTCCCCTCGTCCAACCCACGCACTGGTGTCCCAGCACCCAACGATGCCGGGATGAAATGTCTGGGAAAGACACAATAGATGAAGGGACGGGCACTAGTGTTAGTAATGACTGCATCGAAGGTGTGAGAGAAGGGGGAGAAACATGAGCGGAGACAGCAGACACAGCGGAAGGACCTGCAGCTACTGCACTCGCAGCTTGCGAAGCCAGGGAGGAGACAGGCGGGGCCGTAGCGGAAGCAGCCGGGTCAGAGATAGAAGGGCCAGATGTAGAAACAGGAGGAGCAGAAGACTGAGATGTCGGAACAACAGGGTATATCCTCTTTGGGGCGTAGGGAGGTGGGGGCCGAGCTTCTAATGGTTCTTCCACAAAAGCATCATCTTCCTCTCGAGCAACATAGGACTTACCACATTGTAATCGAAACTTCCTATCAGCACACTCTATACCTTTTTCTATTTTCTCTCTATTGTAGGCTACTGCTTTCTGGGTTACTGTTTGCATTTTTCCTCTCCTGGCCTCCTTTTCTGCCCGCATGCGTCTTTGCCTAGCTTCCTTCTGCGATACCTGAAAGGAATCAAACATCGACTGCCTGCTTCTTCTGGCAAACAATGTATCCTGCAGATAGTTCAATTTTTGTTCATCAAAGGTACCTGTCGGTGGCCACTGGTGCTCAGCATTGTCCCTCGTATATTTGTGCCCACAATGTACTAAACATAATAGGGCCAATGCCGTGCTTGGTATACATGTCAAAATTCGGGGTGCCTTCCGGAGGCGCAGGTTGTCTCTCCTCCAGCCGAGCTTCGGCAGAACAACAGCGGCACCCCAAACACCATAGTTTGCTCAGACAAGGCATCTTAATATAAGACACATGCACTGTTCACATGAAACAAATAACACATGAAACAAAGGAAATCCAAGAGGCAGCGCGCAGACTGCACCAAAACCAAGACAGTCCGGAGACTGCACCAAGACAAGACAGTCTGGAGACTGTACCAAGACAAGAGGATAGGCTCTAGCCCCAGGCCTTTTCAAGAGTAAACCAAATTCAGCAGGTGGCCTGGCACAGCATTCGCAAACACTCTGTATCTCAAGGGTCCACAGACCCACCAAGTTCAAACAAACTAGGAATGGTCCTCAGACCATACTCAAGATTATTCAAGATGGCGCCATATTTACCAAGAAGCAAGACAAACTCACCTGGTGCACACAGGTCAAGCAAAGTTATTCTCCACCACCGACTCTTCGGACCAAACGGTCAGATCCAAGGGTTTTGCCTTTTCAGGACCCCAGCCGGGAGGACCGCTGGGCAAGGCACCGCCCGACCAGACAGGCGGAGCAACTGCGAGAACTAAGCTCTATCGTGTGGGGATCCCCGATCCGCCCATCTGACCCAACGTGGCCCCGTCCTCCACACCCGATTGCGGGCGAGATGAGTCAGTCCGATGGAGTCCCTGTTCGGGCGTCAACTGAAGGAAGTGACCTGAAATGGGCCACCCGGGTCACTCGCGACCACCTCTCGGCCTTCCCAGAAATGAAGAGTCGGGACGACAGTGGAGATTACAATCTAACTCTTTTATTAGTAAGTGCACTGCAGTGGAGTCCGGTCTGACCAGCCTCATGGGATAGCTGTCGAGGGACTGACTTCAGAACACTTGGTAACACAGAATAAACTTTCCAACACCTCCCAAGTCCCGCCTCTGGTGGAAAAGTACAGTTTGGGCAAAGGCTGAACAAAGAAGGCACAGAAGGATGAGCTACCACCTGCAGAATGGGTACACGTTATCAGACTCCCACGGTCGTCTTGCTCGGTCTCAGCTCTCCCTGGTGTGGGAGCATAACTATGATCAGGGACAGGCATGCAAAAGCAAAATAAACTATTCATTAGTGCATCTAGGTTTCAACCTTGAATACGATAAGAGAAAATAACTGAACAGCAGCTTTCTGCTGAGGCAAGCAGAGGGAGCTCAGAGGCCGGGTTTCAATCACAGCGCAACATGGCGGTTACATGGCAGAAAATGGCGTCTCAGATGCTAACTTTAACACGCACAATGTTAGAAGGGACTGATCACACGCATTTGCAATAGCTGTAAATACAAAATAGCTACATGAATGCTAACATAACACAGTATACGGTATAGAGGATGGGGCAATGACACATTTAATTCTAACAGCATCATGAATGATGGTTAGGTGTTACTGTTTAGGCCATTGCCATACTGGCCATTCTTGAAGCGGTCATTTATGATGCTGTGCCGGAATATGAAGGCATCATGTACGCTGCCAGGGTATTTAGCCAGCACGCTTGTGAAAAGTCCACGATGATCCACAATGGCCTGAACATTGATGGAGTGGGTATGTTTCTGGACCCTCTACAGATGTGAGGTTGCTGCAGGAGGTACAAATTGCACATGTGTGCAGTCCATGGCACCCAGCACAAGTGGGAATCCTGCAGTATCATAGAATCCTTGCTTGATCTCCATCTGCTGTTCCGGGGTGTTGGGGAAACGGAGGTAGCGGGGTGTCAGCTGGATGATAGCGTCCAAGACAGTGGGGAGGAATGCTGAGAAGGATGGCTGAGATATTCCAGCCACTTTGGCAACCGTTGTTTGGAAGGAGCCTGATGCTAGCATATGTAACACGGCCATGAGTTTTGCCTGTGGAGGTATGTTGCTCGGCCTGTTGGTTGTGACCTCTAGCCTCGGAGCAATCGGGGTTAGTAGGTCAACTATAGTCTGCTTCTTGAGGCGATGAAGAGTGATGACCTCCTCCTTCCTGAGGTGTCTCAGAGTGCTCCTTTTGCGAAATATGCGTTCCTTACTCCTGCGTTTCCTTTGGGAGGGTGAGGGAGAGTGTAGAGAGGGTGGTTGTGGTGGGGTGGATGGTGGTGGTCGTCTCCGTCTGGCTCCTAGTCGCAGAATTACTACCTCCATGGTGTAGGTATAGTTGCAGCACTGTCCACCTCAACTTCTCCTATATATATGTATGGATGCGTCATTTCCTACGTGTGTGTTTTGCAGGCGCAGCAATTTTGATGTAAGCGCAACGCTGTGCCACTTAAGCTGAGGATGCGTCACTTTTGTCAAAAGTCATAAATATCGATGCAACACTTTTACGCATGTATTTACGAAGGAACGCCTACCTTGCATAATTAAATACTTACGTGACGCAGTCCATACCGACGCAGTGTCTTCTTCACGCAGAGGTGGGGAAAGTGACACATCTTCGAAGATGCGTCACCTCATAAATATGGAGTAGGACTTGCGCCATCAATGCGTCAAAGTTTTTGACGAGTTGGCAGCACAACCTCTTCATAACTAAGCCCCAAAGTGTTAAGGCCTCACTCGATAAAGGTGGCGTGGGGGCAAGGCAACGAACCCTACAATACAATATATAACTTAATCATCACTGTTACAATGAAGTATGAATATCCATCCAAGGATGTCTGTTACATGCTTTTAATAATTTATTAAACACACTTACAGTATAAAAAGTACTCTGCAAATAGTAAGTACATGACATACAATACATATTTGTAAGATGATAACTACTGTACACAGCATGGTCAGGGAACAACGAAAATAGCAAAAGGGTGAGGGGTATGCTCGCCAATCAGTCACCACCCATCTCCCCTATAGGCTGTCGCAGTCAATCAGTCCCTCAGGAGGCCTGCCTCTGACTCGTGAGGCATTTGAGGTTCTTATCGGATATTCCATGACGTCAGTTGTTGCGGAGGTAGCTTCTTCAGTAGCCCATATCCAGTCTCATGAGGAGGGACTTCAAGACACTGTCAGTTTTCTTCTGTCCTTGAGGTGGCTGGGGATTTTCACTCGGAGTAAGGTCCGTAGCAGCAGGGCAGGCCAGCACGAGCTTCTGCTGGGCCTGTGGCCGTAATCCTATCTGGGAGGAAGTGAGCAGCAAATAGCCTCACACGTTGGATGCATTCCACAACAACACAATGCATAAAGTCCAGAAGATTATCAATAAGTTGGAAAGCAGCTCCAGTTAATATTTCTGAAGCCCTGCAGTGGGAAAACACCTACTGCCAGTCAGTGACCAGTGCATCTCTCAGTTCTAATAGCTGCCAATCAGGCCGGGTCAGCCTTTCCTTCCTCACAGAGCACTCTGGGAAGGCCCTCTCCCCAGAATTCAATGCAGGGGGCGCTGTGTGCTGGTGCCCAGGTACACCTTCCTGTGTAACCACTGTGGCGGGGAGCTATATGGATTCCATGCCCTAAAACAACAAAATGCTTGGAAGAAGTAGTGGACAGTGGCGGCTGGTGACAATCGAAAGTGGTGAGCCGTAAAACAATAGCCATACTGCAATGTTGGGAGCGAGCGTAGCGAGCGAGCCCGTACCACCTACGGGGGGTTCTCCCCGAACATTTTTGAAAAAGAGTGGGCAAATGGTGCATTTTCAAGCAACTTTGAGAAAGAAAGAAGGTTCATAAAGCAATTATAGTTAGAACATCATTAAGGCACAAAAGAATTTAAGCATGTAACGCGTGACACAGGCTAATACTACTTTGCATATTATGGAGCCTTTGGTGGTCTTTTAATAAAAACACCTCTGTATTCCAAGAGCGTCCACTGTCCTATCGTAAGGCAGAATACAAAACCCATGTAACGGAGGGACCTATGGCATCCGGCCCGTGCAGGTGGTACCAGGGGAAAAAAATATTTACAAGGCTGCACTGTGAGCGAACGAGAATGGCCTGCTCACACTGTTTCCCTCAGAAAAGGTTTGAAAACCCTCCTCTTCAAGCAGTGGTGTAACAAAGGTGCCATGCATATTCTAACTTGTCCACTAGAAGGAGCGGGGGGTGCAGGAGGGAGCATAAGAGAGGACGAGAGGAAGCGAGTCAGACAGAGGGGTAGGCAGAGAGACAGTAAGACAGAGAGCAGTGTGTGTGTGTGTCAATTAACCAATTGGTATTTGTATTGTGTGACTTGTCAACTGAGAGGGTATCCAGGTGCTGACACACTGTGTGATCGTATGCTCAGCCTTCTCGTGGTCCTGGGGGTATCATTTAAAGTTAATGATATGCACCAAATGTACTTCCAAACTGTATCAACTGTAAAGGCACAAAGAGACTTTTTAATTTTGTTATCTTTCATGAGTGAACTTTTATACCTCGTTTGAGCAATCCGTACATCGTGGAGAAGGGGTGCCACCATCCCCAAAGGATAACATTACTTGGTGACCCCATTAGCCTGCTGTCTCAGCAGCAGGGCTGACATGTCTATATACATACAGAATAAAACGGATATACCACAGTGCTTTTCACTTTATCCCAATAAATAAATACTACGTAAAGCAAACCAAACCAGCCGAACATTTCAGGTGAAAATAACGTGGAGCAAAGTGATAGTGTAGTATAGAGAGAAATAGAGCACCTATATATATGTTAGAAGGTGTGCACTTCACCCCCTCTGGCTTTTAGCTTAATTGTATAACTTGTAGTGTAAACACAACATGTTTGTCGTTTCAGGAGCCTCAATAGAATGATTAGACCACTGCTGTATATTCTTCTGACAGGCCTGCCTACAGCCTGGATCTCTGACTGCCAGCCTCACTCAGAGTGAGCTGCCAGGCCTCAAATTCACACCACATTGCTGCGGGAGGGACGGGGAGCCCCGCTGCCTTGCACAGGCCCAGTATGTCCAAGTATTAGCTCTGTTTACTCCAGCTCGCTGCTGCGCATGGGGATTGTTCAGGGATTGTTAGAGCACTACAGTGAGTGACATCAGGGTAGTTAGAGCCCCGGAATGGGTAGAGCACGTCCCTGATCCTGGGACGCTAACAGCCCGCCCACCAATGACACTCGGACTGGGATGTAGGAGCCCATCACTTACCAGGTGTTACAAAAGCCAAGCCTCGTCTCCCGAGCTGCTTCCTCACCGCCTGCAGCAGTGCGCCTCCCGCTGTCTCAGCTCCGTGGACTCCATCGCGGGTAACTCTCCTGCAGCCGGTCCCGCCAGCATGGTCCTCTGCTGAGTCTTGTCCTGGTCAGAATCCCACTCTTCTCTCGAGCTCTCCGGGCCCGGCTCGCAGTCCGCCTCTCTCTCTCCCCCAGCCTCAGCCTCCAGTGGAATCAATAGTGCCAGCCGAGCCAGGCCTCTTCTCCCAGCCACCAGCCTCCCTCAGCCAATGGCAGCCCAGGGCCCAATCCCTCGTTGGCGGACTGCGAGAGGCCGCTGGTGCGAGTGTGGCAACCCCTCTCAGCCAATATAGACGCTGCTCCAGCAGCGCCAGGATTGGCTTAGCAGGGATACTCGCCGCCCATTAGGAGACCGAGGGCTGCGGCATTGATCAACCCTCGCTCTCCTAATGCGCAGCCGCCAGCCAGAGCAAACACTAGTGCGCATGACTGGGCTGGTCGGAAAAATTCTCCGACCCAAACCCAACATGCGCACTGCTGCCTGCTGTGCGCTCCGCGCCACCCCCTGGCCTGCTGAGTCTGACAATGACATGTCAGTCAGCATGACGCCGGGAGTCAACCTGCTGGCTGCCCCGCCCACCCCATTAAGACAGAGCCGCTGAGGGAGCTGAGCCTGTCTGCTAAATGACTGCCTCGGGAGTCGGCGGGCGCGGCTTGTGGGTCAACGCCCCAGCGCCCTAATGGACGCACCGCCACTGGTAGTGGAGAATACTGTTGTCATCTGTAGACACACTCAATCTCCTTCAGGCAAGTGACATTTTTACAAAGTTGTAAATGGTTTCAAAAAAGTTCAGTAACCCAGTTAACAGGTGCACCTTTACAGTTACAAAAATACTTACCTTATGCATTTGTTCTAAAGAACATTTTTTTTACAAAACAAAACATGTAGGAGTCCTGTATGCCCCATGCCTCTCGATTTAACTTTGGAAGGGGAGGTCAATGTCAACTAGCCTCGGTTTAACTATGCAACCCAAAAACATTGAATAAGTTGCCACCAGAAATTGCATATGCGGGGGGGGTTACTCGGGTTGTCCCACGAGACTACAAGGAGAGAGACCATTCAAGGTTCTCCCCATTCTCAGGGCACACCAAGGGTGTCTGAGATGCACCATATCTGCTGTTTGAGGGTTTTCTAAGGATGAAATGCCCCACAAGTTCTGCCAAAAAGCAAAAATCCCGGAGAACAGCTGTAGACTGCCAGGGATAATGCAGCAGTTATCTTGGTGTCAGGCTTTCGTCTCTACAATCTGCTAATTGCAAGGAAAAGTGGGTGCGAAAGGGGCATGTCCTCTTCCTGGTAACTTGCACGGAGACGTTATCAATTGTTGGTGACCACTCATATAGTCTCAAACCATTGAAAGGTCATGTAGGAAGGTGGAATCTGACTACATGGTTGCCCCCACTTTTTTCCTGGTGTTTTGCTGGTTTTCGACATAGTTTGGCTGGGATCCTGCTATTCAGGACCCCAGCCTACCTGCTTTCCCCTTAAATAGATTGTATGTACTTTAGGTACACCCCAGATTGGATCCTGGGGTACCCTTGCAAGTCCCTAGTATATGGTATACTATGTACCTAGGGCATAGGTACCCCAGAGGCCGCCCAGGGGCTGCAGCATGTATTATGCCACCCCTGAGAGGCCATTCAAAATGACACCCCAGGTCTGCTACAGCAGCATGTGTAAGGTGGTGTATCCACCCCTTACTGAGATATAGGTTCCCTATATCTCTCCAAATCACTGCACATGTAAACCTATCAGTCACCCCTATGGCAGGCCTTAACAATCCTAAAGGCAGGGTGCTGGGTTTCATGTGAGAGGGTGCCCATACATGAGCAGGGCCCTCTGCAGCTTCCGGAATCTTCATTCCGGGGTTGTTTGTGATGCAGCCAACCATATACTCTTAAGTGCATTATAACCTCCCGGTAAATGCAAACTTGAGAATGGCTGCATGGAAACATGTCGAATTTGGTGTCAAACACCTTGGAATCATACCTCCACCCCAGTAACTGGGGTGGGAGGTATGATTCCACCCTACTAGAGGGAGAAACATGGCACCACTGGTACACCCAGTACCAGCTTAACAGAACCCTGGCATCACAAAATGGATGCTGCAGCCACAGACACAAGTCTGCCCTCCTGCTGCTGGACGAAACTCCGGCAGGGGAGGCCTGGACAATAGGTTTCCTGTCACAGGGAGGTGTGACCACCTCCCAGACAGGCTTTAGTGTATTGGGGCTGGGTGGATGCACTCTTAGAGTGCTTTGAAGTCTGCACTGGGGGCACATTTGGTGTCCCTGTGCATAGTCCAGCTCAAACCGGTTGCAGGGGCACTCAGCCCCTGCTCTGACGCAAAACTGGACAAAGGAAATGGTTGTAGCCACCCCTCTTTCCTGACCCTCCCATAGGTGGGTCCCCAGAGTTTGTCCCACCCCTTCCTTGGGTATAAAGTAGGAACCCCTGGCTACCGGACTTTAGATTTACCTGGACGAAACTCTGCTACAGAATCCCAGAACTTCAACTATCTACACGACGTTGGATGACCGAAGAATCTCCCTTGGAGTAAAGGAGTTACTCCCCTGCTTGGCAGGCACCAAAGACGCATCTGTCCGGTTGGCATCTCCGAAGCTATTGAGGACTCCGAAGAATATTGCCACACAGGAGGTGGGTTCCCGTGGTCTCTGAGGTCGATCTGTGTGCTCAGCAAGTCTGAGGCATGTATCCCTTGTGGAGACCGTGCAACCCAAACCCCTGGGCACCGCGACCCTTTGCAGAAGCATCAGCTTTGAGGCAACGTCTGAGACTGAGCTTTGGGTTACTTGTAGCCCTGACCCCGAGCAGCAATTCCTCCGAAGATTATCCACCTACACTCCACGAGTGTTCCGTGAGCTGGCCCTTTGTGTCTTCTCTTGAGGTCCCTTCGCGATTCCTGGTCCGTCAACTGGTTTGTCCCTGTGAAGGCAACACTAACATTAATTGGGCTACCCTAGTTGCTCCAGATGTGCCCTGACTTTCCATCACTTGGGGAGTCCCCCGGATCTTGCTGGTCTGCACCAAAGCATCTTTACTCTTCCTGTGTAGGTTGCTGTTGCCAAGGCTTGTTGGGTTCAATCCGAGCACCGACACCCCAGCACTCGACATCCTGCATGGGACAGCTTGAATCCGGCTCTTGGTCATCCTCGACATCTCCTGGACCCCATGGCTGCAGAGTCAAGCTTCACCTCTTCGCACCTGAAGCACCCGACATCAGTGGGCATTCGTTTGCTCTGCTCCTGGTCACGTGAAGTGACCCAGACTTTGTCCCCTCTGCTTTCAGGTTCTGCACATCTTCGATCCAGGCTTGGATCACCCCGGACACTTTTTTTCTTCACGGCAGAAGCACTTTGCAGCAGATTGCCATTGAAATCAACGACGATTCCCGACACCATTTGCCACCTATGCACCCGGCTTCCCTGGGTGAGGTAAGTCGAGTACTACGGTGCTCCCGTGGGTGTTGGCCCTAGAACCCCTTAAGTCTAAAGGGGTTTGCTCAAAGTCCTCTCCTAAGTGTCCTTTTGCTTTAAAAGTCCAACCGCGACTTTCCTCATAGAATCCTACGGCACTCGCGGCTGTGTTCTCACACTGCACACGTCCCCCGTGGGTCTCCTGTGTCACTACCTTGGGTGGTTCCTTGGGGTCCCAGCGATTCTACGTGCTCTAGGCACTGTGTCTAGTCAAGTCGTTGTTCTTATACCACTTTCTAAATATATCGTTTGGTCCCCCCCTGGGGCCCATTGTATATTGTGCTATTTACTGTCGTTTTTATACTGTGATATTGTGTATCTTGGACTCTAATCTCATAAAGAGATTAGTAGTGAGTGTTTAGAAATAAATACATATATTTTATATATACCTTGTGTGGTTCTCCTTTCATTTGGTCATTCAGGAGGTTATATACTGGTAAAACAAGCTGCTTTACATTCCTTCAAGACTTAGCCTGAAGGCTGCTCTCCATAGCTACCACTAGGATAGCTTTCAATAAAGGTTGTCTTTAAACCTATCATCAATAAGGGTCGTTTGGACAGGTGCAAGGTGCCCACTATAACTAGTGGACAGCATATGCCAGGCCAACTTCTCACATTGGTGTGCAGCGGTTGGATTCAAGCTTGCTATTGTTTTACCAGATAGTCTCAGTGAGTGACTAACTGAAAAACACTAAAGGTACTTAAGGTACATATAAATCAAGTCTAGAATACAGTAAGTTCTACTGAACTTAGAGTTGTGTGTCAAGGGCTTAGCACACCCTTTCTACAACTCAAGAGAGTTTAGTAGACCCACTAGAGTAGGTAGGTGCATACACCACACCACACTAGTCATGTCTTCAAAGGCAGAAGCCAGTGGGCCTCTCCCAACTAAGTATGACCATGTCTCATACCAAGAATTGAGGATTATGTGTGCCTCAAGGAAATTGAAGACAGGGAAAAGCCCAACCACACAACATCTCATAAAGTTGTTGCTTGCAGATGACCTCAGAAAGACCCCAGGGTCTGATGAGGTTGGCAAAGGGGGTGGGACAGCAGAAGAGGAAAGGCCAGGTAGCACTACTATGACCCAGACTCTGATGCTGGCCAGGAGGATCAAAATGATTGTAACCTGGAAAATCCAATTCTTCCTGAAGGTGAGGAAGGAGACCCCAGTGGGGTTCTCTTTACCCCACCTGGAAGGGTTAACAGTTTACCAAGAAGATCTAGATCTCCTTCTGTGGAATCTAATCGTTCTGGTACATATGTAGGGAGCTCTGGTTCTCATAGGACTTCTTCTCATAAAAGGGAGTCCTCTTATGAGAAGAAATGCCAACTGCTTGAGTTTGAGAGAGCTAAGCTCAGAATCAAGAGAGAGCAATTGGCCTTAGACAGGGAATCCCTGGAGCTTCAGAGAGCTTCTCAGAAGTTGGGGCTAGAGCCCCATGGTGGCAGCAACAATATCCCTAGTGGTAGAGAAAAGACTCATGACCATAGGAACCTGAGCAAGATTGTCCCTCCCTATCAGAATGGGGATGACATCCACAAATGGATAACTGCACTTGAGAGGGCCTGTAAGGTACAGAGGGTCCCTCAGGAGCAGAGTGCAGCAATCTTGTGGCTCTCCTTTGCAGACAAAGGTAGAGACAAGCTCCTCACTGTTAGAGAGGAGGATGCAGATAATTATAAAGTCCTGAAGAGTGCTCTGATTGATGGGTTTGGCCTAACCACTGAACAATACAGGTTAAAGTTCAGAGACACCCAAAAGGCACAGACTCAGGACTGGGTTGACTTTGTAGAGTGTGCTACTAAGGCTCTGGAAGGTTGGATACATGGCAGCAAGGTGCATGACTTTTTAGGATTGTACAATTTGATTATGAGGGAGCAGATCCTTAATAATTGTCAAAACCAGCTCTTACACCAGTACCTGGTGGACTCTGATCTGACCTCTCCCCAAGAATTGGGAAAGAAGGCAGACAAATGGGTCAGAACCAGGGTAAAGCCAAAGAATCAGGGTGGTGACCAGAAGAAAGATTCTTCCAAGACCCAAGAGAAAGGTGGGGATAAATCAAAAGACAAGTCCCCTACAGGGCCCCAAAATTCCTCTTCTGGGGGTGGGTCCCAAACTCCTTCCTCCCCTGAAAAGAAACCCTATTGCCATGTCTGCAAGAAGCCTGGCCACTGGAAAAATGACTCCATTTGCCCTGAGGTCAGCAATAAAGAAAATGTTCATCCAAGTACTACTACCACTCCTCCTGGTACTACAAGTAGTAATCCCCCAGGTGGTAGTAATGCACCCAAAAAGGTAGGCGCATTCTCATGGGGAACTGAGGGGGACCCCAGCTTATCAAGGTCCTCCTCACAGGCCTCCTTAGTCTGTGATGGTGGCATGGGATTTGCCACTTTTACTATGAGTCCCAATACTTTGGGCAAGTACAGACAGGAGCCCTTAATAAATGGTCAGAAAGCTGTGGCCTTCAGGGACACAGGGGCTAGTGTCACCATGGTGACAGGGAAACTAGTCCCCCTCACCAGCTTTTACCTGAGTTCAAGTACCAGGTGACCAACATTGATGGTATCAGAACAGATCATCCCATGGCCATAGTCAGTCTCAGCTGGGGAGGGGTCACTGGCCCAAAGAGAGTGGCAGTGTCCCCAAACTTGCCTGTAGATTGCCTGTTGGGCAATGATCTGGAGGTTTTAGCCTGGGCTGAAGTTGAATACCAGGCCCATTTAAGAATGTTGGGCCTCTCTGAGAAGGTTGGTGGGGCTGTTAGGGCCTCAGCCCCATCCCAGGGAAATTTTGGAGAAGTGGAGCCTGAAAGAATGGCCCACTCTACTCCCCAAGAGAGCAGAAGGGTTGAAGAAAAGTCTTCTTCCCCCAGACTATAGGTAAGGGTCAGCTTCCTCAGGGAACTGATCCTACCCCTAGTGAAGGAACTGCCCCCCGAGGTGGTCAGGCCTGGCCTGGCAACACCCCTGATGGCAGCGGCCCCTTCCAAGGTGGTACCCAGTCTGGAGCAGGTAACCTGCCCCTCTCTACCCTCCCTCTGTCAGCCCAGGGCTGCAGAGGTCAGGGAGGTCAGTGGACCCCACAGGGCCAACTGTCCAGAGGAACCCCCCCATCAACAGATTAGGGGCACCCAGTCTAGTAGCCCTAGCCAGGTAAAAATTCCTCAGCACACTGAGGGATCCCTCTTACCATTGTGTAGGGACCTCCCCCAGATGGACTCTGTTGGGCAAAGGCAAACCTGGGGCCAAGTGGTTCCAAACCTACCATGTCCCTCCATTGTTCCAACCAAAGGGACCCAACCCCCAGCTGCAGGCTGCCAGAGGTTGACCCTTAGGGCCAGATACAACTCAGTCATGGAAAGAAAGGCCTCCATGGTGACCAGTGATCTCAGGAAGCTGAGACCAACTTTCTTAGGGCCTCACTTCTCCACTCAGACACCCCACCAGCCTTTTACTTTTTGTAATTCCAAATGGTGGAGATCATCCAATACCCTTGGGGTTAGGAATTGCTTAGTGGACCATAAGACAGGGGGTAACCATGCTAGTGCAGGTTCTTCCTTATATGGCCACTTAGTCAATACAGGCTCAACTGGGCAAGGTTAGCCTTATCTCCTTTCAATTGGGGGGGGGGTTATGTAGGAAGGTGGAATCTGACTACATGGTTGCCCCCACTTTTTTCCTGGTGTTTTGCTGGTTTTCGACTTAGTTTGGCTGGGATCCTGCTATTCAGGACCCCAGCCTATCTACTTTCCCCTTAAATTGATTGTATGTACTTTAGGTACACCCCAGTTTGGATCCTGGGGTACCCTTATAAGTCCCTAGTATATGGTATACTATGTACCCAGGGCATAGGTACCCCAGAAGCCTCCCAGGGGATGCAGCATGTATTATGCCACCCCTGAGAGGCCATCCAAAATGACACCCCAGGTCTGCTACAGCAGCCTGTGTAAGGTGGTGTATCCACCCCTTACTGAGATATAGGTTCCCTATATCTCTCCATATCACTGCACATGTAAACCTATCAGTCACCCCTATGGCAGGCCTTAACAATCCTGAAGGCAGGGTGCTGGGTTTCATGTGAGAGGGTGCCCATGTATGAGCAGGGCCCCTCTGCAGCTTTCGGAATCTTCATTCCGGGGTTGTTTGTGATGCAGCCAACCATATACTCTTAAGTGCATTATAACCTCCCGGTAAATGCTAACTTGAGAATGGCTGCATGGAAACATGTCGTGTTTGGTGTCAAACACCTTGGAATCATACCTCCACCCCAGTAACTGGGGTGGGAGGTATGATTCCACCCTACTAGAGGGAGAAACATGGCACCACCGGTACACCCGGTACCAGCTTAACAGAACCCTGGCATCACAAAATGGATGCTGCAGCCACAGACACAAGTCTGCCCTCCTGCTGCTGGACGAAACTCCGGCAGGGGAGGCCTGGACAATAGGTTTCCTGTCACAGGGAGGTGTGACCACCTCCCAGACAGGCTTTAGTGTATTGGGGCTGGGTGGATGCACTCCAAGAGTGCTTTGAAGTCTGCACTGGGGGCACATTTGGTGTCCCTGTGCATAGTCCAGCTCAAACCGGTTGCAGGGGCTCTCAGCCCCTGCTCTGGCGCAAAACTGGACAAAGGAAATGGGTGTAGCCACCCCTCTTTCCTGACCCTCCCATAGGTGGGTCCCCAGAGTTTATCCCACCCCTTCCTTGGGTATAAAGTAGGAACCCCTGGCTACAGGACTTTAGATTTACCTGGACGAAACTCTGCTACAGAATCCCAGAACTTCACCTATCTACACGACGTTGGATGACCGAAGAATCTCCCTTGGAGTAAAGGAGTTACTCCCCTGCTTGGCAGGCACCAAAGACGCATCTGTCCGGTTGGCATCTCCGAAGCGCCTGAGGACTCCGAAGAATATTGCCACACAGGAGGTGGGTTCCCATGGTCTCTGAGGTCGATCTGTATGCTCAGCAAGTCTGAGGTCTGTATCCCTCGTGGAGACCGTGCAACCCGAACCCCTGGGCACCACGACCCTTTGCAGAAGCATCAGCTTTGAGGCAACCTCTGAGGCTGAGCTTTGGGTTACTTGTAGCGATGACCCCGAGCAGCAATTCCACCGAAGATTGCCCGCCTACACTCCACGAGTGGTCCGTGAGCTGGCCCTTTGTGTCTTCTCTCGAGGTCCCTTTGCGATCCCTGGTCCGTCGACTGGTGGGTCCCTGTGAAGGCAACACTAACATTAATTGGGCTAGCCTTGTTGCTCCAGACGTGCCCTGACTCTCCATTGCTTGGGGAGTCCTCCGGACCTTGCTGGTCCGCACCAAAGCATCTTTACTCTTCCTATGTGGGTTGCTGTTGCCAAGGCTTGTTGGGTTCAATCCGTGCACCGACACCCTAGCACTCGACATCCTGCGTGGGACAGCTCGAATCCGGCTCCTGGTCGTCCTCGACATCTCCTGGACCCCGTGGCTGCAGAGTCAAGCTTCACCTCTTCGCACCTGAAGCACCCGACATCGGTGGGCATTCGTTTGCTCCGCTCCTGGTCACGTGAAGTGACCCAGACTTTGTCCCCTCTGCTTTCAGGTTCTGCACATCTTCGATCCAGGCTTGGATCACCCCGGACACTTTTCTTCTTCACGGCAGCAGCACTTTGCAGCAGATCGCCATTGAAATCAACGACGATTCCCGACACCATTTGCCACCTATGCACCCGGCTTCCCTGGGTGAGGTAACTCAAGCACTACGGTGCTCCCGTGGGTGTTGGCCGTAGAACCCCTTCAGTCTAAAGGGGTTTGCTCAAAGTCCTCTCCTAAGTGTCCTTTTGCTTTAAAAGTCCAACCGCGACTTTCCTCATAGAATCCTACGGCGCTTGCGGCTGTGTTCTCACACTGCACACGTCCCCCATGGGTCTCCTGTGTCACTACCTTGGGTGGTTCCTTGGGGTCCCAGCGATTCTACGTGCTTATACCACTTTCTTAATATATGGTTTGGCCCCCCCTGGGGCCCATTGTATATTGTGCTATTTACTGTCGTTTTTATACTGTGATATTGTGTATCTTGGACTCTAATCTCATAAAGAGATTAGTAGTGAGTGTTTAGAAATAAATACATATATTTTATATATACCTTGTGTGGTTCTCCTTTCATTTGGTCATTCAGGAGGTTATATACTGGTAAAACAAGCTGCTTTACATTCCTTCAAGACTTAGCCTGAAGGCTGCTCTCCATAGTGACCACTAGGATAGCTTTCAATAAAGGTTGTCTTTAAACCTATCATCAATAAGGGTCGTTTGGACTGGTGCAAGGTGCCCACTATATCTAGTGGACAGCATATGCCAGGCCAACTTCTCACATGTCGTGTCAGCCAGAGAAGTAGGTATCCTTTCGGGACGTGGGCGCTATCTGTTTTTGACACCTTCCACGATGGAAATGTCAGCTGTGAGGATCAGGGAAGCAGACAGTAGTGTCAGGTTTCAGGTAAGCCGACAGACCCACGGGGGGGGAGGTTGGAGGTGCTGGGGAACAGGTGGATGGAGGCTGAGACTGGAACAATAGACCACTAACTGTTGGTGCCTTTCGTATTCTGCGTGGGTTGGAGTCATTTCTAGGTTATGGATGGTGGAGCCCTATCTAGCCCTGGTAGAACCTCGGTCTGTGCCCGGCAGCATGTTGCATGTTGCATGGATGTATTGGCTATTCTTCTACTATTTGTTGTTTTTCCCTTTTGGTTCCCTTGGGCCCTTTCCCACCTAGTAATGTCACTTGTGCTGTCTCTTGTCCAGTTTCTTGTAGAGTCTTACCTGCATGTGCTCAGCAGCATCCAGGTGTCTGGACCTGAATCCAGGTACGCTGCCAGCTCTCGTAAGACCATCCTCTGCTGAAACCAGTAAGCCTTGTTTCAATTGTCAATTGTTCTTTCCATCAAGCTCCTATATAATACTCCCCACAGTCCCTGTCAGCAGTTGGTCAGATCTATTTTTTATTGTGTCAACAAAAGGAGGGACGAAAGGGCTTGATGAAGGTCCAACGTACATGCCCTAAATTAAGCCAAGAGACAAAAAGGTACGGAGTTCCTTAGGTGGGATATTGGTCACCTTGTGTATACTCTAGGTAGTGAGGAGGTGGGGAATACCTCCTATCGGAACTGGGACCCTCACACACCCAGCAAGCTAGGTGTCATGCTTCATCATATGGGTCTGCTCCTCGTCGGGCCAGCTCTGCAATGCTCGACGGGCACCCATAAAGGGGCTCTTTATCGGAGATCTTTTGTTCCTCGCTGTATAGGTGCCGTGGGTGTGAGGGGCCTAGGTACGTGTAGATGTGGGATGTGAATGTAAAACAGGTAAAGGAAGCCAAGTTGTGGCAGTGTGAGCAGACATTTGACGTATTGTCACATTATCGCACGCTGCGTGCACAGTTCACGGAATCAGATGGAAAGCGCACACCATCCACACCAGGGTAGCGCACACAGCTCCCATTATACACAGACATGCAATCTGAGGAGAGCGATGCGAGAGGACAGCCCCCTCCCCCGCGGGCACCACTTGTGACCGTGCACAGGCCGAGAGATTAGTCTGGGCTGAGGGGACAGAACAGTTATTACCTGCCCTTATTGTGTTGTATTCCTCTTAGGGTGTCCGTATATAGGTTTTCCTGTATCATGTCCTTATATAGGCACAATTCGCCCTGCCCTTATATATGCATAAAATCTCAGTCCTTATTTAGGCATTAAACCGTGCACTCCAAATACAGGCATGGTCTCCGACATCCGTCCACCCTAACGTCATAACGAGTTCTTGAAGAACAGACCTTTAGGCTTCGGGAGTTTCCCTAGCACAGGACTATTGATTTCTTCAAGGACTCATCTATTATGCATGAACCGTTATACCTTAGGGGTTCATTCATGACGTCTTCCGCTGTCCGATTCACGTCAATGCTAACATTATGAGGTACCTCTCAGGTATAAATATACCTTCCCTAGCCCTTGTAAACCAGAGGAGACCTCGACTTCAGAGGAGCCCGTTTCCCGGCCTGACGCACTGAGAAGACGCTGTGATCCCTGCACGCAGAGAGTCCAGCTTCCAGTGATCTGACTTCCCTTGCGGGGTGTTGGAGTTCGAGTCTGGCAAGAGATTCCCACCTCTCTCATTCTTAAGGTATGGAGCTGACTAGAACCTAGAGGGACTCTTGGCATACTAGACTCTTGGCATACTAGGCGTAACATACTCTTAGTATACCCTAGTAAGGAATACTTCACCTACTTCATACCTCTCCCTACACTTAGGTTAGGTACACTGGGGTAGAACTAGCTTAGAGACGCATCGTATGAGTACTCGCATTTTTAGCTCATGTTATTTATGTATGTGAATATACGCTAAAAGATAATGCTAACGCAGTACTATTTATTTCTACTGCTTACGCTGTACAGTATTTATCTTGCATACTGTCTTGTGATCGTAACAGCACATATTACTTACACGAGAAACAAGACTGTTCAATAAATCCTTTTATTGAAACGCCCGTCTATTCTTTCTGTGTAACTTTGAGGAAAACTAAGCATGCACGATTGAGCTGAGTGAAACGGTTATCTATTGTTTCCACGACTCTGGGACACGTTCTGATTCTAAAGGGAAACAAAGTTGTCATGTTTTGCGGCTGCCAGAAACTACTCCCTTTTTGTTATCCAAGGAGTTTCTAGTGGCCTCTGAGCTAGCTGGCACAAGTAATTAAGTTTAATATACTCGATAGGGACATACCGACCTCAGTCCTATGTCAAGCCTATAGGGTATATTATTCCAATGCGCAGAGCCTATTAGGGAAATAGGAGCTACACTACATGGCGCCCAACGGTTTGGTTAGGCGGTAATTTAACGCTAGATACTGAGTAACTCAGCTGTGCTTTTTCTCTCAGAGACCCCTACCCTAATATACTCCAAAAGACGTCTGGAGTGGGCAGGGTTAAGTATCCACCACGGCTACATAGGGAAACACCCTATATATTAGCTGTTTGGTTTGCTCAACGTTGAAGGATACAGTGTTCCAAAATATTGTGCACCTTATCTTTGTTTCCTTGAAACTTGTTTTACATTTTTCAAAAAACAAATGCCTGACACCGAGAACGGTGTAGCTGCGGCTGAACCAGTCGTAACAGCTTTTAACATTACATGTTTAATTGAAACGAGGAGGGTGTTATAAACATCCATCCAAACTTAAGAAGAGCCATCACTCTAAAACTCATAAAACACGGCCTACCACCGAGAGGCGGTAGAGCAGTTTTCGTGATAGAGGCACACGAATCCTTTCAGACAGAGGTATTCTATTCATGGATAATATTTCCTGAATCAAATCCAGTGACAAAACTGTTTCACTTCTACAAAGAAGATGATCCACCAGAGGAATATATTCCTTTCGAGGATATTGAAATTCCATTAACATACCAGGAGCATCAGCTCTGGTTTAAAGGCGCCCTAAAACATCACAAAAACATTACCAGGCTCGGTCCACTAGGTAGACCAGGAGCAACATGGCCGATTCTAGCCGGCTACACACCTCATCCTGACATTGAAGAGATGTCAGACGAGGAATTACTTACTCAATTTACAGAGTTAATAAAAATTTACAGACAATTGGTCCAATATGTCATGCGGACTTTTACAGTCCAACCACCATTAACACTTCCAAATCAAACTCCTCAATCGGGGAATACACTAAAAATTACACCACAGACTCTAAACGCAGTCATGGGTAAAATGCCCACAAAACGTGAGCAAATTCCATTCAGGATAGCTCAAAAAATTACTCAAATCGAAGCAGTATTTCCAAATACTAGCCCGTATGAGAAACACAGAATCCTAACAATCAGTTTACCAATGGGGATCACACCACAACTGGAAGACTGCACCACTTGGGGCTCAGTCTTTGCTGCCATCTATACTAAAACACATGGTATTCCATCAATTGCGGCAATACCTGATGTCCTGAAACAAATTCAAAACGAATACGGGGCAGAGGCTGCTTTGAATTTAGGTATGAAATTACTGAAAAATTACGACCAGGTCTCAACAATAATATTATCTAATATTAAAGGGGAGGCAGCAGCAGTGGCGATCCGCCAACGATTAAGAGAATTCGATGTTACAGAACATCAAACTGAGCTACCCAGAATAATTGAACAATCCTATGCAGAATTAGGCAGAGATAGTTTGGGTGGAAGACCATTGAAACCAAAACTATCTGAGACTCCTGAAAAGGACTCTATTAAACAAACTCCTACATCTTCTAAAAAGAAGTGGGAAACTAATAAACAAAATTCAAACGAGAAACGTTCTCAATCCCGAGGTAGGTCTCCTCAAAAGGAGCCCTCTGAAAGGAGGTATAACCTCAGGAATAGGGATAATTTGAAAAAACCTGACAGGTATCAAGATACTGATACACGTTCCTCTCGTACCTTTCAGATCTCGTCACGGACTTCGGAAAGAAGAGGACGATCAGAAAATAGAGAAGAACGCGTGAAATCCAAAGAAGATAAACACGCTCCAAAAAATAAAACAAAACCTCAATTCTCCAAAAAGAAAGTAGCAGGTCTAAAGATCAGACATGCCGAGAATACTAAGAACACAACTCAAGAACGGAGAATGGGCTCAGACAATGCTGGACAGTGCAGCAGAAGTCACAATAGTTCACCAGAACGTGAAGGAACTTCTGGAGATAGTGGACTTGAATGAGTACATCACAGTAGAGACTGTAGACACCAGGGTTAGTACTCCACAAAGGTTATATGAAATAACACTCCGAATGGAGGGAGACATACCTAGACAGGTGAAAGCACTCTTTTGGGAAAAACTTTCGAAGGGCCATGACATACTTCTAGCAGAAAAAGACTGGCCACCACAATTTGTCAGGGAGTGCCCACATGGCGAGGACATTATTATGCCTGCCTTCTCCAACCATATTCCAATTCATCTAAAATATAGTTATGCCAGGAACTGGGCAGTAGCCCAGGCCCCAGCATTATATAAAAATCATGTAGGATGGGATGAGGACTCACCTCACCATAAAATACATCTGAAACATGAACCAACTGCACAAAGGCAGTACCCAATAAAGCAAGAAGCTAAAAAACAGGTCAGGGAGATCTTAGATCAACTTGAATACCAAGGGGTGATTGAAACATGCACCTCCTCAATGAAAAATCCTTTGTTTCCTGTCTCCAAACCAGACAACACCTATCGTCTAGTGTTGGATTACAGACATTTAAACACTTGTTCTAAAACATTTGCAGTTCAAAATGCACATAGCACAGCATTAATGAATAACATTGTGCGTAAAAAATATAAAACCACATTAGATATCTCAAATGGTTTCTTTTGTCAAAACATAGCACCTGAAAGCAGGTACTTAACAGCATTCTCCATAATGGGGACCCAGCGTCAATTTTGTCGACTCCCACAAGGGTTCAAGAACAGCCCGGGGTTATTCTCAGCGAGAGTAACAGAGTTACTACAAATTTATGACAATGAGGCATTGTCCTATGTCGATGACATCTATCTGACGGACGATGACCTGGACAAACACTTGAACAGGGTAAGCACCATTATATTGGGCTTCGCCTCTGAGGGCTACAAGTTCAACTTTAAAAAGTCCAGAATTGCCCATCTCAATGTCCTGTTTCTAGGATACGAGCTTTCAAGTGAAGGCAAGAGCTTGGCAGCTAACTTTTTAGAAAAGTGTGCGCTGCTCCAACCTCCAAAAACGCTAAAAAACTTACAATCCATCCTGGGTTTCCTAAACTTTGGAAGAACATACATTCTAAATTATGCGGAAAGGGTTAAACCTCTCTACGCACTAATCAAACCTGATTTTTCAATCAAAAATTGGACACAAAAACACACAGAAATCTTGCGTTCACTACAGGCTAACATGTTAGCAACAAATCACTTACAAACACGTGTAAGTCAACGCAACCTGGTGATCCGAATAATTTCGGGTCAAAGCGGATTCACCTACTTAACATTTAATGAGGGTGAGAAAATAGCAATCGTATACAAATCTCATTTGTACACACAAGCGGAAATGCGCTTCACTTCAACTGAAAAAATTCTGACAGCAGTTCAAACCGCTGTAGCAAAAGAAAGAGCCCTAGCCCAAGGGAAACGCATTATTGTCGTGACCCCAGTACCGTCTTTAGAAGCGGTCACAAAAGCAAGCATTCCAAATGCTAAAGCATTACATCCAAGATGGATACAATGGGTTAATTCTCTTGCTGCAACAGATGTTGAATATGTTTTTGATCCTGATTTAAAAACACAAGCATTCCTGCAATATGAACAAGAATGTCCTCTGCCCACTGAAATTCTGCCTCTCGATCAGTACGAATTCATAATTTACACTGACGGATCCGCACAACCCGCAACAGGGGGTAAGCAAGCTTACAGTGCAGCGTGTGCAATCGTTAAAGGTCGCATGCGAGAAGGCATCTTCAGAACTATGGTCACAAAGACACAATCTCTAGGAGATTGTACAGCTCAGCTAGCTGAACTACAAGCATTCAAACTGGCACTTGAAAGTACAGATCGCGAATTCCCCACACTAATAGTGTGCGATTCCTTTTACTGTGTTCAGTCGTATAATGAATATATACAAAACTGGCTTGAAAATGGATTCAAAGATGCGAAAGGTGGCACAATAAAGCATAAAACACTTTGGGAACAAGTAGTTCAGTTGAAAAAAGAACTACCAAAGGCTCACGTGATCCACACACTGAGTCATCAACGTGATGGCGTTCACGTTGCAGGGAATTCATTGGCTGACGAAGCCGAAAAGGGGGCTGTTCAGACGGCTTCCGTAGCTGCGATCACTCGTTCAAAAACAAAAATAGACAGTGAGATAATGTTGGCTGTCAATGCTACAAGCAAAGGCAGTGGTGCAGCGTTAGCAAAAAAGTTTCCACTCAAGTACTCTTATGTAATTGATGCGAACAACGCTCCTTTTGCTCGAATCCCTGGAGTGGGGGATAGGGTAATTCCAAACATGGAACGTAGAGCAGCTTTGATTCATGAAACACATTTGGGGGAGGGTCTGTCACATCAAGGGATCTCTAAAACAATATTGACATTGCCTGGGATGAATACAGAAATACACATATTCATCAATAACTGCATAGACTGCAAATTACAGCGAGAAAGCCACCAGACACCATGCTACGAATGTAGCTGCCCTGCACAGACACCATTGTTAGACAGCATTAGACTATCTATGCACTGGCGTCCTTATGGACAAGTGCAATCCCACAAATACTAAATCAAGGTTCCTATGGATATGGCCTCAGCGCTCGAAGATTTGCGAGTCTTTATCGGCACATACGCAATTGGCACGCTACATTCTGACCAGGGCCCTGCGTTTAGCTCTCGGGCTTACAAAGAAGCCATGGCCAGTCTGGGCGTTGCATTGCGGTACTCCTCTCCATTCCATCCTGAGGGAAATTCGGTTGTGGAAAGGAAAAACCGGGACATAAAGCAGTCTATAACAGCTAGGGTATTAGGTTCGGGTGATGGGTGGGTCAAACATCTTTATGGGGTCCAACGCTCATTAAACAATTTGCCAAGAAGTTCTCTAGGGGGGGGTCACTCCATATGAGGTCCTATTTGGGACAAGAATGTGGGTACCAGACCTCGATCACGTAGGCACAGTGGTGGAAAATAAACCCTTTGATATCAAAGATCGTTTGGCTGTTTTACAGGACTTAAACAAATTAAGAACGAAACAAAGCAACGTGTTCCTGCAGCCAACCACCACTGGGGATCAACCGGGTGTCCCAGCAAGGCCTGTCTGGATTCCAAAAGTTGGGGATCTAGTCAGAGAAAAGATTGCGGTCAAGAAGGAATTTGGACCTTCTTACAGACAACCAGTACCTGTCCTAGCTGTTCAAGGAACAAGAACAGCACTACTGCCGCCCCTTGCTGGAAAAAAGGAGAGAAGATTTGTGTCCATCGACCTCATCAAACCACAGTATGTGGCCAATACTAAATAGTAGGCCTCGTGGACTCCGACCTAGTAGCAGACGCACTCCTCTCACTACTATCAAAGAGGTTCAGACTGAAAGACTGATAACCATCGAGAATTCAGCAGTAACAGATGAAGGACTGAGCAACAATGCTATGGAACTCATCCCTCTTGAAACTCAAGTAACAGTTCGTCCAAATACACCTGTCTACACCAACGTAGCAAGTGATCAACTGGTTCCAGCGATTTCAACGAATCCTGATGCAATTTCTACAATTGACAGAACTGCTTCTGGCTATTTCATTAACTTTGATACGTTCTCAGAAGATCCCAGTGAACCTGAAACGACGCCAGCATCATTAACTTTCAAACAGCAAGTACAAGACTTTCTTCACTTTCTGAAAAAGACTTATCTGGTTTCACCATGGATTGAACTCTGGATTATTTCTGGAATATTTATTTTCCTGCTTTGGCTAGCTTTGGTTATGACTATGAGCGTGCTTATAAATGGCAGATACATCCATGTGAACTCTGAAAGAAAAGATGTGAACTTACTTTTGAAACCTCATAAATCTTCCCATCGTGAAGCAAGAGACTTGTCAACAGTGAACATCACAGCCGTTCCTATACAGGATGGTATAGTGTGGGACAAAACTGATTTTGATATCTTCGGCCCAACGGAACAATTGAACATTCCACATTTGTTTAAAATTTCACTAAGTGATCTCATTTCGTCTTGTACCTATTCTGATGATTGGGAGTTTGAGACTGTTAACGACATAATGTTTGACCTAGAAAAATCTGCTGCATTTTCTAAAAATGAATATTTAGAGGGTTCATCAGACTATGAACAGCTGTATTGCTATAACCACTATGGTCATCATTATTTGCATAAATCTGCATACCCTAGAAATGTGTTTATGTTTAACCAATGGGAGCATTGTCCTACACCACCAAAAGGTAGTTCAAAAACATTTGCTAATAAGTTTCCATATTTTTCAGGTTACAATACATCTGATCCAGAAACGTTTTGCTATAAAAATGTAAACAAGACAGGACTGAAAATTATGTTAACGAATACAAAACAGATTTATTCTACAGCATTTATTGCCCAAATGTCTATACAGGGTTTCGACTTTTGGAAAGACACAATAGACACAAAAACTGTCTGGGGTACTAAAGATTGGCAAGTGCAGGGGATAGAAGCTTTATTTAGAGCCTGCATCATCCCTGAACAAATCATGTTTTTGAATGAAACTGTCCAACAAACATCTTGTCTTGGACTAGCCAAGATCAAAGAGATGAAAACACCTTCTGTACCAACACCTGCAAGTGATAACAATACACAGGCAGCGGTTACAGTTGACAAAATACTACAACTCAACAGAACTAATCCTGATTGGAGAAAATGGTTGATCTGGGCAACAGACACGAACAACTGTCAGGAAAGATTCCTGAATAAACCTCAGGGCTTTACTATTCATAGGCCAGACCCAAGATACGTCCAAAGACAGCATCCGGGGGTAGTAACAACATACAGTGTAGGAAAATTATGCATCGATTGGCTACAAAAATATACACTTAAGGATGTGAAACAACACTTATCCTTACTTAAAGAAGACGCAGACCTTAGGGAATTCTTGCTTGGACCAAGAAAACCCGAATCAAAAACGTTTCATATATGTCGGCATTTATGCTGCCTATAATGAAGCATGGAAAGTGTCACATTTGGAGGCCGCAGAACGAATACGTGAACTTGATCGTATTAATTTAGAGAAAACTCTCTCTGTGGTTGACAATGGGTTAACAACTTTGTTCTCCAGAATATATTCACTGGACGGCATTGTATCCTCTGCTATCGACATACTGGAACAAGATTTGGCGATGTTACAACAAGGCCAATCTCAATTACGTTCTATTGTGTTATTAAGCTGGACGCTGCAATCTTTGCATGCGGGCTATGTGCCTTGGCGTTTTATCAACACAACGGCTCTGTTTGCAGAATACAATCTAACTGATAAACAGATCGAACTGGCACAAAGAGGAGCAAAGTATACAGTGCAGGGCATTGAAAAACTGGAAAAGTTACCATTCACAGTGGCAGAAAAACCAGCTACAGAATGGCTTATTCATGGCAAAATCACACTACCTGTGACTACTTTTCAGTTTCAGTATTGCCTCAAACAAATGCAAGCAGGCAAATATGAAAGGTTGGGTAAGGAATACATTAAGACATCTTGGAATTTACCATACACATATAGATGTTGGAGTGGGGATCGTGAAGTGTTTCTGAGCGGTACACACTGTAAAAATGCACTGAGCGGTTCACTAATATGTCAGGACGTTTCTTTACACGGGGCTTGTAATGGTTCTGTGGCAAATTTGTCTTGCCATCAGCAGGGAACACCTGCTGTGATTAATCCAACGTTTGGACAACTTTCTAATGGGAGTTACCTCATGTTGAATGATCAGAGTTGCTGCGGCATGTTGCCAGGCATCCCATATCTAGTAATGGTGAACTCCAGGGTCACTTGCTGTATGCAAGTATTGTTTGCCCCAATAGACACAGTCAGGGAGTCGCCTTTGTGGCCTTCGCTGAACGTCTCTTTTATAAGATTTGATACTTTAAGCAGAATGAAAGCCATGCTTTTACAACAAACAGTGCCTTTGACCTCGGCCAAAGAAACCTATGATCTACAAATTGCAAGGACTTCGCCTGAGATACAAACCTTAATACGTACAAACTGCCCTATACATTTCGTAGAAATGATAGGAAGTATCTTTAACATGTCTGATTCAAGCGGAATTGTACATGTATTTAAGAGCATCTGTTCCGGACTGTTAGCACCTTTCCAGGCAGTCCTCGGAATCATCCCAAACTTTGCACATTCGGTGTTTGGTGGCATACCATTAATTCTAGCACTTGTTGCCGGAATTCTATTTCTCTTCCTGCTATTACGCTATGGCCAGCCTATTCGCAGACATCACTCCGAGCGAAGTGGAGAAGGCTCTCCTTGAACGAAAGTGCCGTGAGCGAATAGTACAGCTTTTTGGCATGACTCGTCTATGGGAATTTAATACCACGTGGTTCCTGTCGTTCAGACCAATCTGGCAAGATTGCATCTTACCTGTTCTACGATGCCTGCTATGCGGTAAAGAATGCGTGTTGGACACCTGTCTAACATTTCCATCAGCTACGCCAACGGATATCGATACTCTGCTGGACCCGATAACGGCCCAAGCTCTGTGTTGTCCCCAGAGGCTACCAATCCTGATGATGGCATTTATTGAGATCTCACAGACGCTTCCGGCTGCTGCTGAGGTACGAGATGGATCTACAGGCACACAGGTAACAACGGACGCGAACATTGCTGCGGCATCCTATGCTGAAAGCGATGCTTCACATCTCTGTGCAATTAATCTACTACACGAGGTGTTCCGAATCTCACCAACTACAGTGGACGACATTTTGTCTACAGAAATAGATGATCTCATGTTTACACCAGACCCGTACACTGACTCTGATTCAGCCCACAGTGTTCCAGAGATGCAGTAACAATTTGGCCTTCATATTTCAAAAACTTGGAACTCTTCCCAAATTGAACTTCTTTCCATTTTTTCAAACCAAATGGCACGACAATCTGCTTGAAGTAGAACTATTCTTATAGTACGGACTTCGCGGTACTTCCACAGACACTAAGGGGCCGATTCCGATCTCGGTCGGAGGCGCACCCAATACCATTCGGTCGGGAAAAAAGCCATGCGAATGCCTGTTTCCCGACCGATCCGTACAGCAGACCGAACGAGTAAGTACGATGCGCACAACAGCACAGAATCCGGCCGAGTCGTACTCACCCAATCCAGGTCCTGTTCTACGACCGAGGCGAATCCGGAAACGCTGAATCGAGTCGCACGGAAGGGAAGATGCAGCTCCGTCCGGCCGAACAAGTACGATGCGCTTTCCGTGCGCGCCCGAACCCGTCGCTACGCACGGCACGTCAAAGCATCCGGGAGAGGCGCACATAAGCTCCGATTTGCGCCACAACACGATCCACGACTACGAGGCGAACACGCCAGCGGCGAGGACGACGCGAGCGGCGAGGATGACGCGAAGCAACGAGAAAGACGAACGACACGAACCAACCATGAATCCCTTCGTCCCGATCATACCAATATTCTACATTTACTACCGGAACAGGCACGGACGCGTACGGCGCAGAAGGTAAGTCAGACACCAACCACAAAACACATACAACACGTACACGACACATCACACACACACAGAGGGATGTAGAATTTACTTACACCAGCAACAGCAGCACCATAGGGGCGGGATGCCCATCACCAATGCCACATATGCACACAGGGGCCTGAATGCGCACCACCACCCCTACCCAGGGGGGGCCGGATGCCAACCACCACTACCACCCTTAGCCAGGGGGGTGCCAGATGCCCACCACCACTACCACCCTTACCCAGGGGGGCTGGATGCCTACCACTACTACCACCCTTAGCCAGGGGGGTGCCAGATGCCTACCACTACTACCACCCTTACCCAGGGGGGCTGGATGCCTACCACTACTACCACCCTTAGCCACGGGGGTGCCAGATGCCTACCACCACTACCACCCTTACCCAGGGGGGGCTGGATGCTTACCACTACTACCACCCTTACCCAGGGGGGTGCCAGATGCCTACCACTACTACCACCCTTACCCAGGGGGGCTGGATGCCTATAACTACTACCACCCTTACCCAGGGGGGCTGGATGCCTGTCACTACTACCACCTCTACCCTTGGGGGGCTGGATGCCTACCATTACTACCACCCTTACCCAGGGGGGGCTGGATGCCTACCACTACTACCACCCTTAGCCATGGGGGTGCCAGATGCCTACCACTACTACCACCCTTAGCCAGGGGGGCTGGATGCCTACCACTACTACCATCCTTAGCCAGGGGGCTGGATGCCTACCACTACTACCACCCTTAGCCAGGGGGTGCCAGATGCCTACCACCACTACCACCCTTACCCAGGGGGCTGGATGCCTACCACTACTACCACCCTTAGCCAGGGGGTGCCAGATGCCCACCACCACTACCACCCTTGCCCAGGGGGCTGGATGCCTACCACTACTACCACCCTTAGCCAGGGGGTGCCAGATGCCTACCACTACTACCACCCTAAGCCAGGGGGCTGGATGCCAACCACCACTACCACCCTTAGCCAGGGGGTGCCAGATGCCCACCACCACTACCACCCTTAGCCATGGGGGTGCCAGATGCCTACCACTACTACCACCCTTAGCCAGGGGGCTGGATGCCTACCACTACTACCACCCTTACCCAGGGGCTGGATGCCTGTCACTACTACCACCTCTACCCATGGGGGGCTGGATGCCTACCACCAACACCACCCCCACTCATAGGATGGACAATGCATGACACAACCAGCACACCACAACCTAGGGAATGCAAGAAAAAGACATCCCCCAACACCATGACAAGCGTGTGTAGACTGTGTCAAATGCCTACAACACTGAACATGACTTTGAACATACAATGTGACCCCCTATCACATGTGCCACACATATATGTGTGTGGCCCCCACAATGCAAGCAGGCCATGACCATTGTGGCAATGGGGTCCAAACCCCCATCATCACAGTGACCAAAAGGTAAGTGTGGGGTCCATAGCTGAAGCACATTTTGAACATTGTGGCAATGGGGTCTAACACCCCATCACCACAGTGACCAAAATGTAAGTGTGGGGTCCATAGCTGAAGCACATTTTGAACATTGTGGCAATGGGGTCTAACCCCCCATCACCACAGTGACCAAAATGTAAGTGTGGGGTCCATAGCTGAAGCACATTTTGAACATTGTGGCAATGGGGTCTAACGCCCCATCACCACAGTGACCAAAAGGTAAGTGTGGGGTCCATAGCTGAAGCACATTTTGAACATTGTGGCAATGGGGTCCAAACCCCCATCATCACAGTGACCAAAATGTAAGTGTGGGGTCCATAGCTGAAGCACATTTTGAACAGTGTGGCAATGGGGTCCAAACCCCCATCATCACAGTGACCAAAATGTAAGTGTGGGGTCCATAGCTGAAGCACATTTTGAACATTGTGGCAATGGGGTCCAAACCCCCATCATCACAGTGACCAAAATGTAAGTGTTGACAAAGAAAGAGCTGCAACTGCCAAACTGCATGGATGATTCCTGGTCACAGAACATAAAACACATCAGTGACAAAGTAGTGCATGTGTCCCATTGCAACATAAATTGGGGGAGCCAAATACTGCAGTGCAAATAAGACATACCTTTGGCCAAGTGCAGACAAACAACACCCATGGGGGCTGACACTGTCAACATTCATCAATGACACAATGACAGAAGTGACCATCAGAATGCAGACCCACATATTTGCACCAATGGGCACACAAATGCAGATACCCTGTGGAGACTGTAGATGTGAGGTGAACAGATACCAAACCATGGCAGCAATGGGACACACAAACCATGATCATTGTGCTGACCGATGACCTAGGAGTCCCAGGGACAGCAGGGGAAAGCCACCAAACTACATACAGCCAATGGCACACCCAAGATATGCCAATGCAGTGGTGCAGATGCACAAACACAAACAGGCAGACCCACACTGCACATCATACACAACAGGTGAGGGGGTGCCAGTGTCCCCAGGCAACCACACAACACATGAGGAGACCTGAATACCAATCATACAGATGTGCATACAGTGCCACACAAAGGTAACTCATGGATCCAAATCCCCTATGTGGGCAAGCAGGCATTGTCAGATGAGAGGGAGCACAAATCACACATGTCACACAGGCACGTAGGAACAGCAACTGACACAGCAAGACACAGACACACCACAGCACTACCCCCAGGGCCCCCACAATGTGGTGACCCTGGGCTGCATTACAATCCCACTGTGATGGCAAAGCTAAATGTCGTTCACACTGTGAACCACAGTCATGTGTCCTGAGCAACAAACTACCATCACACCTACACAAGCACAAATCAATCAGCATGGCCAGTAAGCCAAGGCCAACATGGAGGCAGGGGCCTAGCCGGGCAACAACTGTCATCTGCACACACTCAACACCACACCCCTCGACCTCCAACAATGTGCAGCAGTGAAGCACACATGCACTGGTGACATTGCACATGCACCCATGACTATTCCAGGGTGGTGGGTGGGAACCAAGGTGCAGAAACACATCACACATGGCCACTCAACAAGACTCCTGAATGTCTGACACACTGCACACTACGCTGTACATGGACATGACGGCAATACCACACCAACCAATGGGATCCCAGCCACAGTCACACACCAATGAAGAAGCCAAGGTCACCCACAAAGAACACACATAGACAACAACCAACATTGCAGCCCGGACCCTGAGGAGTGCCAGCAGTCACACACACAACGTGTCACAATCACTGAAAGATAACACAAACTGGAAATCACATGACAGGGGCAAACAACAAGTGCCAAGGGGAAACCTGACTGTGACTCCCATCATGCTATTGCCTCCACCCCACTTCCCAGCATTCCCATACTTACTTGCTTTTGTGGGGAGTTCAGTGTGTGTGGGTGTGAGAGCAATGGCAAGATGGCTGACAGTGGTGTCCTGCTGTTGGTTGGTGTGCAGTTCCCAGCATGCCCTTGTGCTCCCCACAGCAGTAGCCAGTGTCAGCCATCTTGTGTGCCCTTATCCACTCCCTGTGATGTGCGCATGGTTCATGGTGGTGTTGATGGGACAGTTGTGGGGGGGGCAATATGTGTGACTACGACTCCCATGATGCTATTGGCTACACTGACTTGCCCAGCATACACAGAATTCCTTTCTTTCAGTGGTCTTCACTGTGTGTTGGTGTTGTAGTGGTGGCTACATGTCTGGATGTGTTTGTTAGTTCTATTTGTGCCACTGCCTAGCTGTAGTTGTAGTTGTGTTTGTACATGTGATGACACGGTTAAATGTAACTTTGAGATGGCATGTGTTGTGTTTATCTGACTGACATACACATTTTGGGATGATTCTGTTCTGGTTGCTGTGTAATTGCTATGAGTGCATGGTTTGACTCTCCGCTTGACAGTGATGTGTGTGTGTATTGTGGCAGAATATTGTGTACATTTGTTGTGTACTCACCAGGCTCTGGGATGTTCTCTAGTCCATATACGCTCACTGGCGGAAGGATGGCCCGCACCTTCTCCTCCCAGGGCCTGAGGTATACTGGCTTGGCAGGAGGGCCACTGCCGGTGTATTGGCTCAGGAGGTAGTCTTTCTTGAGCAGCTCCCGGACCCTCCTGCACACGTCATACCACCTGTTCTGGATGTCGGTCTTTGTGCGCAGACATGGTGATTGTGCGTTCACCCTGTTGATGATCCTCTCCCACATCTTGGTTTTCTGGGAGATGGGGGTCTGTTGGACCAGTGTGCCAAACAGCTTTGGCTCTACCCTGAGGATCTCGTCTACCATGACTTCCAATTCACAATCTAGGAACTTGTGATTCTTCTTGGGGGGCATGGTGATGGGTGGTGATGGTGAGTGATGTGTGTGTTGGTGTGCAGGTGAGGGTGTGTGAGTGTGTGTTTTGCTGGGTGTATGTGAGGTAGGTATTTGTTGGTGTGCTGATGGTGTGTGGCTTGTGTGAGGGATGAGCTGTGGGTGTGTGGTTGCTGTCTGTTGGGTGCTGGCAGTAGAATGGCATTTGCAAAGGATCATGGTTGGGATTTGTGTCCTTTATATGGGTGGAGTTGTGGGTGTGTCTTTGTTCTCTGTCCCCACCCCCAGTATTTATTGGCTTTGTAATTGCTTGTTTGGCCTTTTTTTGTGTATGTTCCCTTAGTACTTTCTGTGCATGTTGGAAACGTTCTTGTGACCGAGTCGGACCCTGCCGTTGTCTCGTACGGTCTTCTCCGTTTCGTTCACGCTGTGTTTGTGCAGTTTTCTATGCTGCGTACGCGTCGGTCGTGGTGTTTTGTGTTACTTCGGCTCGGTTTTGTATGCGTGTCAGTCGTACGGCTTGTCCTCCGTACGACTCGGTCGTGGTTTTCGCACCTTGCATCGTATTTTGCGGTTTGGAGTTCGCGTGTACGTTTAGGTTGGATTGGTTCCGGGTGCGTGTCGGTCGGTTCGATTCGCGTGTTTTTCCGGGCGGATTGCTGTTTTCCGTGCGGCTCGGTCGTTCGGCTTGGGTTCGGTACGTGTCGGTCGGATTTTGCACGCCTTGCATCGTACTTGGCGTGTCGGGCGCCACAGGTACGTGTCGGTCGGAATAAATTCCGGCTCCGAGTCGGTCGGTGCTTTTTCCGGCCCGAATCGGAATCGACCCCTTAGTCATCTTGTTAGTCTAAAAAGTTCATTAATTTCCATGACATGAAATGACTTTGATTTTTGAACAACTTATCGAACATTTTTTTGTCACATGTAATTATTACTGCTTATTTCATTCCAATTGCATTTTATTTTCAAATATATGCCTGAAATAAGAAGCAATGCTTAAAATGTACAGTACTTTTTGCATTCTAATAAGTTTTTTTTTTAAATGCTTTTTAGAAATGTTTTAGCAATATGCGGTACTCCATTTTATGTTTAGCATTTTAAATGTTTAGCATTTATATTATTATCGTACACACGAAAGTGGAGTGGGTGTTGTATTCCTCTTAGGGTGTCCGTATATAGGTTTTCCTGTATCATGTCCTTATATAGGCACAATTCGCCCTGCCCTTATATAGGCATAAAATCCCAGTCCTTATTTAGGTATTAAACCGTGCACTCCAAATACAGGCATGGTCTCCGACATCCGTCCACCCTAACTTCACAAAAGTTCTTGAAGAACAGACCCTTAGGCTTCGGGAGTTTCCCTAACACAGGACTATTGATTTCTTCAAGGACTCATCTATTATGCATGAACCGTTATACCTTAGGGGTTCATTCATGACGTCTTCCGCTGTCCGATTCACGTCAATGCTAACATTATGAGGTACGTCTCAGGTATAAATATACCTTCCCTAGCCCTTGTAAACCAAAGGAGACCTCGACTTCAGAGGAGCCCGTTTCCCGGCCTGACGCACTGATAAGACGCTGTGATCCCTGCACGCAGAGAGTCCAGCTTCCAGTGATCTGACTTCCCTTGCGGGGTGTTGGAGTTCGAGTCTGGCAAGAGATTTCCACCTCTCTCATTCTTAAGGTATGGAGCTGACTAGAACCTAGAGGGACTCTTGGCATACTAGACTCTTGGCATACTAGACATACTAGGCGTAACATACTCTTAGTATACCCTAGTAAGGAATACTTCACCTATTTCATACCTCTCCCTACACTTAGGTTAGGTACACTGGGGTAGAACTAGCTTAGAGACGCATCGTATGAGTACTCGCATTTTTAGCTCATGTTATTTATGTATGTGAATATACGCTAAAAGATAATGCTATCGCAGTACTATTTATTTCTACTGCTTACGCTGTACATTATTTATCTTGCATACTGTCTTGTGATCGTAACAGCACATATTGCTTACACGAGAAACAAGACTGTTCAATAAATCCTTTTATTGAAACGCCCGTCTATTCTTTCTGTGTAACTTTGAGGAAAACTAAGCATGCACGATTGAGCTGAGTGAAACGGTTATCTATTGTTTCCACGACTCTGGGACACGTTCTGATTCTAAAGGGAAACAAAGTTGTCATGTTTTGCGGCTGCCAGAAACTACTCCCTTCTTGTTATCCAAGGAGTTTCTAGTGGCCTCTGAGCTAGCTGGCACAAGTAATTAAGTTTAATATACTCGATAGGGACATACCGACCTCAGTCCTATGTCAAGCCTATAGGGTATATTATTCCAATGCGCAGAGCCTATTAGGAAAATAGGAGCTACACTACAATTGCATTCCGGCTGCAGAGCTTTAGCTTCCAGGGAAATAGCTGCAGACAATTGAATCGCAGCACTTTCCCCCAGAGCGGACGAGGGGCAGGGACGGGGATGTGGCGAGGGCGCTGACTGGCCTTCGCGTATCCGTGGAGGAGTGAGAGGAAGGGGGGAGAGAAGGGCGGCGGTGTGTGCGCATGTCCCTGCCCCTCCAAATATCTGGAGCGGTATTGCCCTAATAGCAGAGAATACGGAGCTAATGATTCAACCCGAGAAGGTAGCTCAATGGGTTAAGCGCACGCTGCAGAGATCTGTGTGGCTTGCAGATCAGAGCTTTGCGTCGCTCGTGGCCGGTGTGGCTTTTCGTTCTTCTGGGGTCGCTCCAGCAGGAGCTCGCGATACGGAGCCTGGGTCACGCCATACAGGTGAGGCCTGCACTATCGTCGGTGGGAGTCCGACAGTAAAATAGAATATTCAGTTATCAGCGACCGGAAGCCACGGCACAGAGCCCAAGACCAACCCAGTCAGAGACATGCTGAGGTAAAGGTGACAGCGAAGTAATAAGGTCACGTAATTAGTGCTAGAATCGTGGTAACGTGGTGGGAGTGGGGGTGCAAAGTCACGGGGATGCGCCAGGCTTCCACAGCCCGTGCTCCACAGGCCCTAAGCAGTAAGGCGCTATGACGGGCCCTCAGCAGTAAGGCGCTATGACAGTCCGGCGAATGTTCAGTGAAATACAATCCCGAGTGAATTTTTCGAGAACACGTCCGATATTATTCAATACATTGCACGCTGGCGCGGGGTCGCTTTCTGTAATATCCGCGCCGTGACTGACAGCTGTGCCCCTTTGCTAATAAATCCACGCAGCCCGCCGGCCTCTGGACCTCCACCACAAGAGGGCAGCAGCGAGCGCTGGCGGCCGCAGGCAATCCCTGGTCACACTGCAAGGAATGCAGCGCGGGCCGCGAATCACTTCAAGGACCTGACTGGAGAAAGAGGCAAGCCCAGGGCGATCACCAGACAGCAGAGACAACGTCAAGAGGGTAGAACGCTGCACAAGACACTAATTGTCCGCAAAAAGTGTAAGCATACACGTAGAGCAAGTTATTCTGTCCAGTAGACAACCCTAACCTTGTACAGAAACACAGTCCCGGCATGAAACAAGCCAACCGTGTACAGAAAACCACTACAGGCCTGACCAAGAAAGCACATCAGCTCCGCACCAGAAACCAACCCAACCCCGTCCAAAAAACGACTCAACTAGAAGACAAACTACATCGGACAGCTACAGAGGGAACTACCAAAACCATGTGCAGAAAGCCACTTTATTCAAATGCAAGAAACCACTCTATCTATGAAGAAGAAATCAGACTAGCTGTGCAGAAGTAACCCCCACTATGAGTGCTTAAGAAACCCCGCCAACCCTCCACGAGAAGCCACAGTAACCCTGAACAAGTAACATTCCTAACCCTGAATAAGCCACACTAACTCACCATAAGAAACCACACTAGCCCGGAACAAACACTTCAACCCTGCATGAGAAACTAAACTATAACTGCAAACAAGCATTTGCAATGCAATAGGTCTCGCATTTACACGAGTTTGAGCTATTGGCATTGTAAATGACAATGCCTTTTATTTATGTTTTGGTTTTTAAAACATAAATAAAGGTATTGTCATTTACAATACCAATAGCTCAAACTCGCGTAAATGCGAGACCTATTGCATTGCAAATGCTTGTCACTCTTAGGAGCTACTGTAATTACTCTAATGTACCGGGCCCTCCTGACTAGGCCTCAGTGCAGTGCTCTGACCCATAAAGAGTGTATGTTTAATTGGTTTATACTCAATTGGCATACATTAGCTTATGTTATGTTATGTTAAAATATTTATAGAGCGCATGGCTGACCCAGCAACGGGGCGTCCCAGCGCTAGAATCATAAAAGTAGGACCGGTAAGGGAGAGCTAATAATCAGAGAATAGCCAGGTCTTCAAAGCCCTTCTGAAGGCCCAGTGATCATGGATGCACCGAATAGAGAGAGGCAGAGAATTCCAGAGAGGCAGGGTCTTTCGCACAGAAGGAGTGCCCGCCTGCTCTTGCTCTTCTCACACAGGGCACAAGGGCTAGGTGGAGGTCCGCAGAGCGCAAGGCACGGGCGGGAACGTAGGGGTGAAACAGATTAGCCAAGATGGGGGGGCTGGAGCCCATGAGGATTTTATGGGGGATACATAGGGCCTTAAAGTGAATTCTTTGCTCCACTGGGAGCCAGTGCAGACGGTGAATAAAGCCAGAGACAGAGCAATGCTTCGGAAGTGCGAAGAGAAGCTGAGCCGCGGCATTCTGAGCTCGCTGGAGCCTTTTGATCACTGTCTTGTTAGCCCCAAGGAGCAATGCATTGCAATAGTCTAGCCTGGACAATATGGTGGATTGAATGATCATCTGACGCCTGTGGGAGTCAAAGAGTCCCAGAATGGGTTTTAAGCCTCATAAGAGTCTGAAACAGTTACCTGCTACTGATTTTGCCTGGGCATCAAAAGACAGTGCGCTGTCTACCCAGACACCCAAGTTCTTAACAGCTGTTTTAGGCTGCGGAAGCAGTCCTAGCGCGGGAGGCCACCAGTGACTGACCCATAGCTGGGTATCTCTCCCCAGGAGAAGGATTTCAGATTTATTTGAGTTTAATTAGAGGCAGTTGGCAGTCATCCATTCAGAGATGACAATCAGATCTTCTTGAAATTTAGCAGGATTCTGCATACGGTCGTTGGAAAAAGAGAACATCAGCTGTGTGTCGCCGGCGTAAAACACCAGGGTGATGTTGCGAGATTTCGCAACCAATGCCAATGGGAGGATATAAATATTGAACAGAGTGGGACTCAATGCAGAGCCCTGGGGAATCCCATAGCGTAGCGATTGAGTCTGAGAGTGATAGGGCGGAGAGCTGACTTGGAAAGTTCTGTCAGCCAGAAAGGACGTGAACCAGGTGAGAGCTTTGCCACCGATCTCCCGTAACCGGTGCAATAAGATCTTATGAGAGACAGTGTTGAATGCTGCTCAGATCGAGCAAAATCAGCGCAGAAGATCTGCCCTCATGCAGTGAGACACGTAAAAGCTCTGTGACCGCCAGCTGAGCAGATTCCGTGCTGTGCTGGGATCTAAAACCATTTTGGAAGGGGTCCCGAATCGAGTTGGATTCCAGGAACTGAGTTAAATTAGCATTGACATGTGATTCCGTAATTTTGTCGAGGAAAGGGAGCAGAGCAATAGGGCAGAAGTTTGCAGGCCTAGAAGCATCCAGCGTAGGTTTTTTAGCAGTGGAATCGTTTTAGCCTGTTTTCACGAATCCTGTACCGAGGCTGATGACAAAGACAGATTTGTCAGTTTCAGACACCCAGAAAGCAGACAGTCCTGGAACTTTAGGAAGAGGTCAGGTCTAAGAGGGTCGTCCAGGGAACCCGACTTTACCTTGTTAAAAAGAGCTAAGAGAGCTTTTGAGGAGATAGGGGGGAAGGAGAGGAGGGGTGGGGAAGGGTGTCTTTAGGACATACCCAGGTGTGAGTCTGAGTCCTGACTAGCCGGACCAAAGTTGTCGTAAATACGCTCTACCTTCCCAATGAAATACTTGGCCAGTTCCTCACACTGAGAGTTAGTGGATATAGTGTGCTCTGAAGCTAGTGATGGTCTCAGCATGCGCTTTAAGAGAGAAAAAATAGTTTTAGTGGGGTTGCTGCTATTTTTTATTTTGTTCGCAAAGCTTATTTATAAGTCCCTAGTATCTAGTACTAGGGGTACCCAGGGCCTGTAATTTAAGTGCCCATCATGGACTGCAGCTCTGGTTGTGCCACCATAAGTATGACAAAATAAGGCATATCTCCCAGCTTGCCACTGCAGACCGGTAGAGCAGTTTTAACCTGCTAACTCTACTTTGCCACTTTGCAAAGCCCAAATCTTCCTTTTTAGGTCTCGCCTGAGCCAGCGCGCATGCGCTGCTCTGCGAGGCTTTAGTAAGGGCTTTTCAACTCTGAACACACACTCGTGCGTGTGCTTTTCCCGCAATTGGCCTTTGCATGCGTCTTTCAAAGAAAGACAGCACGCAATTGGGCCAAGGCGGGTGCATGTCCCGCCTTCTTTGTCCCCTGGCCTAGGGTGCTCGGGAGCGAGCAGCAGCGTGGCCGGGTGCCATTTGTTTTTAATTATCTTCTGCGGCGCGCAGTGTGCCAGATGGAGGTCAGGCTGCATTCCAGTCTCAGGTTACTTGTTTTGTCTGCTGGTCAATAAGTCGTGTTTACTTGTAATTGCTCAGGCTTAGGGGAGGCGAGGCTGGCTGAAGTGTTGTAATTAATAAGGGCCAAGCCTGGAGCAGGGCTTTTCAGTAGTCTTTGCCGCCCCACTAATATCTGTGCGTCTCCAGAGCTGCGGAAAACCAGATCGGTTTCGCCTATGCGATGAAGCTGTTTTTATCAATCAGCATCCCGTTGTTTTTATGCGTGTATTTTTTACTAACTAGGCATCCAAAGCCAACAGGACAAAAACTATTACCGTACAGCACCGATGCCTTTCAAGTGCTTGTATTGTTCTGGGGATTTCGCTATTGTTGCAGCAGCACGTGTTATGGGTCTCTTTATAACTATTTCAGCATCCGATACAAACCGGGTAAACACTTTTAAAGTGCGGCCACGTAACAATCTTGATCTTACATTTAGCGAAAAATTAGTGCTGCAGCAGCACACATTTTCAGCGTGTATTTTTAACTATTTACTTATAACTATGTTGCCATCAGATACCAACAGCATTAACACTTTTACAGTGCCTGCACGATACCTTTCAAGTACTTTTTCACGCAGCATCCCATTAATTGTGCCTTCCTGTTGATTTGCATTCCTTTAACAATCAAACATACATTTGACGACAAATTAGTGTTGCAGCATGCTCATTTTATGCGTGTATTTTTACTATTTCAGCATCCCATGCCAACAGGCTAAAAACCTTTACAGGGCGGCCCCAATGCCTTTCAAGTCAATGTATCATTCATTTGTGATATTTTGTTATTGTTGCAACACAACGCATTTCATGCCTGTATTTTTGCCTGTTTCTGCATCCGATGCCAAAATGAAGACAACTTTTACAGTGTGGCCACTACAGAAAACGTACACTTTTTAAAGGGCTTTTTCACCAATTTTGTGTTTTAACAGGGCCTACTAATTTTACACTGCGGACACCAGCAAATCACTCACTCTTCACAAGGCCTAGCAAGCAGCCCCATCCCCCAGCATGCATTGAAATGTATACTAACACACTGCGTGTACACTGTAAGGAGCCAGAGGCCTCTGCAGCGACACACACGGCGTCAACAGCTCACACAAAAAAGCCTGTTACTAGCACCGCTCTCTGTTTTGTCAATAAAGCTCAAAGGATTTAACCACCTCATAGTAAGTATTCTTGACTTTTGGTCGGCTTAGTTGCTTTTGTGGGCAGGTCACTTTAAAGGTTAATTATGCACATTTCAACCCATCCAAGGAAAGTGCACGCCATGAAACACTGCCCACTTCCCCGTAACCCCATATTTTTCAACTGTTTTCTGGCTGTTTTGCGGTGTACTGGGCAAAACTGTTGGGTTTTACTCAAATCAGGGCCGTAATATTAGCACCTGCAAGGAGCTTAAATTAGGGCGGTGTCTGCCGGGACGCTTAGCACTGTGTTTAAACTTCTCTCCCATAAACATTGTAGGCATGTTTGTTTAGCCTCCTTCTTGGTTTTCATCCTGGATTAATCTTCATTCATTTGCTCCTAACACGCCACCTTCCAATATGCCCGTATTTCCACACACACCGTGAAAAACTTGCTCTCCCATCCTCCTCAACAAAAATGTTTGAGCAACATCTTTAAAAAAAAATGCTTTGAAACAACAATGAGCGTCGAACAGGGCCGTAATGTCATCGCCTGCAGGGCCATTAAATTAATACAGTGTCTGCCGGTACGCCACCCCCTTCTATCCTCCTCTCCCCTCTGCCTCTCCTCTCTCCTGTAACCCCTATTTCCCCATAGCCTCTCTCTTTCTTTCCAACTACTTCCACTATGTTTAACAATGTATCACGCAAATCTGTTGGATGTTGCGAAAACCAGGGCCGTACTCAAAGCCTGCAGGGGGCTTAAATTAAGCCGGTGTCTGCCGGACCGCTCTACAGCACATTCAAATAAATTCAACAAAATTGCAAATATAACTTTCTCTGCCATCCTCCTCTCTCCCCTCTGCCTCTCCTCTCTCCCATGACCCCTATTTCCCCTCAGCCTCTCCCTTTATTTAAAAATAGGTTATCTCTGGTCCTCCTTTCCCCTCTGCCTCTTCTCTTTCCCGCCACCCCCTTCTATCCTCCTCTCCCCTCTGCCTCTCCTCTCTCCCTTGACCCCTACGCGACTGTGCTGGCTTTGACTTCCATAAACAACTGTGGGGCTATCTTGGGGCTGCATTCCAGGATCAGGTTACTTAAATAAAAGTTGTTACTTTGCGAAACATCAATACAAGCACTTGTTTAAGATAATGCTGAACATCCCGGATGTAACGTTTGTTTGGCCACCTTTTTATTTTTCGCTGTGTTTGAGAATGTACCATCCTCCTCTCCCCTCTGCCTCTCTCCCGTAACCCCTATTTCCCTCAGCCTCTCCCTTTCTTTCCAACTGCTTCCACTATGTTTAACAATGTATCACGCAAAGCTGTTGCATGTTGCAAAAAGCAGGGCCGTACTCAACGCCTGCAGGGGGCTTAAATTAAGCCGGTGTCTGCCGGAACGCTCTACAGCAAATTCAAATAAATTCAACAAAATTGCAAAGATAACTTTCTCTGCCATCCTCCTCTCTCCCCTCTGCCTCTCCTCTCTCCCGTGACCCCTACTTCCCCTCAGCCTCTCCCTTTCTTTCAAAACAGTTTATCTCCGGTCCTCCTTTCCCCTCTGCCTCTTCTCTTTCTCGGAAAACATCAATAAAAGCACTTGTTTAACATAATACTGAGCATCCAGAATTAAACAGTTTCTCTCTGGTCCTCCTTTCCCCTCTGCCTCTTCTCTTTCCCGCCACCCCCGTCTATCCTCCTCTCCCCTCAATACCGCATAATTATATGCCACATAATTACACTGCACTCAATGCAATATGCACTCCACATAATACCAATCAGTACCACATAATTGCAAGCCACATAATTACACTCAACTCAATGCAACATAAATACACTCCACATAATACCACTCAGTGCCACATAATTACATGCCACATAATTACACCTTACTCAATGCAACATAAATACACTCCATATAATACCACTCAGTGCCACATTATTACACGCCACATATTTAAACTCTACTCAATGCAACATAAATACACTCAACATAATACCACTCAGTACTACATAACTACACGTCACATAATTACACTCTATTCAATGCAACATAAATACACTCCACATAATAACACTGTGCCACATAATTACACGCCACATAATTACACTCTACTCAATGCAACATAAATACACTCCACATACCACTCAGTACCACATAATTACACGCCACATAATTACACTCTACTCAATGCAACATAAATACACTCCACATACAACTCAGTACCACATAATTACACGCCACATAATTACACTCTACTCAATGCAACATAAATACACTCAACATAATACCACTCAGTGCCACATAATTATATGCTACATAATTACACTGCACTCAATGCAACATACACTCCAAATAATACCACTCAGTGCCACATAATTACATGCCACATAATTACACTCTACTGAATGCAACATACACTCCACATAATACCACTCAGTGCCACATAATTACACATCACATAATTACACTCTATTCAATGCAACATAAATCCACTCCACATAATAACACTGTGCCACATAATTACATGCCACATAATTACACTCTACTCAAAGCAACATAAATACACTCCACAAAATACCACTCAGTGCCACATAATTACACCCCCCATAATTGCACTCTACTCAATGCAACATAAATACACTCCACATAAATGCACTCTATGCCACATACCACCAATCAACATAAATGCACTCCACACCATGACACAATTTCACTCAGCATAATTTCACTCAACACCACAGTTCCAGGCCACACAATTCAACTCCACACATTTCCAATCCACAGCACATAATTACACACCAAACAACATATTTCAACTACACAACTCCACAATCCACAATGTACCTCCAATCCACCACATATAGTGGCACCACCTGAGCACCAAACATCACTCACCACCACCATTTTGCATCAGCGCACCACCTAAGCATCACCTAAGCATCACCTAAACATCACCTAAGCATCACGTCAGTCTGCCCTCGGAATCTGGCATCTGTTGATTCTCCCCTAGTGTCCGTCCGCTGCTCGTGTTCTAATTAAATTACTGTTTTCCAAGCTCCACTCCCCCGTTATTTATGTCCCGCTCCCCCATAACAAAACAAATTATAACAAACAAGCATGAGAACAGGCAGGAAGAAGTTGCCAGCAGTGCAAGTACAAAAAAACTAGAAGACATTTTTTATGTTAAAATCTTTTTTTAATCAGGTTGTTCAGTTGTATATAATGTCGTCTTGGTTTGTATAAAGGTAACAAAAATGCTTAACACTTTTTATTATAACTTTTCAACATGATGCACAGTAGCCACAATGCTCTACAACATAGCCAAAAGTTCTGGCGAAACACATAAGGTCCCAAAGGCGAGACCTGTTGGCTATGCCAATGCTTGTTAATATTATGTCAACCCTAAGGTAGGCCTAAGGAGCCCTATGGCAGGCTGCTGTACATTAAAAAGTAAGTGTTGGGATAGAAAAGTCCTCTGCATGATAATGGGCGTGCTCCCCTGCCCTTATTGTCCAACTCTACTGATGTCTGGATCCCTAATGCTAATTTTTGATGTCATAGGTGAACACAGAACATGCATGTGCACTATGACATAGGCCTGTTTCACAGATTGTGGTCTTGTTGGACCAGGAGGGGCGCCCAAAGCACTACCCTCATAGTGGTGGAAGGCTACTGCCTTTTAATTCAATGAGAGGTCACAAGGAAAGCACCTGCACATATCTCAGGAATGAGATGGGGGCTGATAACGGAATCATAAAGAGTAGGGCTGGGGGCCCTGGGCTAACCTTTTGATGCACGTCCCTGTGGCTGACATCCAGGTGTGAACTCTTGTCAGTCCCATGGTCATGTTGTTGGACTATCAGCTTTTGAGGCATCCCTGCTGTGACAGACTGCTTTTCAAGATGAAGAGGGAGCAGAGGAGTAGCATGTTAAAGGAAGCAGAACCCCTACATAAACTCAAAGACTCAGACCCTAAATCACATTTTGTGTCTGGAAATGGACTATAAGAAGGGGAGGTTGAGCCCCCAAAAATTGTCATCTGGCAAGTAGCCAGAAGGGCTGTGTGAGGAGGGAAAACTTTGCAAGACTTCTGCCTGTGACCAGGCCTGGGGGTCAAGGCCTGCTGGTCTCCCTGCTGAATAAGGGGACATCACCCAGGGAGTCCAAGACCACCTGCCCTGGAGCACCAGCGCCTGCCTGCTTGCCAAAAAAAGTGTGCCTTGTGAGGAAGGGAGTGAGGTCCAGTGGGGAGCCCTGTCGAGTGGACTGCTTGTGCGAGGTGTGAGGAAATGGCTGCTGCACTGATCAGGTTGTTGCCCCTGTGCTGGACTGACGACTGCCGTATGCCAGTAGAGGGCCTCCATGAAGATAGCCGTGGTAGAGACTACTGTGTTGTAAGGGCCAAAGCCTTGCAATGTAGTGATGCGACGAACCTGAATGCCAGGAGGGGCCACAGTGGTGCAAGGCATCCGTGCAGTAAGGTCTGAAGACTTGTGCGCAGCAGTGCAGCCACCCTGTATGCCAGAAGGGGCTGCGGTGGATAACTTTGCCACGTTGATTGGGCCAGACTCCATAGACAGTGAGCGGTGGTGACTTGCAGGTCACTGCAAGCAACAAGGACTGCAACTGTTTTGACCCTGTTGGCTAAGTGAGGATGCCGTGGGAGCATCGTGACCCAAGTGTGGAACTGACAACAAGACAGTTGTAGCCATTCCCACCCACCAAATTGGGAGCATGTGAACACTTACCCGATAAGAAAAGCTGCAGGAAACTGCCAATTGCTGCAGGAGTGTGGGCACAAGGGAGAGAGCCTGCATCCGCAGAGTGCTGCCACTGCGTCTGCATGCATCCGACTCACCTGACTTGGATGGGAGCCGCTGCAAGCGCCCACGTACGGGGTGAAATCCAGCACTCCGAATTCTTCAGTTCTGCTGGTGTAGGTCAGATTTGTTTCAGGCCTGACGGCTCCGGGGGAACTTGCTGCTTAATCGAGCCTGAGTGTGCTGGAACATCATGAGTAAAAGGCCCCAACCCCCTGCAGTTGGACCCAGAAGCCCCTGCATGCCCTGTGGCCCTCTGAATGGAGTTCTGACAAGGAAATTAATTTTTTCCTCCTGATATTAAAAACCCCACATTGTGATTTTTACCGTTGAAAGGCTAGTGCAGGGTTACATGCTGACAACTCAGCAGTGCTAACTTCTGAATGGGACTACTACATTTGATACTTCAAGGTATCAAAAGAATTGTTGCAATAAACCCGACTTGATGGTCAAGTTAAATTTAATGTAACTTATGACCAAATGGCAACCTCATTAAGTAGTCACTCTTTTTATTTTTTTATTTGAAGAGTTTTATATAGCGCTGGCTAGACCCGGAGGTATCAGAGCGCTTTACATGAGGATCAGCGAGTTACAGGTTACATAATTACATGGCTAAGTATAGACATAGGAGAAAAACATGAGATTACACAATAATATGAGTTATTAGCGCGTACACACGTCTTATGGGGAGTGAAAGGTCGAGGGGAATGGTAAAACAGGGGGAAACACAACGGGGAGACGAGGAAAACAATGTCCGATGTCCGGCTGGGTAGGTGACAGCTGAGGGGTGAACCAGAGCCAAACTCCTCTATAGCTGCATAGGACAGCTCCACCGGGCATCAGCCAAGGTTGCTCGGGCACCGCGGTAAGTACAGAACAGTTATGGTTTCCGCCCAGGGGCATCGTCAAAGTTCCATCGAGAGCATCAGTCACGGTGTTACAGGGAAGCGCCGTCCGCCTCATCCTCCAGCTCGCCCCCAGGTCAAGAGTGGTGAGAGGAGAGGAGGAAGAGACAGTTCCAAAGTCTGCAGATCATCCCCATTCCCAGCAGCAGTAGTGAGTGTTGGGCATTTAAAATTTGGGCATTTCTTAATGGGTGAAACAACTCTGCCCCTGTGATCAACTCACTGGTTGCACAGCCCCCAGCAAGGGTGTCAATCCTGTCCCACTCTATACAATCCGAACTCAGCAGCCTCATGCCGCCGGCTAGAACATACTGTCAATATAGTGCACAGGGGAGCAATATGCCGCTAGCTCCGATATCTCACACTGCCACGAAGTCCTGTATCTCCAGGCTTGGCATCAACGGTGCAGAACATCTTTCAGGTAGGGTGGCAGGCAAAAAGATTTATCCTCGGGTAGCAGGCCTCAGACACTCGCCCACACTTCAATGCATCAGTCCCGAATCACCGCACCTTCTCAGGGCGCGCAGCCTGCTGTGTGCATCAGTCAGAGCGATGTGGTGAATTAAGGTCGTCTTTCTAGAAATTACGCTCATCCGCCATATTAGGGTCAGGCATGGGGTCAGGCAGTCGTACTTTGGCCGGAATTAGTACTCTGTTGCCCAAAGTATTCCAGTGCCCGTTTACGTTTGCTGGGCACAAGACCGCCTTCTGCCCTCCGGGGGGAGATGTGAATAACTATCAGGAAGGAACACAAGGGGCCTGCCGTTGGAAGAGATGTTACCTTTCCCTGGCAGAAAGGCCAAACAGAATGAGCCCAAAAAGCGAGCTGCAAAGGGAAATCCGCCTTTGAAGGGCAAGTGGTGGACACACACGAAAAAGGCTGCTCTTTCGTTTTGATAGACAGGTTGGTGTCTGGGACAGAGAGGGGAAACGCTTGCCAAACCATTTTTCCTGTGGGCTTGTAGCCCTTAGGTAGCAACACCTCTAGGGTGGGGCTACCGAGCTCCACACACTGAGACTCATCCTACCATCTTGGGAATGGGCAGAATAGTGCGTTCTGGAAATAGTCAGATGCCACACTTTGTAAGAAGTCCTCATCAGGCAGGAGGGGACCTGGTAGCCCATTGGCTAGTAGCCACCACATCCCCAGAGGGCAACTTCTGGGCATAAAAGTGGCACCCAGGCCTCAGATCACTATGTAGTGAAGAGTGGACAAAAGAAGGACTGCCCTGCTGTTCCCTGGTCCCAGCAAAGAGAGGCTGCACTAAGAAAGGACTGCACCTGCTGACCCTTGGGCTACCAAAGAGAGGACAATGTCTGTGTTACCCTGCTTGAGGAAAAGTCATCCCAGAGACTCAGAAGTAGTGACTCCAACAGTCAGTTGGCTGACTTCCTGTTGCAGCTACAGGTCATCAAAAGTTGAAAAAGCCTGCATTGGCGAGTTAATAGCCAAATTGCGTGACCGCTGCTGACCACTGAAGTGCAGCCTTGGGGACTGAGTCCAGACCTTCAAAAGTTGCACCCAAGTCTGCTGGTCTCGGGGGAGTCGTCAGAGCGCAGTTTGGTCACCCAAGTTGGAAGTTATCAACAGTTGAAGGAAACCACTGGTGTCACTGTAACAGGAGACCAGTGGCAATTGTTTTTTGGCTGGACTTCAAGCAGACTTTGAAGGACCTCAACCCCTGTGGCCAAAGTAGTCCCACCGTGAGTATGGACATAGGAGTAGCCTCAGGAAGACCCCTGTCACCAGATCAGCATCCTCAGCATCCTGTATCCCTTGCATCAGGACCACTCCATTGAAATCTATGGCTGTTAGCCCGTAGAACCTGGAACTGGACTCAAGACTACTTTGATTGGGAGTTAACTGCCCAAGTAAGCCATGTGACTCGCTCCCTACCAGAGTTGGTTGCCCAAAACAGGTCGGAGTAGTAGTTTATAACTTTACAAACGTTTTCAAAGTAACAGCTAGCGATGGTAGTTGCCAATGCTTGATTGTAATTTGAATGAAAAGCAGTGATTTATTATTTGCTTATTAATTTATATCTCCGGAACCTTCTGGTGGATTTTGGATTTTGTTTGTTTTGGTGTTTAAAAATTCATAGAAATAAGAGCCATTTTCATAAATTGGTGTTGGATTTCCTTTGTGTCGTATTTCTTTCTTATTCAACTGTTTTGGCACTTATAAATGATTCACTCTTGTTCCTTTGACAAAGCCTGACTGCTCAAAGCCACAGCTACCCAGGATTGGGCTACGGTTTGGAAACAAGCCTGACTGGACCCAAGATGGATTTGTGAGTTTAATACACTGTGGGTCGCACAACCACACCATATAATAACCGGCTTTCCTCATATGTGGGGAGTGTACTATGGCAATCCTAGATTCCTCTCACATCTAGCACTAAAATCCAGTTGGAAGCAGGCACAGTACCTTCCCAATAGACCCAGACAGAAGTCTGGTAGAACAAAGCAGGGTTTTCAAGCAACCAAACAGTGTATAGACACAACATTTTTGGCATTCTTGTTCTGTTCCTTTCACATGCATCCCCAGAGTTATATGAAAAAACTCAGAGACTAAAATCTGGTGGGACAAAGCAGGTCCTTCAGCAACCAAACAGTGGATACACAAGAATTGTTTTGTCATCTGTTTCTCTGCCTTTCAAGTGCGCCCCCAGTAATACATCGAAAAACCCAGCAAATCTGTAATCTGCTTTGATACTGAAGCAGGACTTGACACTTGTTAATATTGATGTTGATGTACGCAATGATACGTGTATGTACAAGAACGAAATCGAATCACTGTTGTTGAAATCCCCCGATATGACCTCTCCAGCAACCCCAAGTCAGAAATAAGTAGTCAGGCGGGGCCTGTGCTCTAGGCCTGAGGCTACTGATTGACAGATCACAGGTGGGGTGGCACTTAACCAGCAGGACAAACGTGCGCACAGGAAAAACACAGATTAGTCCCAGAGATAGGCAGCAACACCACAATGGTCCTAGGAGATTGGCGCCAATAAAATGCACATAGCCAGGGGGACGCTTGTTCCCAAAACACCATAAAGTTAGATGCCACATGATGTTAGAAACACTCAGCCAATCAGGACACAGCATACACTACACACCCAGTGATCACGCGCTCCCCCAGACATCTGGACACGTTACACACAGCCCTCATTGTGTCCACGCAAGGTCAAGACTTTCCTGCATTTGTCATCAGGTGGGAGTAATTTATGGCTTCATGACAAGACCCACAATCCACTCACGAAACAGGATCTATGAATTATTTTATGATGCTTCAAGAAATGTATAAAAAGACATTCAAAACGATTGTACTTTGAGTCAGTCCTGAGACCAGTTTCTGTATGCTGCACTCCCAGATGTAGTGTTTGATTAAACCAACTGTTCCTGTTTTGCCAAACGCCTCTTGTCTTTGTTTTTTCAAGGTAAATTCATATTCGAGCAACACACTGTAATATTAGAAAGGATGCTCAAAGCCCCCACCCTGCATATTCCAGGAGGTTCAGAGGAGGCACCTCTGCCCATTCATGTCAGCCTATTGTTTGCTCCTGGGACCTAGGAGGCATTTCACACCTTTTACACACCTATTCATATGCCAATTATTGGCTGGCAGAAGTGGTTGAGAAAATGCAAATGTTGCATCCAGGAACCTAAGGCAGGGAAAATGTATCTCTTTAAAGTTACTTTTCCTTACTATTTACTACAAATCTGACTTCGCCATTGAATTGGATTTTTAATAACTATTACTAATAGTTGTTTAATTATTTTTCTAGCTAGTTCCATTCCTGAGATACAGTATTAGGATTTGTTTCGTCTGTACTCTGGTGTCCTATATAAGAAGCTAGGCCTGCCACAGAGAAAAATAGCTTGTGGGTGCTAGTCACTGTAAGGACATGGTAACTTGAATTTTCTATGCGTCCTACTTTTAAATGCACCCTGTCTTGTGGGCTAGAAGGCCTACATAGGGGTGACATTAATATTTGAAAGGAAGATTTTGATCTGTCAAATGGGTTTATTTTGAGAATTAAAATTGCAGTTTTTAAACTGCTACAGTTAGGCTAAAATGGATTTACACTGTCATTGTGGTGCACAATAGGTGGTGCAGTTCACTAGGGACATTTAACTTACAGGCCCTGGGTACATTTTGTACCATATACTAGGGACATATATGTAAGTTAAATATTTCAGTTAGGAGTATACCAATTTCATCATGTTGAAAGGAGTAGCAGAGGCACTTTTCTACTGGTTAACAGGGGTAAAGTATGCAGAGTTCTCAAGCCAGAAAAAATGTAGTTTCCAGCAAAAGACAAAAATATCTAGGGTGAAAACTTAGAAAAGGTGGCTTTGCTACTGAGTGCACTACAATAATTCTAGTGCCCTCCCACATGTAACACTAAAATCAAGTTTGGAGCCGGCACTGCACCCACAACAAACCAAGAGACAGATAGACAGCGGATACACAAGAATTGTCTTGGCATCCTGTTTTCTCTGGTTCAAATGCATCCCAAGTGTTATATGTAAACACAGAGACAGAAATCTGGCAGGATACAAGCAGGGTCCATTAGGAATTGCCATGGCACCCTGTCCTGTTCCTTCAAAGTGTGCCCCAAGTGTTACTTCTGGCTCAACAGACCAGCCAAGCAGGATTTGACACTGTGCTGACAAAAGGAGCCCCACAACCCCCATCCAGCATATTTTGCTGCACTCAGAACCATCATATCTGCCCATTCCGGTCAGCCTTTGCTCCTGGGAGGCATTTTACGCTTTTTTCACACCTATTCAAGGCTAACTACTGGCTGAGAGAAGCTGGTGGACTAATGCAAATTAGCCTCCAGGAACTTCAGGCAGTGAAAAGGTAACTTTCTTAAGGTTACTAATCCTTAATATGTATTAAAATCCGACTTAACAATAGAAATTGATTTTTAATTACTATTAGAAATTGTTGTTTAAATATTTTTGTAGCTAGTCTCATTCCTGAGTTACAGTATTAGTATTTTAATCTGAACTCTGGTTTTCTACATCGGACAGCTAGACTTGCCACAGTTAAAATAGCTTTTTGGGTCTTGTCACTCTAGGAACATGCTAAGATTAGCTTTCTACTTGTCCCACTTTTAAATACCATGCACAATACTTTGCAGGATTCGAGGCTTACATAGGTGTGACTTACTAATATTTTAAAGGGATGTTTTTATCTGTCAAAAGGGGTCTATTTTAGTGCATGTTTTGCACTGTTACAGTCAGGCTACAGTGATAGGCCTAAAGTCATATTTGCACTGACCCTCAGGTATATTTTGTACCATATACTATGAACCTATAGGTAAGTTAAATATACCAATTTGACTATGCCAATTCGACCATGTTTAAAGGGGACCATCAGCACTTTGCTACTTGTTAGCAAGGGTAAAGTGCTCACAGTTGTAAAGCCAGCAAAAATATAGGGCAAAAGTCTGGGGGACAATATTCAAAAGATGGTCATTTCCCAAAGGGCACATAAGCAGAAAATGCAAAGCATGCATCAGTATTGCATGGGTGGAGATGTTCTGTTTAATTTGTTGCGCTGGAAGTTCTGTGTTATTTGGCGATTACCAGCACGTCGTCTTCAAACTGTATATGGTGCTGTTGGTAAAGTACATTCTAATCATGTGTTCTGGGGAAGGTCGCGCTGGTGTTGCTTGGACTAAGAACAAGTATTTAAGGCAGTTGTAAGCTGTCTGGGTGCATGTGGTTTGTTCTGTTCTTAGAGTACTTTTGAGGTAGCCTACAGTGCATCTCAAGGAAAGATGATGAGAGTCTGAACATTTAATGTAAACAGAGGACATGCCAATAAATTAAGAGGTGAGTTTCTATGATTAAAGGGAAGGTATAGCATAGTGAGTAGATGGAAGACAGAAAAGGGAGCTGGGACCATTGCCTTTTCGGAGCTGGTTTTTGCGCACTGCTGTTTTTGTTCTTTTTCTACCTCCACTTATATACTGACATACAGAGTCAGATTTTTCAGCGGCATTTGATGTTTACTTGAAGTTCCCTAAAGATAAAGCCAGACGAGCATTTTAAAAGTACTTAAAATAAGAAAACGCTCTAATTGTGTGGATGGATTTAGGCCCACCCCTGCGCCTCCACTCCCGCTGGTGAATCACTCAGTACTCCTTGTGAATAGAACTGTTTGTTGTTGAGGGAAACGGGGACAGATGCAACATGAGTGTCAGGGAATGTCTGAGTACAGGAGGTCAAGTTTAGAGGAGGGGTGAAGATACAGGGCACAGAGAGAGAGGGGAAGGAGGAATGAGAGAAGCTTTAGGATTGGAGCGAGGGAGACTGGGGGCAATGAAGAGACGGAGGCCATGACAGGGGAGCGGGCTAGACAGAGTAAGGGAGATGTGATATACAATGAAACAGAAATCGGGCAAAGGAGGGTCGAGACAGTGATAAAGATGGATTCATGGAAAGGGGAGAAAGCTTTAAAATGGAAGGTAGAAAGAGACATGGTGATAGTGAGGCGAGAGAAGGTGAAGAGAGGATTTAATGAAGTACAACGAGGGGGGTAGGTAATTAACGAAAGAGTGAAGAAAGCTTAAGAAAGGAAGGGGGGTCTATGAAAGAATGGTTAACGCTGCAAAGAAGGCGGGGGGGGGGCAGGGAGGTCAGGAGCGGGAGGGGTAACGCTGAGAAGGAGGAGATACAGAGAAAGGGGGGGGGAATGATGGAGGAGGCAAAAGACAGCAAAAAGAAATAAAGGCAGAAGGAAGAAAAATAACAAAGGGGTTAGGCGGCGCGCGGGAGACCTCCGAAGAAGGGGTATGCATGAGAGGTGAAGCTGCACGAGACGGCAGCGCTTGAGGCAGAGCCGCAGAGCTCTAGGCTGGGGTCCGGCGCGAGGCTGGGATCTGGCGCGAGGCTGGCGCCCTGGAGCGAGGGCTGTTGGGAGGGAGGGCGCTAGAGGGCTCCGTGGAGAGGACGAGGCTCGAGGACGTGCAGGAGGCACTGCGAGAGACGGCCCAGCGGAGCGGGGATAACGGGAGGGAAAGGAGGGCGGGACAGACAGAGGGGGGAGGAGACAGCTGAGGTGTTGCGGTGATTCGGGCGAGAGAGAGAGAGGGGGGGGTGAAGAGGGCACGGGAACTGTAGAGGGGGGGAGGGGGTAAAAGAGGCGGAGAAGACGGTTGGGGGCACACGGCCTATGTATGTATATGAGGCTAGCGCCGAGAGGGGCAGGAGAGGCGCTGGAAGGGTGGGCGCAGAAGGTCAGAGGAGGAGGGTTCAACGAAGGAGTCAAGGAGAGGGACACACACCCGTGAGGGGGCCACCCTTGTAATGTAAATACTGAGGAAGAGTGGCTAGAGAGGAGGGAGAGAGGAGGGAGAGCGAGAGAAATCGAGAGGGAAGGAGGTAGGGGCATACAGAGGAGGGGGTGGGGGGAGAAGGAGGCAGAGAGGCGGGGCCAGGGAGAGGACAGGCCGTAGGGACATGGAGTAGGAAGAGCAGGGCAGTGTAGAAGACCTAGGGGCAGAGACCAGGGGAGGGGGCGGCTGAGGGCTGTTGAGGATTGGACTGGCAGAGACATGTAGGCGGGTGGGAAGGAGGGTATGGGGCGTAGTGTGGCGCTGTGAAGGATGGGGATGGGGTGGAAGGTAGGAGCAGTGGTGGCAAGGAGGAGGGCTGAAAGTTCAGGGGTAGAGGTCCGCCCCATTGAGCTAACCAACACAGGAGCTCCGTCTGTGAGACTCGGCAGCACATCTGGCCATGATGCTGTAAGACTCATCCCTACAGCGGAGGACTCATCAGCACACCCGGCCATCAGGACAGGAGGGATTCCCATAAAACCCTCCCACATACCTGGACATACTTTGGGTCTCATCAGCATATCAGGACGTCATACAAGACGTATCCATACAGCATAAGAAACCCAAGACTAATCAGCTCGCCCAGGTATGCAGTTAGACTCGTCAGTACCACTGATCGGGCTCTAAGAGGCATTAGTATAGCAGTGGACTGAGTAAAACTCATCAGCACTTCCAGACTCATCATCTGGTGCGCCACGAGATTAACCAGCACAGCAGGGACACTGCGCGATATATCAGCAGAGCAGCCTGTGCTCCAAGACTTTTTAACATTGTTAATACAACCCAGCCTTCCAGGAGTACTCATCAGCACATATGGACACGCTGACGACTCCTCGGCACATCAGGGCCTGTTGTAAATTACATCATCTGCACAACAGAACTCCGTTGTAAATCTCACCAGCACATGCCTTGGACCAGAAAACCAGCTGGAAAGCCCCCGAGCAGAGCAACCAGAAGTCACCTCCCATCTCTGTTGTGACCCAGGTGAGCGCTGCTATGTGAGCCTTGAGCTTATTTGGGGGGAGGGAGATTGAGTTGCTGGACGTTGAGTACCAGTGCCGACCCCCACCCTACACCGAGTGTTCACTTTTGTCATAGAGAACAGTAAAAATAATATGTTCTTTCTACCAGAAAGAGAGAAAAGCAGCAGAAAGAGAGAACAGACGTGGGGAGACTTATTGGGGGGGGGATTGGGGGCGCCAGGAGACAACAATAGAAATAGAGAGACACCCCAGAGAAGGAAAGAGAGCGACACGCAGACCGACAAATGGAGAGAGAGAATAGCGGGGGAGGGGGATGGACACACGGAGAGAGACACAGAGTGAGACAGTGGGAGTTGCACCATAGTCTGGGGTTTGAGGCAGGACTCGTGAGAGGGTCGCAGTATCTTCTGCTTGGGCTGTAGCTTGTCAGGTGAGTTGCGATAACTTGCGAGGTGAGTTTGACCTTGTTAGATGTGGGGCCGGACATCTCAGGGGCGCAGTTATCACTAGTGCAGCATGTGCAGTGGCACCCGTGCCCAGTGGTGCGAGGGACCCACTTCACCCAAGTTAGAAGCTCTTTTTAGTACCAAACCAAGGGATTGGGAGGAAGAATGGCAATTTCCTCGCTTGCATGAGGGCCCGTGGAGCCCTTGCCACGCCACCCGATAGTGGAGTCGCGATATTTTGTGAAGTGCGATAGCTTGTGAGAGAACCTGCAAACGCTCGTCAAGTGAGGCACAATAGTTCGTAGGCGAGGTGCAATAAGTTGTCATGTGAGATGGAAAGGTTTGTGTGGTGAGTCGCAACACTGTGAGATGACGCGTGACAGCTGTGAAGTGAGTTGCAATAGCTTGTCAGGGAGCTGCGACATGAGGTATGATGGCTTGTGAGGTGAGTCACATTAGCCTTGGCGGTGGGTCGCGATGGCCTGGAACAAGGGGAGGCTGGGCAGCGTGAAAGGCTGGCCTCGCAGACATTGGCACTTTCTTCCCTTTAAAGCGGCTGCGCCTCTTCTGACAGCCCCAGGTGTCCTCGCAGATAACGCCCCAGCCCCACATTGGGCCCACAGAAGCTTGCAAAGTGAGTCGTGACAGTTGCTAGGTTTGCACGACAGATTGCGAGCAGGGATGATAGTCTGCAGCATGTGTCACGAATAGTCTGTGAGCTGAGTCGCGATCCCATGCAGGCCGAGCCACAGTAGCCTTGAAGGCAGCATGGCATGGTAGCCCGCCAGGGCAGCCCCAGGCCACCCAACGGCGTTTTAGGCCTTTGACCAGGAGGGACTTTTTTTTATTTTTACCACCTTCGCAAAGGTCAGGTGAAAACTTTGTAACTTCGTTTAGTTTGTAAATGTTTTTGCTTCGGGACATAAAAAATTGTGACTTTGTGACACTTTTACAATGTGTAATACTGTTTTCACAGATATAGTTATCAGAAAATACAACACAGTTCATGTCTCTGTGTTTCCACAATGACATTATGCAAAGAAGAGCTCCGCAAAAGATAAACTATGACCGGTCAAAATTTCCATTGCACGGCGTAATCTCCCCATCCATCCTTTCACTCTCCCATCCATCCACCCATTCACTCACATCCATCCATCCTATCACTCGCTCGCCTTTGCCTGCCAAGTTGCAGACAGAAGAGGCCCATCAAACATAACCTGGCTGTAGCTGCTAAAGGTGGGGGTTCATAATGCCCCAGCATCCATCCTTTTATTCATCCATCCATCCTTTTGCTCATCCATCCATTCTTTCGCTCATCCATCTATCCACCCTTTCACTTCATCCATCCATTCAGTCAGCCATCCATACTTTAACTCACTCATGCATTTATACTTTTCATCCATTCACCCTTTCAATCATCCATCAATCAATCAATCAATCAATCATGTCACTTATAAAGCGCACTACATACCCGCGAGGGTCTCAAGGCGCTGGGGGAAGAGGGGGGTGGTGCTGCTACTGATCGAAGAGCCAGGTCTTGAGGAGTCTTCTGAAGGACAGTAGGTCTTGGGTCTGCCGAAGGTTGGTGGGGAGGGTGTTCCAGGTCTTGGCGGCGAGGTGGGAGAAGGATCTGCCGCCGGCGGTCGTTTTCCGGATGCGGGGGACTGTGGCGCGGGCGAGGGTGGTGGAGCGGAGCTGGCGGGTGGGGGTGTAGAAGCTGAGTCGTCTGTTGAGGTAGGCTGGTCCGGAGTTGTGGAGTGCTTTGTGTGCGTGGGTGAGGAGCTTGAAGGTTATCCTCTTGTTGACAGGGAGCCAGTGCAGGTCTCTCAGGTGGGGTGTGATGTGGCTGCGTCGGGGGATGTCGAGGATAAGACGTGCAGAGGCGTTCTGGATGCGTTGCAGCCGTCTCAGGAGCTTAGCCGTCGTTCCTGCGTAGAGGGCGTTTCCGTAGTCCAGCCTGCTGGTGACGAGGGCCTGGGTGACTGTTTTTCTTGTTTCGGTGGGGATCCATTTGAAGATCCTGCGGAGCATTCGGAGGGTGTTGAAGCAGGATGAGGAAACGGCGTTGACCTGCTTAGTTATGGAGAGGGTGGGGTCGAGGATGACCCCTAGGTTGCGTGCGTGGTCGGTGGGTGTCGGGGCTGTTCCCAGTGATGTCGGCCACCAGGAGTCGTCCCAGGCTGAAGGGTTGGAACCAAGGATGAGGACCTCCGTCTTGTCTGAGTTCAGCTTCAGGCGGCTGGTCCTCATCCATTCGGCGACGGCCTTCATTCCTTCGTGGAGGTGGGCTTTGGCGGTGTGAGGGTCTTTGGTGAGGGAGAGGATCAGCTGGGTGTCGTCGGCGTAGGAGATGATGTTGAGGTTAGTGCTGTCGGGCGACGTGGGCGAGGGGTGCCATGTAGATGTTGAACAGCGTTGGGCTGAGGGAGGAGCCTTGGGGTACGCCGCAGATGATCTTGGTGGCCTTGGATCGGAAGGGGGCGAGGCGGACGCTTTGTGTTCTGCCGGAGAGGAAGGATGTGGTCCAGTCCAGGGCCTTCTCTTGGATCCCGGCGTCGTGAAGGCGTGTTCGTAGTGTGTGGTGGCAGACCGTGTCGAAGGCGGCTGATAGGTCCAGGAGGATGAGGGCTGCTGTTTCTCCGTTGTCTAGCAGGGTCCTGATGTCATCGGTGGCGGCGATGAGGGCGGTTTCGGTGCTGTGGTTGCTGCGGAAGCCGGACTGGGAAGGGTCCAGGATGTTGTTCTCCTCGAGGTAGCGGGTCAGTTGTTTGTTGATGATTTTCTCGGTGACCTTCGCGGGGAACGGGAGCAGAGAGATGGGTCGGAAGTTCTTGAGGTCCTTGGGGTCTGCCTTGGGTTTCTTGAGTAAGGCGGTGATCTCGGCGTGCTTCCAGCTTTCCGGGAAGGTTGCTGTCTCGAAGGAGATGTTGATTATTTTCCGGAGATGGGGCGCGATGGCTGTACTGGCTTTGTTGAAGACGTGGTGAGGGCACGGGTCTAGCGGTGAGCCGGAGTGGATGGTGTTCATGATCTCGCTGGTGTCCTCGTCGTTGATGTTGGTCCAGGAGAGCAGGCGGTTGGTGGTTGTGGGGGCAGTGGTCTCGGTGGTTGCCGGGGCGGTCGTGGTGTTGAAGCTGACGTGGATGTCGGCGATTTTGCGGTGGAAGAAGGTGGCCAGTGAGTCGCACAGGTCTCGCGACGGCGGGATGTCGTTGGTGTTGGAGCTGGGGTTGGAGAGTTCCTTCACGATGTTGAAGAGCTCTTTGCTGTTGTGTGCGTTGTTGTCTAGGCGGTCTTTGAGTGAGGCCCTTTTGGCGGATCTGATGAGGTGATGGTGACTGCGGGTGGTGCTCTTGTGGGCGGCGTAGCTGTCCGCTGTCCGTTCGTGGAGCCCGATCTTCTCCAGTTTTCGGCATGTTCGTTTGGAGGCCTGGAGGTCTTCGGTGAACCAGGTGGCTTTCTTGCTGGTGTGGCTGTTGGGCGGATTCTTGAGCGGGGCGAGGGTGTTGGCGCAGTCGTCGATCCACTGTCTGAGGTTGCGGGCGGCGGTGTCGGGGTCGGAGGGTTCGGCGGGTGGGCTCAGGGCGAGGGTTGTGGTTAGCTGGTCTTCGGTGACTCTGCTCCAGCAGCGGCGAGGCATTTGTTCGGTGCGGTGGTGCGTGGTGGGCTTCCTGTAGGTGAAGTGGATGCAGTGGTGGTCAGTCCAGTGGGGTTCGGAGGTGTGGTTGAAGGAGACGTGTGGGCTTGCGGAAAAGATGGAGTCTAGCGTGTGGCCGGCGGCGTGGGTGGGTGTAGTCACGAGCTGTCTGAGTCCGAGGGTGGCGAGGTTGTCGATCAGGGTGGTGGAGTTGGTGTCCTTGTTGTTCTCGAGGTGGAAGTTCAGGTCCCCGAGGAGGATGTAGTCCGTGGAGGCGATGGCGTGTGTGCTGACGAAGTCAGCGATAGAATCGCTGAACTGTGGTCGGGGTCCGGGGGTCTGTAGATGAGGGTTCCTCTGAGGGTGGTGTTGGGATCGGTGTGGATCTGGAAGTGCATGTGTTCGGCGGTGCTGAGGGTGTCGTCGGTGTTGGTTGAGACTCTGAGGGTGTTCCTGTGGACGATGGCGATGCCTCCTCTGACTCCGTTGGTGCGGTCCCTGCGGGTGATCTTGTTGCCGTCCGGGATGGCAATGGCGATGTCGGGGGCTGAAGCGGGATTCAGCCAGGTCTCCGTCAGGAATGCGACGTCTGGGGAGGTTGAGTCGAGAAGGTCCCAGAGTTCGATGGCGTGTTTGCGGGCGGAGCGGGTGTTGAGGAGGATGCATCTGAGGTAGTTGGGTTCTTTCCTGGGCGGTGGTTTGGCGGGGCGGGTGCTGGCGAAGCTGCAGTTCCGGCAGGTGAAGGGCCCTTGGGTGCGCTTCGGGGTGGCCCGGTAGCAAGCGTGATCTTTTCCGGGGTTGAGTGCGTGGAGGGTGCTGGCGTCGTATCGGCGTCTGTTGAGGTGGCGGGCACGGGGGATGCCCGGACCAGGGGTTCTGGCGCTGGGCGCGGTCCCGGCGCGGACGGGCGCAGACGGGCTTGCCTTAGGCGCGCCTCGGCGCGCCAGCAGCGCGCCCGCTGCGCACGTCCGCTGCGCGACCGCACAGCGGCCGCCATAAATGGGGAGGTGGGAGGGAGGAGCAGGGAATGGGGCAGCGAATGGGCAGTGAGGGGCGGGGCCGCAGGCGCAGCGGCGGGAAACAGGCACGGAAAGGAAAAACGAGCACAATCAGGGCAGCAAGGGGGCACAGAAAGGAAAAACGAGCACAATCAGGGCAGCAAGGGGGCACAGAAAGGAAAAACGAGCACAATCAGGGCAGCAAGGGGGCACAGAAAGGAAAAACGAGCACAATCAGGGCAGCAAGGGGGCACAGAAAGGAAAAAACGAGCACAATCAGGGCAGCAAGGGGGCACAGAAAGGAAAAACGAGCACAATCAGGGCAGCAAGGGGGCACAGAAAGGAAAAAAAACGAGCACAATCAGGGCAGCAAGGGGGTACAGAAAGGAAAAACGAGCACAATCAGGGCAGCAAGGGGGTACAGAAAGGAAAAAACGAGCACCATCAGGGCAGCAAGGGGGTACAGAAAGGAAAAAAACGAGCACAATCAGGGCAGCAAGGGGGCACAGAAGGAAAAAAACGAGCACAATCAGGGGCAGCAGCAGGGCACACAGACGGAGCTGTGTGGTGGGGAGCGACCTACCAGTCAAGGTCAGGGGTCGCTCTCTTCACCACGCAGCGGCCGCCATAATGGGGAGGTGGGAGGGAGGAGCAGGGAATGGGGCAGCGAATGGGCAGTGAGGGGGCGGGGCCGCAGGGGCGCAGCGGCGGGAAACAGGCACGGAAAGGAAAAAACAAACACAATCAGGGCAGCAAGGGGGCACAGAAAGGAAAAACGAGCACAATCAGGGCAGCAAGGGGGCACAGAAAGGAAAAAGCGAGCACAATCAGGGCAGCAAGGGGGCACAGAAAGGAAAAACGAGCACAATCAGGGCAGCAAGGGGGCACAGAAAGGAAAAAACGAGCACAATCAGGGGCAGCAAGGGGGCACAGAAAGGAAAACGAGCACAATCAGGGGCAGCAAGGGGGCACAGAAAGGAAAAACGAGCACAATCAGGGGCAGCAGCAGGGCACACAGACGGAGCTGTGTGGTGGGGGAGCGACCTACCAGTCAAGGTCAGGGGTCCATCCACCCTTTCATCCATCCATCCATCTACCCTCTCTTTCACTCACCCTTCCATCCTTTCACTTACACACCCGTCCATCCATCCTTTCACACACTCATTCACTCATCCACCATTTCACGTTATTTATGAGCCTTTGTCTGCCGAGTTGCAAACAGAAGAGGGCCATCAAGAACTCCACCCCCGCTGTAGCTGCTAAAGCAGGGGGTTCACGGCGCCCCTGGATGTGCATGTTGTAGCTCCCATCCTTATGGTAACTGGTTCTAGGTTCAGGCCGGTATCGTCCTGTATTATGCATCATCCATATTTTAGGTCTGACTTGACACAGCTGCTGTCTACAAGACCTAGTCATGCAAACTTTAAAATATACACAGAGTGGGTGTTTGCTCTACGCACAGTAGTATCCCTTACTGACCTCATGTTATTTGATGTTTCGTAGAGCCACTGAAAGCTCGAGCCTGAAGCCTGACTCTAGCTCAGCTGGAGGTCTTGTTGGAACCTCAAGCCCATTACGACCGAAGCTTTCTTTTGGCTCCCCCCCCTTTCAAGGTTGTGGCGTTAGGGCCAGTGCTGCCGACTTTGAAACTGTTGAACCAGGTTCCGGTCTCGGAATCGGCACAATATCCTGTGATTCTGGGCAAATCACTTAATTTCCCCATGCTTGTAAGCAATGAATATTACCGTGTGTACTGTAACTAGTGTTCATATAAAACATTGCGATTTGGAATTTGAAGCGAGTTCACGCTATATAAAAACTGCAAAAAAATGAACAAAGCGGTAAAACATATCATTAAAATAAGGATAGATTGTAATTTCCTGGCTGATTTGTACAGAGTGAACCAGAAATCCTGGATAAATCGCGGCTTCACCGCTTAAATTGTGTGATATTGGGGAAATATTATATTTAGTTAAAACACTTTTTTCTTCATTATCATGTACGAAAGCACTTTCAAATATGTGAGTTAAGAATACCAGGTGCACAAAAACATTTTGTGCTTGAATTTATAGACTATAATGTTGCTCTATTATAACCTGGCCCCCATACAGGGTTTACATGACAATTGTTTAGCCTCTAAGTACTTCTCAGTGCAGTGCTATGATGTGACCAATTAAAGCCAAAGCTCTTCACATGTTATAGAAATACTAATTTTTGAATTTTGAAGCATATATATATATATATATATATATATATATATATATATATATATATATATATATATATATACCCACGCTCCAAAATGTGCCCGTTCGGCAAGAAGCACTCCAACGCCAACACTGAGCTTCAAGCCCTTTATTAGGTATAGGTGTCGTCAGCCTGCTGATCCCTTTCACAGCCGTAACAGCTCAAAAAACCCATTGTGAATATCACTAGCCATAATATACAGTCACACTTTATGAGACGATTATCCCTTCTGTCCATACCACATAGCCGATTGGCACTATGAGATTGAAACTGATCATTCATTGCGGGTAACATATTGATTAAACAGATTATGCAGGACAACAACCACCACTAGCAGCCTAAGAACTATGTATTCAAGTAACAGTTCCAGAACTTCAGAGACAAACCTTTATACATAGATATTGATTTATGGAGTGGGAGCAATGTTTTATCATTATTTTAAGAAAAATTGTTTTTCACTTTCTTGTAGATAACTCTTTTTTTATTATTATTTTTTTTTTTTTAATTTAGTTTACGTCACGATAGCACTTTAAGCACTACACGTTAAAATAGATCCAACGATCATTTCACACGGACCCATATGTCCTGCACACAATCTTGTAGAGGATTTACCCTCATTATTTCAAATTAATTGGACTTTCTGAGTCTGTGTAGGATATATGGATAATAGACATTCAGGATATATTGGGTTAACTAAGAGATTTGTTTAGGTCTATACTGAATACACTGGGGACATTCGGATATAGGTGTTTGACATGAACTGCCAATCAGGCATAAAATATGATACTGTAAAAGATACATGTAACACCTAAAAACAACAACATATTTGCCGGTCAGGCGCATTGAGTCAGGACGGAAAAGCCGGTTCCCCTCAAATAAAGATTCTTCTGAATAGCTGCTGTTGAGTGCGTTCTCAAGCTTTTTGGGCAACGTTTGGAAATACTTATCGCGGCGTGGAGAACTGCACAGCCGATCATACTGATGTCAAGGACCGCAGGGCTTGAACTGTGCAAGCCTATGAGCGGAACAGCAGCTCTTGTAAAATTGAACCGTGCCTTTGTTGTTCTGATGCCCACCAGAGGAATATAAATATGCAAAAAAACTGTTTTTCTTGCAGGACCCACCGAGGGGTAGTGATGTCATCAGTGATGTCACTGACCATGTCATGAATGATGTAATATGTGACGTCATCAGCAGTGCATTGCGGGGGCGCGAGTTATAGTTAGCTGAACTAACTATAACGGCGGAATTTCTCTGGTTTTGTACGAGTGAAATGTCCAACTAACTATAACGTCAATAAAACCTATGGTTTTTTTCAGTGAATTTCAAAGGTTTTTTAAATGCTAATTTCTAACTATAACGTCCCTGAAACCTATGGTTTTTTCAGTGAATTTCAAAGGTTTTTTAAATGATAATTTCTAACTATAACATCCCTTAAACCTATGGTTTTTTCAGTGAATTTCAAAGGTTTTTTAAATGCTAATTTCTAACTATAACGTCCCTGAAACCTATGGTTTTTTCAGTGAATTTCAAAGGTTTTTTAAATGCTAATTTCTAACTATAACGGGCCTGAAACCTATTGTTTTTTCAGTGAATTTGTAGGGTTTTTTAAATGCTAATTACTAACTATAACATCCCTGAGCCCAGAGACATGCACTTGATCAAAGAGCATGTAAACATCATTAAAAACTGCACAGAGCAGTGCACTTCCCTAAATGAAGGTCCTCCTGCCCACCTACTGTCACATCACAAGAGGCTTCCTGTAATAAGGTTCCAACTGGACCCATAAACCACACAATCATGAATAATAACACGCTCGAAATGCTTCTGCTACCGTAAGAATGTTCTGGATAGCTATCCCACTGAACCTTGGAGCCAAGTATATGGGACATCATGTGCCTGAGACCGTTGTAGGAACCTGCTACAACGAATTAGACACACTGGCCAGTTGGCTTTGATCATTAGTAAGTTGTGATTTCATACTTTTCATCAGACTCTAATGTATGAATAGTTTACATCATCAATGCTAGTGGTTAACTGAGTGCAGCTCCATGAGCCTCTCTGTGGGCCTAAGAGTTTGTAGGGGGTCCAGCAGTATGCCTCCTCCCATTTCTTCTACAGACATCCTTTGAAGTGCCACTTTCAGACGGGCACATACAGCTGTAGAAGAAGTGTACTGGCATCCTGGCATCCATTTGCTTCAAATGTCTTACCAAAAAATGCACAAGCTGGGCTTAGGGTGCAGCCTATTTACTGTATATTTGAGCTACCTCACACCTCATATTCCTGCCCTTAGCCACAAGGTGATGCTGGCTGTACTTTCAAAGTGTCTCCACTTATCGTCAGTGTGGTGATAAGCACATTTGTCAATCCATCCAAGTAGTTTAATTGGATTGCTGGCCCCTAGACAAATGAAAAATGCAGATTTTCCACAGTTTTAATGGGTAGAAAATCTTGATTTTAATAAAGGCACAGAGGCTAATATTATGCATCATACCTTTATTGCGCCCAAACACAGCAGTAACAAAACTAGAATTTAGAACACCAATAAACTTCTAGAACGTTGAACAAGCATATCCAGTTAGAACGTGCAGCCATCTTCCTCTTTAGGTGCTGCGAATAAACAAAGTCCCAACATTAAACACGATCCATCACTTAAACTTCAAGCGAATCTGAATCCTCCAGAAACAGCTTCATTTGAACGACCCTCCATCTTCATCCTGCATACAAAAAGCAAACGATTAATAAACAGGGCGGGTTCAGTGGAGGGATAATATTAGCCTCCGTGCCTTTATTAAAATCAAGATTTTCTACCCATTAAAACTGTGGAAAATCTGCATTTTACAGCAAGGCCCGGAGGCCAACATTATGCATGTTCAAAGTTCATCTAAAACTCTTTCCAACACATTTTCTACCGGTTTAAAATAGAACCTCTTAAACGTTGATTCATTCGACCAATCTGCCGCTCTCATAATCCCACTTAAGCTAAAACCTCTCTTCACTGCTTTGCTAGCCACAGCCCCTCTAACAGAGTGTGCACCAAAAACACTCACATCCACTCCTGCCCTAGACATAACCTCTCTCACCCACCTAGCCAACGTGGGTGTTGACACTGCTTTAAAAGGCTTCTATAAGAAATCAAAAGTTGAGAACAACCAACCTGCCTCAGTTCCACAGTCCTTTTCTCGTATTCCCTAAGACAACCGACCACACACAAATTATCATGCCCCTCCAAAAGGGGATAAAAAATTGACCTAGACATAGTCTTGGTCCTTCTCCTGATCTCAAAATACACACCCTCTGGCTGAAAATACCTAGAATCCACGTCTAAAGCCCTAATGTCTGAAACTCTTCTAAAAGAAACCAAACAGAGAAGCAAGGTCAATTTCCATGATAGGAACCTAAGCTCCAATGAAGAATTAACACCCCAACTATCCAATTCCTTCAAGACCACTGAAACATCCCAGAGCACACTATACTTGGCTTTTGGAGGTACAGCTACTCTAACGCTCTTAACCAATCTTTTAACCAACACATGCTGCCCTACCGGCAAACCACCCTCCAAAACATGTCCTGCTGAAATTGCTGATCTGCTTATGTTAACAGTATTATATGCCAGACCACTCTTAAACAGCTCCGATAAGTAATTCACCACTTCCACTACAGGTGCTGATACGGAATCCAAATTCCTCTCAACACACCAACCAGACCATCTTCTCCATGCTGATCTATAAACCTTGGAGGTTCCCTTAGACCATGACCCAGCGATAAGGTCCTCAGCCTCCTTTGATAGTCCATGCACCTGCCATACTCTCCTGAAATCAGCCAAGCCACTAACCTTAACTGACCTGACACGACCAAATCGTGTACATTCCCTACCGGATCCTGGATTATCTCCCTTATGTTTGGCAACAACACTGGATCCTCCATTACCAAACTCATATCCGGAAACCATACCTGATCTTTCCAGAAAGGCGTTACCATGACTAACTCTGCTTTCTCCCTCTTTACTTTCATCAACACCCTCTGAATCAACGCGAAGGGAGGAAATGCATAATTCCTTCCTACGCTCCAATCCTGCAGAAAAGCATCTATCCCTAACGCCTCTGGATCCGGTCTCCAACTGTAAAAGTTCTTTATCTGACAATTCAATCTGTCCGTAAAAAGATCCACTCGCAACGGACCCCATCTCTGTTGTAACTTCATAAACACTTCCTTGCTCAACCTCCAATTGCTCACATCCCTGAGATACCTTGAATACCAATCCGCTTCTACGTTGCTCTGCCCCGGAATATACTGTGCCTGAACCATAATCTCCTTTTCCAAGCAAAACTTCCAAAATTCTTTTGCCAGATTCGCCAAGCCCCTCAATCTTGGGCCCCCCAACTTGTTCACATATCTCACTGCTGACAAGATGTCCATTTTCAACAGGACACAACACTTCACCTGATCCTTTAGAAAACTCTTTATTGCAAATGATCCCGCCAGCAACTACAGGCAGTTTATATGCATCTCTCTCTCCTTCTCTGACCATTGACCCCCTGTTGACACCATCCCACAACGTGCTCCCCATCCGTGCAGACTCGCGTCCGATTCTATCTCTACTTCTGGCATCTCTCCAAAGATTGCCCTTCCATTCCAGGCTTCCAAACTCATCAACCACCAACTCAACTCCTCCCTTGAGTCCTGATCCAGAACCACCTTCTGTGAGTACTTCGCCCCTCTTCTCCAATGATAACCCTTCAACCTCTGCAATGCTCTGTAATGAAGAGGAGCTGGAAAGATCGCTTGAATCGATGCAGATAACAGACCCAGCAACCTTGCTAACTGCCTCAAGGTAATCCATTCCGCCTTCCTTATTCTCTTCACCTCCTTTCTGATTTTACTCACCTTCTCCATAGGCAACTTCAACACACATTCCAACGTCAATATCTGAAAACCTAAAAACTGCATCACCTGCTGAGGCTCCACACAAGACTTCTCCTTGTTGACCACAAAACCTAAATCCTCCAGAACCCTCACTGCAAACTCCGTTTGTTCCTCTGCTAACTTCTTCTCTTCCGCCAAAATCAACACATCGTCCAGATAAACAATCAAACGAATTCCCCTTGATCTCAACCAAGCTACCACCGGTCTCATTACTTTTGTAAGACACCAAGGGGCTGAACTCAAACCAAACGGGAGACTCCTGAACCTCCAAAACCTTCCCCTCCATCTGAACTGAAGGTAATCTCTTTGTTCTTTGCACATAGGAATAGTCAAATAGGCATCCTTTAAATCCAACCTTGTCAACCAATCCCCTTTCCTCAACAAATCCCTCAACATATTGATGCCCTCCATCTTGAAATGATTGTAAGAAACCCAATCGTTCAACTCTCTCAGATTGATTACCGGTCGCATACCTTTCCCTTTTTTCTCCACTAAAAATACATTGCTTATGAAACCTTCTCTCACTTTCCTTGCCGGTTCTATTGCCCCCTTTTTCTCCAATGCCTCTATCTCTTTTGTCACCATGTCCTCCATTTCCTCTGAGAACCTCAGAATATTCGGAGACCTCTCCTGCACTGGAGTCTGTATGAAATCTATTCTGTAACCAGACACCGTTTCCAAATCCCATGGATCCTGAGTAATTTCTTTCCATCTCGAAACAAAATGGGCTAGTCTGCCGCCCAACTTTATTTGGATAGAAAAAGGGTCTTGTAAACAGCTTACCTGAGGTTCCCCTTGGCCGCCTCTCTGATCGCATGCCTCTCGCTCTACTTCTTTGCCTTTGAGGGAAGAAACTTCCCTGCCCCCATCTCGTTCCGTTGGTATTTGAACCATATCCTCCACCATAAGGTCTGTATCCTCTTCCAAAGTTCCCTCTAGAAACACCTTGCCCACGGCCGGGGAACCGACCCCGCATTCGCCCGGCCATGCCAAAAACTCTCCTCATGTCCGTTTGCGCCTTCTCTAGTGAGCTAAAAGTACCCACATAACTGGACATTTCTTTCACGAAATCGTCCCCAAAAAGTAAGCCATCACTTCGCTCCCATGGCTCCTTGTTAGCAAGATCTGCTAACTTAGGGTCAATCTTAAAAAGAATACTTTTCCTTCGCTCTACGCATAGCGCAGTGTTACTATTACCAAGAAGGCAAATAGCCCTTTGGACCCATTGACGCATTTCAGCCACGTCAATCCCCGTATTACTTGAATGCGCTTCCTCGCACATATCAAAGATTTTATCCAGGAGTCTGTGCTGACACCCCTTCAATCCTTTTTCAAGACCTCTTCTAGGGTCCTTCCCATTCTTAATAATAAACGCCATCATTCTCTGGTCCAGTTCAGGCGTATATGCCACCTTACTTTCAAGACTTGGTCTAGGACATTCACTCCTCATCCTAGTCCTCACCTCCTTCGGTATTTCCCTTCTAATCCAATACCTTACGTATTGGGCTACGTGCTCTACAGGGCTCCATTGTGGAGAAAGTGGATGTTGAATCAATAATGGGTCAAACATCTGCTCTCCCTGAGGGTCAATGATATCCTTTTCCTCTTTTTTAATCTCCCTCTCTCTCACCTTCCTCCTTTTTAGAGGCACCTCCTCTACGTCCGACTCATCTATACTTGAGCTACATGTTAGTTCTACGTCCCCACTTGAGGAACTTGAGTCACAAGCCACCGCTGTGTGCTTCACCTTATGCGCCTTTATAGTGCTCTCTTTCGCCTTTATAGCGGATTCCTTCTGAACCTTACGTTCTTTCCCCTTTCTCTTTATCTCCACATATTTCCTCTTTTGAGATTTTTTCTTTCCCTGGCCTGACCCTCCTGCAACCACTTCCATCTCCTCTGTGGTCCAAAAGCTCTCATCTTCACCACTTCTATGCTTCTTCTGCATAGATTTTTCCATACTACTCTCTATTTTTTTATCCAGAGATGCACTCATCTCCCCAAACATTTTCTCCATGTAGCTCTTCATTTTCTCCTCAAAACCACCCTCTACATTTTCCATTATCTTTGAAAAAAATGTAGAGTTCCTCCACAACAAATAAAAAACTATCACCACAAAAATTATATCCTTATTGCCTCTCTAGACCTTTCTAACTCCACTCCACCAAAATCCAACACCTAACTCTGAATATCTCCCTCTAATCCTTCTTATGCCAATCCCTCGATACTCGACCTCTCCTTCAACCTAAAACCGCAGTCTGACAGAAAATGACCCGCGTTCTGTCAGACTCCGTTACTTCCCAAAACATGTCCTCTTTAAATCTCCTTCTCTTCAATTAAGCATTCCCGATTTCTCAAAATGGCCGCCGCACGTTTACGTGCCTACGGACTCCATTCTCTGACAAACTTCACTTCTCTAACTCGCTCGCTCGACAGCGCGCGCGCATACCAACCTCCTTCCCTTACGAAGACGCCAGCTCGAGCCAAGCCTCCGCAATACCGTCCCACGCGCCCTGCGTGCTCACTTCAACCGCCACAAACTAACAGTAATCCTTCGACGATGCCATACGCTTCTTTCCCTCAAATTCTTATAACTTTAAGATTATTAAATGGCTCTCCTCTTTCTCTTGAATTAAATCCCTTATCACACGCTTCTGTACACACTAAACAATGTTTTCTCCTGCTTGTTTTAAAATTATCCTAAAACATTGTCCCTTCTTCCAATACCGTCCCACAAAACCTTTTAGCTTTTAAATCCCATATAATCATTTAACCTCCTTTCTCTTTAAATCATTCAAACTTCTTATTCCTTTATCAACTTTGAAAAGTGACTTATCTGTGTCTTGAGCAGCAACAAAAGAGGAAGATGGCTGCACGTTCTAACTGGATATGCTTGTTCAACGTTCTAGAAGTTTATTGGTGTTCTAAATTCTAGTTTTGTTGCTGCTGTGTTTGGGCGCAATAAAGGTATGATGCATAATGTTGGCCTCCGGGCCTTGCTGTAAAATATAAAATAAATATAAGCCCATCACAGAAAACTTGCAATTATGAAAAGGGAGGAAAGGGTGTGAGTCTACAGCAGGTAGCCTGCACGTGAAGCTGAAGTGCATTAATGATCCAACAAAACAACAACAGCAAGTGCACTTCCAGTTTGTGCTAAGGCACGAGGCTATTTCAACAGATACATTTGATCTACTATGCAATATGTATGCCATTTTATATTATTCTTGCACCGATGGCACTATAATATCATGCTCATTATTTTTCATATTTCACATAGTTCTTGAAGATAATTTCACCCCTGTGATTTTAACCAATAGGAAGCCTAGAAGTCAGTAACAAACACAGCAATGTACTCCTGTATTCTGTGGTACTGCTTCACACGCCAAATTCCCCGTTTGAAAAACCATGTAGTATAAAAATGCATTACGGGTAACATTACAGTACAATCGTGCCATCTTGGGGCCCTGGCCATATTTACAAACCACTCAACCGTTGGCCTCACAGTTGATTATCATGTCACCAGAACCACTTAATGGCATTAGACGATGTTCACGGATTCATTTTTATTACACGTGTTTCTATCATGCGGCGCGAGGCTTGTCTGTAATGTGTATCTGTTTAAAATACAAGTCACATAGTTGGGAGTAACGCAGTGCAATTGCCACGACGCACGCCTCAAATAATTATAGAGGGCTTTAGAAAAATAGTCCCCTCTTTTCGCCACGGGTTCTGACAGGAAAGCTGCTTAATTTCCTTAAGGGCTTATCGGGCAGAAAGAGTATTTGACATTTGAAAACAAGGCTTTTCTCTCAGCTGCTGAACAGTTTCCAGTCACGCTGTGGCCATCACAAATGAACGAAATATACTGTCTGACTGAAAAAGCAACCCCTGAAGGCGGAAAAGACACACTTTGCAGATGTGCTGTTGAGATCTCGTTAATTACCATAGAAAATTAATACTCTTCTGGTCAATGTCTTCTTTTCTTTCCTGCCATGTGTCAATTCCAGCTGCATTAGCCCGCAGATACTCACACCGCCCCTCCTGACTGCTAAGGGGGATGCTTTTTAAGGGAAGTCATTTACCACAATCCAAGATGTAGCCTGGCAGAAATTCAATAACTGTTTGAGATATGCTCATTCAGGCTCCGTGGTCTGTGGTTTATAGCCTGTCATACAAAGCATTTTGCCTGCATTCATCCTTTAAAAAAAAACTGCATACTGTTACCAAACAGAAGCCAGGCGAATAATTTCACATCGCCCTGGAAAAGGCGCAGGAAATCGGATCCTCCCAAATCCCCATCCTTTGATGTGTTTACAAACTGGTAAATGCGCCCACATTAGAGCCGTGGACATGCAAATTCATCTAAGAGAATATCGTGGCTCGGCACAGTCCAGAATAGAAGCATGCAACGTAAGCTGATGGACCTGGAAATGCCCGTATCTGCAACACACGGCGAAATAAGAACTTACCTATGAAATGCATCTGTGAGTACTATAGAACTTGCAGCTAAACAGCACTGGTAATCCTCCGAGCCCCTGTAACCAAGCAGGGCGCGTGCAACCACACCACGGCGTGCATGCGACGCAAGCCCGGCTTGAACACACAAATCCTGCAGCCCGAGGGGCGCTGCGCGCTGCCTCCTCTCTGACCCCTCGCGTTTCCCGGTGAGTTCCTTCCCGGCTGTTGAGCTCGCAATCCAGTGCGGGCGGACGCAAGTCTGGCGGCTTTCAGGATTCGTTGTGTCGTTGCGGGGGTTCTGCTGGTCATTGGTGCATTGTTCACCTGATCAGCTGTCACACTGACATGCTGCTGCCTGCTCAGCGGTCATTAATAACTGAACACCCACCACTCCCCAGAGATCAGCCAATAGAAGCACAGTACCAGACGTACCGTGCACGAGCGCTCAAGGATGGTTGGCTGGAGAGTGCTGTCTATTACAAGGCAGGACTACCGAGGTGCAAATGTAAAAGGGCAAATACCTGATGTTTTCCAAGTTTCCGATTCTATGTACTGACTTGTATGCAAGCAATTTGCAGCTGCGGATTAGCTATGTTATAGGATGGGGGTGTTGAACTTGACTTGCTATTGTGTTTTTTAAGCAAAGGATTCTCTGTTTCCGCAATAAATGAACGAAATCCGAGCAAAAGGTTCATCCACGGATGACAGAGGTATGGTCAACATTAATTTGAGTGGGAAACATCTGTCCTGCTAAGATGCTGCAGCCATGAGAGGAGCGGCGGAGGGGCTGGCTGGAGGGGAGAGGGGAAGTGTTCTATTATTTCTGAAGGAAGTGTAATATGCTCAGCCAAATGGATGGAATACCTGCTCCGCATGTAAATGAATATCTCGCAGTTTAGCAGGCAGCGCGAACTTCGAACTATAAGCTGCTCCTGTCCGTCCACGCCGCTCTCCCCACCCCTTTTTAGGTCTCACCTACGCAGCGCGCATGCGCTGCATAGGAGGGGACCTTTTGGAATCGATCAGCATTTTGGCTAAAAGCGTGCACGTTTTGCATTGCTTTCTATTGCAACGCGTGCACGTTTGGCGTTTCCCTTGCGGGAGCGAGCATCGGCGCCATCTGTTTGTAATTATCTTGAAAACAGATGGTGCCCCTGCTCGCTCCCGCAAGGGAAACGCTGTGTGTGTCTGGGATGCAGGCCGTGTCAGTTGCCTTTCAATTCGATGCCACGCCGCATGCCGCACCTCTACCCCCTTCTGCCCTTTTGGTCTTTGCCCCTCCCGTGCTGCGATTGGCTCTGTATATTTTTAATCTTTTAGTTTGTTTTGTGCTCTTCCGCACTATATTAACTTATATTTTCAGCTGCGTAAATGTTCAATACGGCTGGCTCAAAGTTTTTTTCCAACACATGACCTTTCAACTTCTAAACGGCTAGGTCAACTTGTGAAAACATAGTGTACAATATATAGCTTTTTAGGTCTCGCCTAGGCAGCGCGCATGCGCTGCTCTAGCAGATGACCTTTAGAAATCGGTCTGCTCCTTTTCAAGCACACTCGTGCTTGTGCTGGCATCCACCTTGCGGGAGCGAGCAGCGGCGGGCGTGCTAATTGAAAACATATGGCTCTCGCGCCGCCGCTGCTCGCTCCCGCAAGGCGGATGCCAGCACAAGCACGAGTGCTTCAAAACAGCTGGAGCCCGCTTTTGTAAAGCACCGCACGCCACTCCTTTACACGTTTCCAATGGCTTGGCACACTCACTAGTCATTTGCTGTGTTACTAGCGCTTTCACTTTCACAAGCGGAGTGGACCCACCAGGTCTTTCAGATCAGCTTGCTGCCTGCAACTGGCACTTTCCCGCCTCTGTTGCTTGTTTTCTCTGTTTCCTAAACTGTCCAGTCGCTGCCGTGGCTAGCAGGCACCAAAAGACTCCAAACCCGCAAGCCGGACATTTCTCGTTTAAAATGACATTCTCTTCTAAGCACCCAAAGGAAGTTCAGTGTCTCCAGGGTTAGCAAAAGCTGGTTCTGCTCCAGTGAACTAATGATTCCCCGTGCCCCCCTCCGATGGCAATAGACCGCCAATAGACCACCCCCCCCCCTTCCGCTGGGTGCTTTCAGTTTTATCTGCCCACTTGAGAAGCTGCCTGGGAGGTTCCCAGCCCGAGATAATAGCGCTTTGCACTGAATGCAGAGAGGCTTTAGAAAGAAGGCGAAGAGCTTTCCAGGCACACTGCACTCCTAGAACAAAACCAGCCAGAGCAAGACGCATCGTTGTGCCACTCACCCAGCACGCGCACTCCCCGCTCCCCACTGTACCCTAACCCTGCCGCCCGTACAACAGCCACCAGAGAACTGCTCGGCGAGACGTGAAAGTCCCCATCACTCCAACACTTCACACACTACGGCTTACTTCAGTGTGCTCCGCCCCCCGTTATCAGCCCCCTCAAAACGAATCCTGTAAGTTTACCCCCCAAATGCAGCCATCGTTTAGCTGCCGGGCGCAGCTGCTGCGCAGACGAGAAAAGAAGATAGAAACTGTGTGCCACATGTGGATGTCCGGAGAGAGGGCAATGTTTCAAACATGAGGCATCGTACAAAAAACAGTGCCCGCTGAGGCAGGCTCACGGGGAGTTACTGCTGAGCTCCTATGCAAATCACATTTACCTTGCTAGGAAAAAAATCTTTGAGTAATGTTTAGCCTCTATCCTAATATTGCCTTTAAGAAGCCACTATAAGTATAGACACCTTCTTCAAAAAATTATGAACCCGAGAGCTACTTCCTAGTCACAGTGCTGTGAGGGGTGGCCCGCCCATTCATTCACTGTAGCACACGCACCTGGTACATAGCAAGGGGCAGCAAGGTAAATGTTAAAACTGGGTGGGGGCATAAACTTTGGGCAAAGCAAATGAACCTCAGTAGTAGTAACCTGACCACCGGCCATCGCAAATTTTCCTTGCAATCTCCTTATAAAAATAGGAAAGTTTATTAACGTGACAGAGGTTTTTAATTGCTGCTCAGGGAGGCAGTTCAAGCAGGGGCGGCAGGTGGCAAACTTTTACAGTGACAGCAACAGGTCCCCGGTGCCTTCCTTACTCCCCTGGTGACATGCCCCTGTACTGCAGCAACCTGTGGCAAAGGGGTGATCACTGAGGGAGGCGCAGACAACAGCCCTTTACCGGCAGCCAGGACCACACTACAGGAAATCTTCTGACACTGCATGAGAACAGGTAAGCAAGACTAATTTTATTTTTTATTTTTTGCATATGTTCTCACTACCGCCCAGCTGTCTCTTGTTAGGAAAGGAATAGTCATCTGTAACTGTTATGGTCCGGTAGCGCTAGTAACTGCTGCCTCTTGTTTTATACTGATGTTGTTATCTCATATTGGTAGGATAGTGGTTATATGACTCATAACTCTGTTCAAAGCACCAGGTGGAAGACAAAGGACATTAAGTGTAATGTTATTTAATTGTCTGTTCCACACTTTAGCCCTTGCTATAGCTCCGTAGTACCCTCAAAATCTGTCATCTGTTAATTCTCCCCTAATATCCATGTGCTACTCAAGTTATAATTCACATACTATTTCCCAACCCCTTCCCTCTCGTTGTTTATATTTCCTCCCCACTCAAAATGAGATGTCATCAGTGATGTCATCAGTGATGTCACTGACCATGTCATGAATGATGTAATATGTAAAGTCATCAGCAGTGCATTGCGGGGGCGTGAGTTATAGTTAGCTGAACTAACTATAACGGGGGAATTTCTATGGTTTTGTACGAGAGAAATGTCCAACTAACGATAATGTCCCTGAAACCTATGGTTTTTTCAGTGAATTTGTAAGGTTCTTTAAATGCTAATTTCTAACTATAACGTGCCTGAAACCTATGGTTTTTTCAGTGAATATATATCTACATACATATATTTTACGTGATGTTTGTTGTGTGCAAACGTTTTCAGGGCTTGGATCTAAGATCCGAGCCAGCCCCTTGGCTCGGCTCTCCTTGCAAATTTATTGGCTCGCCCACCTCCAATGTTTAGTGTGTCATTCCGCTTCCTATTGAGTGCATGCATTGCAATACTAGGGACTCTTTTACTTTTTAAAGGTACACTGAATCATTACTCTTTAAAGTCTTTATCCCTTACATGTAGCGCATAGCTTGTAAGATATAAGTGCCAGGGCCCATGGCATTGCTAGGAGCCCACCAGGCTTGCACCACCCACTGCCACTGCCAAATGGCAGTACAAACACTAAGTACTAAGCATCGCACTCCTACAGATTAGTCCATAAACTAGTACCATTAAAATGGTGTACAAACGTACAATAAAATTAATACTCGTAATATTATCCTCGAAAATAATACAACATTTACAATTGCTACATCAGGACAGAAAATAGGCATAAAGGAAGATAGTAAATTACACCAAAAAAAATTGAGACCAGATTTTTTTCTTAAGGGATTTATATTTGAGGTGACAACAATGGCAACGAGGGCCCATGGCATCCAGAAACTATTCTGTGCTTTAACCGATGCACAGCGTGTGCAGAATTTCCCTTTTTTTGTTTTGGATCTTCCCTTTATTCTTGACTTTATTTTCAAAGCCTAGCATTGCAGGGCTACTGGGAAAGGTACCTTAATGTCACTACAGTGTGGCCTACTACCCCAATAAACAGTGTTCTTTTGTGCCTTATAATTATGACTGCTGGATTTATTTTTTAACATTTCCATCTGTATTTGTGGATATTTACTTTTGGTCCATCTTATTGGTATTTATCCTTATTTTTTTGTGTTTTGAGAATAAATGAAGTCATAAAATCATACTTTTCCACATTTAACTGTTAAACATGCACTCATACTTTGATGCCCGTCGTGCTTTAACAAGTTAAGCAGCCAAATATAATAAAATAATACACCCACAGGTAAATATTAGCCTTAATCTACAACTATATGTTGACATTTGCTTGTCGTGATGTAATCTCATCCTGTTTTTGACTTCCCATGCAGTCCATCTGCTCAGCTGTTGGCCTGGAATTCATGAAAGACAGTATGTTGAGTCACTCACAATCCCACTTACTGTATTTTTCCGCTTTTAAAAATAAGTACAGACAGGAAAACATGGTGTTTTCTGTCTGTATTTATCTGTTAAAATCAGTGAAAATGGAAAACTGGAAGCCTTACTTATTTATAATCAAGCCAGCAATAAAAGTATGTTTTATAGAGCTGCGCACCACGTTACCTCTCTGTTCACTATAAATATTGGGTTTATGTTACTCAGGTTAGCAACCTCAGAAGGATGGAAGGCTGACTAAATCATGCCAGTATTCGAACTCGTAAATGTAGGTCTGACGTCTAGGTTTCAAATGTATTCGGGGAGTATACCCCACAATTAGCCATCTTTCTGGCGATACAGATTTTTTCAGTGCAGTTGATGTACTTCTATTTATAATCTTGGCATAGCGATTTAGCGTCAACCACCACAGCAAAGAGCAAAGCCATTTAAATGTTCTTGGGGAGAGAGAGGAAGTGCAAGGATTAATGCGTGATTAAAGGAGCACTACCCAAAAAGATTGGGAAGCTTGAATTGCATTCAGTTTCTTTGTAAACAAGGATGTCCAATATAGGCCCAGGAGGGCCTGGTCCCTGCGTTATTTTCAGGATAGCCACCCAAGATAGAGGTATATGCAATTAATTTATATGGAACTCTTTAGTATAGAGTCAGTGGTTGCACTTAAAATCAGGTTTGAATCGGTTAAGAACTGGCACCGAGAAGGTCTTGAGGAAAGGGCTCCTCCCAACAATAACTGTGCCGTCCTGCACAGGATGATATAGGCGAGAGGTGACTTCTCTCCTTTAGACGGTCACTGCTTGAAGGAAAAACCCACACACAAAGGGGGAAAAAACCTCCTGCGGCAATCTTAGTAAGTCTTGATTGATTTGAAAAAACACAGAAAGACATCAAACTCCTCTTGTGGTCAGGAAGGAGAAAAGAACCAACAAGGAGAAGAGGTAGATATAAGGAAAGATATGCAAAGAAAATGATCCAGAGTTTGACATGCACTGCGCCATGCCATGCGGCACCCTGAACGCCTGCTGCCACCGCTCACGCGCCACACCACACCACCCACAACCCACGGGAAACCCTCCGGGTACCACAACTCACTGCGGAAGTGGCGGAGCAGCTCTGACAGCGATGGAGGTCCCTGTCCGACTGAGCACGGGATCAAGCAACGCACCTCGGTGAGTTGTTGGTGCTGTCTACCACACGAATGTGACAGGATCCTTCCCTTCTGGACCTAGTCTATGGACCATAGTGCATGAGTGTGCACGAATTATAAAAATACTAGTGCATGCACTCGGCTATATTTATTTATTTACATGTAGCTTCCTTTAGTCTGACTAGGCCTCAGAGGGTGTCAGAGCCCTTTGGAAAGCTCAACATACTGTAGAGATAAGTAGAGTGAGAAAGAGGAGTATATGCATCCTTTTACATGTTTAAAAGGTACAGCTGGAGGGCACATCTTAAGTTAAGATAGAAAACATGTTGTATCCTCTATATTGCATTTATATGTAAACCAGCCTAAGTGCTCCTAGCTGCTCAGCCAGAGTGTGAGTTGGTTACGGAATGTTGGTGTGACTGTGATGAATGGAATGCCTGGGTGCCTGAGTGGATGAGTGTTGTCAGTTAGAGATGGGCTGAGCAGCTAGGCAGGCTGCTCCTGGTGGGGCTGGTACTTGACCAGAGCTGGCTGGAGTTAAGATTGTTGTCACTTGGACCAGGAACTAATAAAGAAGACTTGGAAACTCAACATGGCTACTTGTGTCTACTGGTGTAGGGCACAACAAAACAGATGTACATAGAGTTGCATTGGGCAGAGAGTGTAACGGTCGCAAATATAACTGGTTTCCCAAGGCTCATTTTTTTAAAAAATTGATCGATAATACGGAGTGTGTTGAAAAATGTCTTCTCCAACAAGAACAAACAAAGTCATCTAACACATTTGGCTAGTTGAAAGAAGAAAAAAAAGATCCTGCGCAAAAACATATTTATCAACAGAAAATCAAATATTATTATGGTACACCAGTCAACATATGATTTATTCTTCACATACAGTAGAGGGGGTGCACATGAGTAGATGAAGTGTGGGTGATGGAGTTCTCTGTGCTTTTATACGTGGTTTAGACGTGCTTTTAACAATTAAAAAAAGGGAACATATTCAGGCTGAATATAGGCTTTGCTAAAAAGAGCTCAATGCAACACGGTTTTAAATAGGAGATTCACTAATATATTGGGATAACTCTATATGAACACAATCAGTGTTTCGACCCTTCAAATTATATCACCAGCTCTCCATTAGGGCATAGCCAATGTCTGGTAAGAGGAACCATATCAATTAATGAAACTCAAACATTTGATGCGTTTAGCAATATTAAACCAATTTTTTAAAATGTAATTTTATCGAAAAAAATATGCAATCTGAAAAATACTTGGCTTTAGCAAAAATGATGTGGATTACTCACATATTTGTAGATAATCGCAATTAAGGTGATCTAGATCATTCGCCAAGGGTAGGTAAACAGGGAGAAATAAATGTAAAGAAGGAGACCCTCAAATAAGGGAACAGTACAGTCTCTGAGGCTATCAGGCAAGGCTCACCAGGCAACAGGATGGACAAGCCATTGGCGTTTGGGAAGGACGGAGAGGTAAGATTGCATTCACTAAGATACCTTGAAACAAAGTCCTAAAAAATGTCACTAATGAAATTGTGGTAAATGAATCACCTGGTGAAACTGTGTACAGGCTGTGAGACAGCAGCGGCCCATGCAGATAAGAGCGGTGAGGCCGGTTGGTGGGGGGGGGGGGTGATTTCGACAGACAATGAGGGAAAATTCATTATTTATTTAATATTCCCTCATGGTCGTCTGTCGAATCCCCCCAACCCGGCCCACCACTCTTACCTGCATGGGCCGCTCCTCCTGTCAGAAGAACAGTAAATCCATGGTTCTGGCAGTTGTAGTGATTTTGATGAAAATTCACATAAAAATTAAAACAAGAGGACAAGTCACTGGTCACTAGTTGTCTACAAAAGGACTATTTTTTAATGAACCAATCAGAGAAGGATTTAAAAATGTTAAAAAAACAGTGTAAAAGCTCTGTGTTAAAACAGGGGCCCGGAAGAAAGGCACACCTGGGACACAGTAGGAAAGTACATACAGTTTCATGGAGTGCTTAAACAAAAAGAGAAAAGTAGTTCCCTAAAAGTGAGAAGAGGAAGCATAGAAGCCAGCCAATCAAAGAGATGGTAAAGAGTCTATGCTCCACGGGAGGGACAAACTCAAGATTGACAAAAAAAACATTTAATAAGAATCAGCCAATTGAGAGTGACAGGAAGCCAACCAGTGGTAGGCAATGGGCAGGCTCATAGGCATGACCTAAAAATAGCCCATTGCAAAAATAAATTAACAAACATGAAAGAAAAGCAGTAATGAAAACAGAGAGTGGTCTCTTTTTTTGGGGCAGATGTTCACAAGCAAAATACTGTTATTTACAGAGAAAAGAGCCAATGGCTGAAGTGGGCTGACTCATTGCCTTATGCTGAATGATCTGCTGTATGGAAGCAAGATGTGAATGAGACTTGAACAGAACAGTGAATGTACAGTCCCTGTATGTATGTATGTATATGATTTGCTTTTACCAAAAGGCAAGTGAGACAGCTAAAGCTGACTCTATGCCAGAACAAACATGCATTTGCAATGCAATAGGTCTCGCATTTGTGAGAGTTTAAGCTATTGGCATTGTAAATGACAATACCTTTTATTTATCTGTGTTGATCATTAACACATAAATAAAAGGCATTGTCATTTACATTGCCATTAGCTCAAACTCTTGTAAATGTGAGACCTATTTCATTGGAAAGAAGCAGCCGTCATTGTCCCGGGCTGCCTGTAAAGTGAAAGCGTGCATGGCGCTCTGAATGTTGCAGGACAGCATGTCGTGCCTGCAGTAGGAGAAACTCATTAAAGAGAATAGTGCTTACTGACTAAATAAGACATACCGTGTAACAACAGAAGTGAAAGGGCCAGTCCTCATGGGAGGTTACAAATGAAGATAAGGCGGTACTAAGGAGGGTCTAAAAAGCCTATTAACGTATCAGAAGCCAGCATTTACGAAGGACAATGACACAAGCCAAAGATAAATATGGGCGGAGAGTGGGCGGAGCTTCAAATCCATACTCGAATACAGCATGCCTCACAGAGCAGCGCATGCGCTGCCCAGGTTCGACCAAAAAAGGGGCCCTGGTCCGTATTGAGAGTTAACTATGGGAACATGTAGAAAATGGCAGTTGGGGAGTAAAACGTCAAACAAAAGTCAAGGAAGATTGAAGTACAATTCAAAATTAACTTAAACAAAGAATTGTGCTAAACACAGGAAAACACAGAAGGTCATTAGAAAAGATTGTTCCTCTGGCTCTGATACCATTTGTGATTGTACTGAGACACGACACACCTTTCTCACAGTGCTCCTAGCGCATTGCATGACGGGTAAAACAGTAAGACTGTTAGCATGTACATTCAAACACTGGTGGTAGCAGAAGAACTTGTCATACTGTATTAAGAAAGAGTTGTATCATAGAAATAGGCAGACTATTGTGCACTCATTGTCCGCTTAGTGATAACAATCACTTCAATAGTTAAAGGACAGAAAAAAAGCAAACACACTACTCCTACGGTTTTTATGCAGAGCACATACTCGTTCAGTCATGTAAACAATTCCCCTTCATTGATTTTCATTGTAATAAATGAGAGGGGTTATAAAAACACTGAAAGGGAAGCAGTGCAGACATATCAGGTAACCTTTAATGACAACATGCAACATTTAGAAAAATGTGGCTAACAATACATTCGCATCACGACACTTAAAGGATCCAGGGCATACAATAGTCAACTTAAATCAAGGCAGTATGTCTCTTTTAAATAAGCATTTTGTTGAGCAAGTGGCACTTGATTACTTCATTCAATCCACTTCATGCCGTGCCAAGTTCTATTCACATGCGCCCCTTCCTGGTGTGAGGTAACCTATTTATTGTAATCAGTCTTTATATGTTTTGGGAAAGGTGTGCACCCATTGGGACGTACTGTGCTTGGCAGAGAAACCTGTTGCAATATTGGCCACGTTGGGTTGTCTGTCCCACATTAAGAAGGCCACAAAACATTTAATGAAGAACACAAGACGGAAATTGCACCTCCTGCAAGATATATTGCAGGGCACAGACTTTCCTCTCATCTAACAGATTTAGCTTTGGTTATAGTGACTGTATTGCAGTACGCTGATTTCCTATGGGTGCACTTAGGCTTCATGAGCGCACTGACTGACTCTGGGCACACTGTTCCCTATAGATACACTTCTTTCTGTGCACACTGACTCTATTGGATACTAACTGTGAACAGGTGAACTAAATCCATAGGGATTCCCTAACTCTATGAATGCATTGCCTCTCCCTGGCACAGGTCTTAGTGGGTCCTGACTCTCTGGACACAGTGACTGTCCAGCACACTGGGTCTGCATGGGTGCGTTGCCTCTCTCTGGCACAGCTCTTAGTGGGTCCTCTCTGGACACACGGACTGTCCAGGAGCACAATGGGTCTATATGGGCGCTTTGCCTCTCTCTGGCACATCTCTTTTGGGGTCCTGACTCTCTGGACACACCGACTGTCCAGGAGCACACTGGGTCTGTAGGGGTGCGTTGTCTCTCTCTGGCACAGCTCTTTGTGGGTACTGACTCTCTGGACACACTGACTGTCCAGGAGCACACTGGGTCTGTAGGGGTGCGTTGTCTCTCTCTGGCACAGCTCTTTGTGGGTACTGACTCTCTGGACACACTGACTATCCAGGAGCACACTGGGACTGTGTGGGTGCATTGCCTCTCTCTGGCACAGCTCTTTGTGGGTCCTGACTCTGGACATACTGACTGTGTAGGAGCACACTGGGTCTGTGTGGATGCGTTGCCTCTCTCTGACACAGATCCTTGTGGGTTCTGACTCTCTGGACACACTGACTGTCCAGGAGCACACTGGATCTGTGTGGGTGCGTTGCCTCTCTCTGACACATATCCTTGTGGGTCCTGACTCTCTGGACACGCTGACTGTCCAGGAGCACACTGGGTCTGCATGGGTGCCTTGCCTCTCTCCGACACAGCTCTTAGTGGATCCTGACTCTGGACATACTGACTGTCCAGGAGCACACTGGGTCTGTGTGGATGCGCTGCCTCTCTCTGGCACAGCTCTTTGTGATTGTTCTCTGGGCACACTGGCTGTCTAGGAGCACACTGGGTATGTATGGGTGCATTGCCTCTCTCTGGCACAGGTCTTAGTGGGTCCTCTCTGGACACACTGACTTTCCAGGAGCACACTGGATCTGTATGAGTGTTGCCTCTCTCTGGCACAGCTTTTAGTGGGTCCTGACTCTCTGGACATAGTGATTGTCCAGAAGCACACTTGGTCTGTGTTGGTGCGTTGCCTCTCTCTGGCACAGCTCTTAGTGGGTACTGACTCTTTGGACACACTGACCGTCCAGGAGCACACTGGGTCTGTATTGGTGTGTTACCTCTCTCTGGTACAGTTCTTTGTGAGTCCTGACTATCTGGACACACTGACTGTCTAGAAGCACACTGGGTCTGTATGGGTGCGTTGCTTGTCTCTGGCACAGCTCTTTGTGGGTCCTCTCTGGACACACAGACTGTCCAGGAGCACACTGGGTCTGTGTTGGTGCATTGCTTTTCTCTGGCACAGCTTTAAGTAGGTCCTGACTCTCTGGATTCACTGACCGCCCAGGAGCACACTGGTCTGTATGGGTGCGTTGTCTCTCTCTGGCACAGGTCTTAGTGGGTCCTGACTCTCTGGACACACTGAGCGTCCCGGAGCACACTGGATCTGTATGGGTGTGTTGCCTCTCTGGCATAGCTCTTAGTGGGCACTGACTCTCTGGACACACTGACCGTCCCGGAGCACACTCGGTCTGTATGGGTGCATTGCCTCTCTCTTGCACAGCTCTTTTTGGGTGTTCTCTGGACACACTGACTGTCCAGGAGCACACTGGGTTTATATGGGTGCATTGCCTCTCTCTAGCACACTTCTTTGTGGGTCCTGACTCTCTGGACACACTGACTGTCCAGGAGCACACAGGGTCTGTATGGGTGCGTTGCCTCTCTCTAGCACAGCTCTTAATGGTTCCTCTCTGGACACACTGACAGTCCAGTATGACACTGGGTCTGTATTGGTGCGTTGCCTCTCTGTGGCAAAGCTCATTGTGGGTCCTCTCTGGACACACTGACTGTCCAGGAGCACACTGGGTCTGCATGGGTGCGTTGCCTCTCTCTGACACAGCTCTTAGTGGATCCTGACTCTGGAAATACTGACTGTCTAGGAGCACACTGGGTCTGTATGGGTGCATTGCCTCTCTCTGGCACAGCTCTTAGTGGATCCTGTCTGGACACGCAGACTGCCAAGGAGCACACTGGGTCTGCATGGGTGCGTTGCCTCTCTCTGACACAGCTCTTAGTGGATCCTGACTCTGGAAATACTGACTGTCTAGGAGCACACTGGGTCTGTATGGGTGCATTGCCTCTCTCTGGCACAGCTCTTAGTGGGTCCCCTCTGGACACGCTGACTTTCCAGGAGCACACTGGGTCTGTATGGGTGCGTTGCCTCTCTCTAGCACAGCTCCTAATGGGTCCTCTCTGGACACACTGACAGTCCAGTATGACACTGGGTCTGTGTTGGTGCGTTGCCTCTCTCTGGCAAAGCTCATTGTAGGTCCTCTCTGGGCACACTGACTGTCCAGGAGCACACTGGGTCTGTGTTGGTGCATTGCCTCTCTCTGGCACAGCTCTTTGTGAATCCTGACTCTCTGGACACACTGACAGTCCAAGAGCATGCTGGGTCTGTATGGGTGTGTTGCCTCTCTCTGACACAGCTCTTAGTGGATCCTCTCTGGACACGCAGACTGCCAAGGAGCACACTGGGTCTGTATGGGTGCGTTGCCTCTCTCTGGCACAGCTCTTAGTGGGTCCTGACTCTGGACATACTGACTGTCCAGGAGCACACTGGGTCTGTGCGGGTGCATTGCCTCTCTCTGGCACAGCTCTTAGTGGGTCCTCCCTGGACACCCTGACTTTCCAGGAGCACACTGGGTCTGTGTGGGTGCGTTGCCTCTCTCTGACACAGATCTTTGTGGGTCCTGACTCTCTGGACACACTGACTGTCCAGGAGCAGACTGGGTCTGTATGGGTGTGTTGCCTCCCTCTGGCATAGCTCTTTGTGGGCACTGACTCTCTGGACACACTGACAGTCCAAGAGCATGCTGGGTCTGTATGGGTGTGTTGCATCTCTCTGACACAGCTCTTAGTGGATCCTCTCTGGACACACAGACTGCCCAGACTGGGTCTGTATGGGTGCGGTGCCTCTCTCTGGTACAGCTCTTTGTGGGTCCTGACTCTGGACATACTGACTGTGTAGGAGCACACTGGGTCTGTGTGGATGCGCTGCCTCTCTCTGGCACAACTGTTAGTGGATCCTCTCTGGGCACACAGACTGCCCAGGAGCACACTGGGTCTGTATGGGTGCGTTGCCTCTCTCTGGCACAGCTCTTTGTGGGTCCTGACTCTGTACATACTGACTGTCCAGGAGCACACTGGGTCTGTGTGGATGCGCTGCCTCTCTCTGGCACAGCTCTTAGTGGGTCCTCCCTGAACACACTGACTTTCCAAGAGCACACTGGGTCTGTGTTGGTGCGTTGCCTCTTTCTGGCACAGCTCTTAGTGGGCACTGACTCTCTGGACACAGTGACTGTCCAGGAGCACATTGGGTCTGTGTTGGTGCGCTGCCTCCATCTGGCACAGCTCTTAGTGGGTACTGACTCTCTGGACGAAGTGACTGTCTAGGAGCACCCTGGGTCTGTATGGGTGCGTTGCCTCTCTCTGGCACAGCTCTTAGTGGGTACTGACTCTTTGGACACACTGACCGTCGAGGAGCACACTGGGTCTGTGTTGGTGCATTGCCTTCCTGTGGACACTGGCTCCCTATGGGTCTTTCTCTTCCTATGTACTGACACTGTATGGCTGCACTACTTTCCTATGGACACACTTGCTCCCTATGGGCCCCTCTCTCCCTATGCACTGCCACTCTATGGCCGCACTGCCTTCCTTTAGACACACTGACTCCCTATGGTTCTTTCTCTCCCTATGCACTGACACTCTATGGCTGCACTGCCTTCCTATGGATAGACTGGCTCCCTTCCTATAGACACACTGGCTCCCTATGGGCCTCTCATTTCCTATCAGTGCACTGACACTCTAGGTCTGCACTGCCTTCCAGTGGACACTCTGGCTCCCTCTTGGTCTCTCATTTCCTATTAGTTCACTGACCCTCTTTGGCCGCCCTGCCTTCCTATGGACACACTAACTACCTATGGGCCTCTCATTCCCTATCAGTGCATTGACACTCTACTGCCGCACTGCCTTCCTGTGGACACACTGGCTCCCTATGGGCCTCTTGCTCCCTATCAGTGCACTGACACTATGACCACACTGCCCTCCCGTGGACACATTGGCTCCCTATGGGCCTCTCGCTCCCTATCAGTGCACTGGCCCTCTACTGCCGCACTGCCTTCCTGTGGACACACTGGCTCCCTATGGGCCTCTTTCTCCCTATCAGTGCACTGACACTGTATGACCACACTGCCTTCCCATGGCACACTGGCTCCCTATGGGCCTCTTTCTCCCTATCAGTGCACTGACACTGTATGGCCAAACTGCCTTCCCGTGGACACACTGGCTCCCTATGGGCCTCTCGCTCCCTATCAGTGCACTGGCCCCATATGGCCGCACTGCCTTCCCGTGGACACACTGGCTCCCTATGGGACTCTCTCTCCCTATCAGTGCACTGACACTCTATGGCCGCATCGCCTTCCCATGGACACACTGGATCCCCATGGGCCTCTCATTCCCTATCAGTGCACTGACACTCTATGTCTGCTTCCTTCCCATGGCACACTGGCTCCCTATGGACCTCTCGCTTCCTATCAGTGCACTGACCCTCTACGGCCGCACTGCCTTCCCGTGGACACACTGGCTCCCTATGGGCCTCTCGCTCCCTATCAGTGCACTGGCCCTATACGGCCGCAATGCCTTCCCGTGGACACACTGGCTCCCTATGGGTCTCTCGCTCCTTAGCAGTGGACTGACACTCTGGCCGCACTGCCTTCCTGTGGCACCTCACCTCCACCCTCACCTGCACTCCACCCCCAATTACGACAGACGCCAACACAGCGGCAAGCAACCTCCACTAATGGATCGCCAACTGCGCCAACACTCTCTCCCCCCTCCAGAAAACCACGAGATGACACAACAAGAAAGCCAACTGGTTCACCACGGCTCTCCAAGAATCCAAGCGCTTCTGCCGACTAATAGAAAAGACGTGGAGAAACAGCAAAAACCCTGAAAGCACACTCCGCCTACAAAACAGCCATCACAGCACACCACCAACTCCTTAAATCAACAAAGAAAAACTTAATCCAAGACAGAATCCTCTCCAACGCCCACAACTCCAAGGAACTCTTCGCCATCATACAGGAATTTGCCAAACCCAAAAGCGAAATAACCGACGTCCCTCCCTCTCAAGACCTCTGCAACAGACTCAGCTCCTTCTTTCACCTCTAGATCAAGACGCTCTAAGACAACTTCGATGACCAAGACCACTGCACAGCCCCACCCCCTACTATGCCACCCAACAGACCCTTCTCACCTGGACCCCTCTCACGACAGAAGACACCCTAAAGACCATGAAGAGCATCCACTCCGGAGCACCTTCAGACCCCTGCCTGCCGCACATCTTCCACAGAGCTGCCACTGCCATCACACCCGAGCTACGTCGAACTATCAACAGCTCCCTCGAGACAGCCACATTCCCCGACAACTGGAAGCGCGCCGAAGTAATCCCCCTCCTAAAGAAGCCCTCCACAGACCCGACGGACCTCAAGAACTTCAGGCCCATCTCACTGCTTCCATTTGGAGCCAAAGTCATTGAAAAGGCCGTCAACACCCAGCTAGCACACTTCATAGAAACCAACAACATCCTAGACACCGCTCAATCCGGATTCCGCAGCAACCACAGCACCGAGACCGCCCTCCTTGCTGCCACCGACGACATCCGCGCCCTCCTCGACCAAGGCCGTACGGCAGCCCTCATCCTCTTGGACCGTCTCCCACCACACACTAGCCACCAGGCTCCAAGGAAAGGCCTTAGACTGGCTACAATCATTCCTCTCAGGCAGAACACAGAGAATAAAACTCCTGCCTTTCCTCTCAGAACTGACAGAGATCAGATGCGGAGTACCCCAAGGATCCTCCCTCAGCCCCACACACTTCAACGTCTACATGGCCCCACTCGCAACCATCGTCAGAAACCATGGTCTCAACATCGTCTCCTACGCCGATGACACCCAGCTCATCCTCTCCCTCACCAAGGAACCCGACATCACCAGGCACAATTTCCAAGAAGGGATGAAAGCTGTCGCAACCTGGATGAGGAACAGCTGCCTGAAGCTCAACTCTGAGAAAACAGAAGTCCTCATCCTCGGCTCCACCCTCTCCGCATGGGAAAACACCTGGTGGCCCCCCGCCCTCGGAAAACCCACCCACCCCAATGGACCATGCACGCAACCTCTGCATCATACTCGACTCATCACTCACCATGAATCGCCAGATCAACGCCGTCTCCTCCGCATGCTTCAACACCCTCTGCATACTACGCAAGACGTTCAATTGGAACCCCCCCCACCCCACCCCCCTGACTCCAGGAAAACTGTCACTCACGAACTCATCACCAGCAGACTGGACTACGGCAAAGCCCTCTACACCGGAATCAAAAATAACTCCTCCGCAAACGCCAGACCATCCAGAACGCTGCAGCCAGACTAATCCTTAATATCCCTTGGCACAACCACATCACCTCCGTGACCTCCACTGGCTCCCAGTCGAAAGAAGAATAAATTTCAAGCTGCTCACGCACGCCTACAAGGCCCTCCATAACACCGGACCCCAATGCCTCAACGACCGAATCTCCTTCCATGCCCCCAAGAGAAACCTCCGCTCAGCCGACCTCTCCCTAGCCACTGTCCCACGCTTATACAGGACCAGAGCAGGTGGAAGATCCTTCTCCTACCTCGCAGCCAAGACCTGGAACGAACTCCCCCTTCACCTCCGACAGAGCCCGACACTGCACCAATTCAGAAAGGACCTCAAGACCTGGCTCTTCGAATGACCCCAACGGAGCTGCTCACACCCACCTCCAGCACCTTGAGACCCTCAGGGGTGAGTAGTACACTTTACAAAACCCTGATTGATTGATTGACTCTATGATCGCACTGCATATGGACACACTGGGTCTGTCAGTCCCTATCAGTGCTCTGAGTGGCCGCACTTGCTGTCTATGCTTTCCCAGACACGGTAGTATGTGGATGCGCTGTGATTCTCTGCTGTAACTCGGTGGCCCGGTGACTCTCTGCTCGAAGCCGCTTGAGTCATCGACTGTGGTTTGTTTTGCCACATCCGGACCCGAGGCCTACGAGGCCTACTGGACGTCGTGTTCAGAAGCAAAAATAGGTCTGTCGCGGAGGGGGCGTGGCCAGGCAGATTAATATCCAAGAGGAAATATGTTGGCAGGAGCGGCTACGGCAAGAAATTCCTGAGTTATTACAGGCGGTGCAACTAGTCCAGTCCGTGTCGGGAGGGGGGAGGTGAGGTAAGGTAGGCGAGGGCGGGGCTGCCTGTGGGGAGCATCTGGAACCAGTAGCAGATGAAAGTAGTGGTCTTAGCTGGAGAGAGGGGTTGTTAATTACAGCCCCCCTGCCCGGCAGGAAGCCACCTGGGGCAAGAATGCCTCAGCGTGGGAGGAATGAGGCGGCAGCTGCGGGGGCCTTCCTGTGGGCCCCTCCTGTCTCCGTGCGAGGACCCTCTCGGACGCTGCTTCCCCCCTTAGGGGGCGCCATCCACAGGTCTGTCTCCCGCTCCATGTCCACACTCTTCCCGCCGCTTTTCAACGCTGTTTCTCCAGCCCCTCCTGCTCACACTACTTTCTACCGCTCCACCACAGCCTCTGCAGGTACGAATGGATTTGTTAGTTTCTTTATTAGCCGTGTGATCCTCTCCAGTCCATACATAAGCTCTGTCCTCCTTTCTCCCCTCGAACATATAGACCAGACACTGCCCGTCCAGCACTCTCCAATACCGGGCGGCCCTGCTGACTACACGGGCTTTGTCCTGCTTGCCCCAAGTACCTGGGGCGTAACGCAGGTCTTTTTTTTTGGGGTGGGGGTATTTAGCCCAAGGCTGATGAATAACCATCCATGAGATAACGGAAGGTCGGAGCCCGGCCTCGTCACATTGGGGGTGGGGGGCATCGTTTTATGTTACGCCACTGCCATGTATCGTTCTCTCTGCCCAAGAACATATTATTATATATGTGACCTGACTGCAGCCCCTCCTGATTCCCTCTGTCCCCAACCTTTCAGCCAGTCACGAGAGTCACTCATTCTCCCTGCCCGCGCCCCTTATGGCCTCGTCTGTCTCGCCCTCCATGTATCTGCCCCTCTAAACCTGTAAATTACCACCACCCGCGCGTGCTTCAGAGTTTCGCTGCTTTATTAATTCATGCGCTGTCTGGAACGGGCCAACAGGATTGTCTCATATATTTATGGATTACTGTCGAGGGAGGGGGAGGGGGGGTCCCCATTACTCAGATGTCTGCAATTTGTGGTTGGGGAGGGGTGTGGCGTGGGGGAGTTCTGACGCAAGAGAGACTTCTTCGAGCAAACCCCCCAGGACAAAACACAAGCGCTTCCTCCCGCCCCTCCCAGCTCAGAAAAGTAGGACAGCCATGGATGGGCCAGCTCACCCTGCCCGGCCTGCTCTTATAGCCAAGGACGGCCGAGGGTTTCACTTACTCCTGCAAGAAAGCTTCTTTCTCGGTGCCAGTCAGCCCTGCGCTATAATGCGCAAGAGATTTCGCGGTGCAAACACTGCCAAGGGAGAGAGTGTGTCGCTACTGCCATTGGTGCCCACTTTTGAACTGGGGAACCGGGAAGCTCAACATCCTGTGACTCTGGGCAAATCACTTCAACTCCTCGTGCCTAAAAAAATAACGGTGTCCTTGTGTAACGTAACGCGACAAATTAATGGGTCAAATCTTACGACAATCTTCACTGGTTTCAAAAGCAGACACATTAACTTGCCTTCTGTAATGTGAAATGAAGTAAAAAGTATTTGAACCGAGGCGCACATGGCGTATTTATTGGTTATGTTCGCATAATGATATTTATATGAAATACATTTTCTCAACTTTTTTAATGTTATTGCTTTTAATGCATAAGTAGGAAACCAGTGAAAAAGAAGTTTACAGTTTGTTTTAAAGCAATGATTGTGCCATCACATTTTTGTTAAAATCCCTCAGCCACTTGTGAATTGAATTATGAGCCAAGTAAAGTCTCTGTCTATGTCTAGAAATGGCTCCTTAATCTGTTTTCTGATTTTGGCCAGGTGCGGAAATCTTTAACGGGAAATACATTTTTACTAATCTGTTTTAGAGAAGTGCTCGCGTTCAGTGTTTGTGGTGCGTTCCCTGGAATGGTTGGAGCTCTAGCTCTGCCTGCAGCAGAGGGCCTGCAGCAGAGGGGGTAGTTGTGGTGGGAGTGCACGAGGCGAGGGCATGGGACCCCTCAGGGCCTTCTCATCACCATGCTTCGAGGGACCTAGGGACAGAGCGTTGCTTTCAGAAAGCTGAGCTGGAAGCTCCAGGGTTGGTACATGGCTAGTCTGAGGTGGAGAGCGTTGCTTCCCCTCAGAGCAGAGGATTCGAGGTGGTATGAGGGCAGGCGGAGGATGGAGGTATATAAAGTAGTTGGCTAGCCTGAAGTATAGAGCGTTGCTTCCCCTCAGGGCAGAGGATTCGAGGTGTTATGAGGGCAGGCGGAGGATGGAGGTATAACGTTGGCTAGTCTGAGGTAGAGAGCGTTGCTGCCCCTAAGGGCAGAGGATTCGAGGTGGTATGAGGGCAGAGGGGAGGATGGATGTATAAAGTTGGCTAGCCTGAAGTATAGAGCGTTGCTTCCCCTCAGGCCAGAGGATTCGAGGTGTTATGAGGGCAGGCGGAGGATGGAGGTATAAAGTTGGCTAGTCTGAGGTAGAGAGCGTTGCTGCCCCTCAGGGCAGAGGATTCGAGGTGGTATGAGGGCAGGTGGAGAATGGTGGTATACAATTAGGTAGTCTGAGTTGGAGAGCATTGCCACCCCTCAGGACAGAGGATTCGAGGTGGTATGAGGAGAGGCGGAGGATCGAGGTATAAAAGTTGGTTAGTCTGAGGTAGAGAGCGTTGCCACCCCTCAGGGCAGAGGATTCGAGGTGTTATGAGGACAGAAGGAGGATCGAGGTATAAAGTTGGCTAGTCTGAGGTAGAGAGCGTTGCCGCCCCTCAGGGCAGAGAATTCAAAGTGTTATGAGGACAGAAGGAGGATGGAGGTATAAAGTTGTCTAGTCTGAGGTAGAGAGCGTTGCTGCCCCCCAGGGTAGAGGATTCGAGGTGTTATGAGGGTAGGTGGAGGACGGAGGAATAAAGGTGGCTACTCTGAGGTAGAGAGCGTTGCTGCCACTCAGGGCAGAGGATTCGAGGTGTTATGAGGACAGGCGGAGGATGGAGGTATAATGTTGGCTAGTCTGAGGTAGAGAGCGTTGCTGCCCCCAGGGCAGAGGATTCGAGGTGTTATGAGAACAGGTTGGGGATGGAGGTATAAAGTTGGCTAGTCTGAGGTAGAGAGAGTTGCTGCCCCTCAGAACAGAGGATTAGAGGTGTTATGAGGGTAGGCGGAGGATGGAGGTATAAAGTTGCTATTCCTGAAGGTTGAGATTTAGAGAATTGATATGTGTGTCTGTGGTAATGCGAGATTGAGCAGGGTTCACGTGATGTTAATCTACTTGAGTTAATAAGATTGTTCACACTATTAGTAATATTTTCATGCATATGGATAATAGATTGTCATGCTGTGTGTAGTCATGCATATGAATAAAACATTGTCATGCCGTTCATGCAGGTTTTCCCGCCCTTATTTGTGAGACACGGCTTGTTATGTGGAATAACAGACGTGCAGGTCACCAAGATGGCCTCCTTTCTCTGTCGACGGTCGCGACCAGCTCCTTGCCTAGTCCTGGTGGCTCCCACTGGCTGGCATACAGGGTTATCATTCCTCCTCTGTGCATGGGCCACGAGCCACTCGCCACAGCAGCAATCTTCACAGCGGTCCACTTGGCATACCGGGTCGCTGACTTGGTAAAGCACATGGGCTATGGCCCCATCAGTATGGCAGCAATATTCACGATGGCCCCACCTGGCATACGGGGTCGCCAACTTGGTACTGCATGTGGGTTACAGTCTGATCGGCAAGACAGCAATTTTCACGACGTACACACCTGGTATACTGGGTTGCCAACTTGGTACTGCACATGGGTGATGACCCATTCGGTGCAGTAAAGGTCAAGGATCATATCACAGTGTCTCCAACTTTCAGACAGGTGTCGCCGACTTTTCCCTGCACATGGGCAATGACCAGATTGGTGCAGCAGCCATCTCCACACACCTTGCTCCAGGGATCCACTTGCCAGGTACCCTCCACTGTACTTCGCTCCCTCCAACGCTCTCCTCTCCTTCACAAGCACACTGGTCTTTGCAAGCAGGCAGATGCTGGTGCTCCAGGCTCCGAGGGCAGGTGGTCTTGGATTCCCTGGGTGATGTCCCCTCATCCAACTGGGAGACTAGCAAGCCTTGGCCCCCCAGTCTTAGTCACCAGCAAAAGTCTTGCAGAGCATTTCCTCCTCGCACAGCCTGACTGGTTGTTTGACAGCTGAGAATTTTTGGGGTCTCAAGCTCCTCTTCTTATAGTCCATTTCCAAACAACAAATGTGATTTAGAGTCTGAGTCCTTGAAGTTTATGTTGGTGGTTTGTTTCCTTTTGAAGTGCTCTCTCCTCTGTTCTCCCTTCCTCTTGAAAGTAGTCTGTCACAGCAAGAGCATTAGTGAGCGGCTGGGAGCAGAGATCATACATTATTTATTTGTTTGAGAGATTTATATAGCGCTAGCTAGACCCGAAGGTATCAGAGCGCTTTAGAACAGTAAATGTTCTCATCAAAGATAACTAGTGAGCAGATGGGAAAAATGACTAGGCCTCAGTGAGTGTGGGTGCAGACACCATCCGTTAGTGAGCAGGTGGACATGCACACCATATGTCATTGAGCAGGGGGGTTCATAGACTATATGTCAGTGAGCCAGTGGACATCGAGGCCACATGCCAGTGAGTGGCTGGGCACGGAGATCATAAGTCAGTGAGCTGGTGGGTGCAGAGACATAAGTCAGTGAGCTGATGAGCATGTACATCATATGTCAGTGAGCAAGTGGGTTCATAGACCGTACGTCAGTGAGGAGGCAGACGCAGATACCATATTTTGGTTAGCTGGTGGACACAGAGAGTATATATCAGTGAGCGAGTTGGCATGGACACTATACGCCACAGAGAGGGGGGGGTGCATAGACCATACATCAGTGAGCCAGTGGATTCAGAGACCATACACCAGTGAGTAGGTGGGCATGGAGACCATACGTCACAGGGCAGGTAGGTGCATAGACCATACATCAGTGAGCCAGTGGATTCAGAGATCATACACCAGTGAGTAGGTGGGCATGGAGACCATAAGTCAGTGAGCAGGTAGGTGCAGAGATTATGCATCAGTGAGCGGGTTGGCGTAGAGATCACCAGTAAGTAAGAGAGTGGGTGCAGAATCTATACTCCAGTGAATAGGTGGGCATGGAGACCATAAGTCAGTGAGCAGGCAGGTGTAGAGATTATGCATCAGTGAGCGGGTTGGTGTAGAGATCACCAGTAAGTAAGAGAGTGGATGCAGACTCTATACTCCAGTGAATAGGTGGGCATGGAGACCATAAGTCAGTGAGCAGGCAGGTGCAGAGATTATGCATCAGTGAGCGGTTTGGCATAGATGCCACTAGTAAGGAAGAGAGCGGGTGCAGAGTCTGTACATCAGTGCGAGGTGGGCACACACCAGATGATAACTTCACGTGTAGAGTCCTTGATGGTTGGAGCCCAGGGCCACGGGTGCAATCCTCGAGGCGAGTGGCGGCAGTGGAAGGCTTGTGATCTTGGTGGTGTGCCTGGGGTGTATCGGTAGACTCTTGAGCTAGGTGGGTGGCGGCGAGGAAGGAACAACAGTTGCTGAAGCTGAATGAAGTCAGGAAGTTGGAAAGGAATCAATGGTTGGGAGTCCGCCAGCTGACTTGGTGTCGGTATGAGAGGTGGCTGTAGGAAGTGCGTGGGTTGGAATTTAAGGATACTGTTGAAAGTTTGGAAGAGTGGGGGGAGGGAGAAGACTCCAGCTAGAGCTGTGTAGCAGGATAGTTTACGCTTCAGGGTTTGGGCGCTATCACCGTCCCTAAAGACAATAGTATGTCTAGAACTCAGGTGTGCTGCTTCTCAGAAGTGAATGGACTAAGGTTACGGTCTAATGGGGTGTCTTGCAGCCCCCCCATCTGACAGAGAAAAGAGAATTAAGGTATGTAGGTGTGCTCTACCCATGCATTGCTCTTCTAAGCCTTGGTGAACCTTGACACCCCCAAGTGAAGGCCAGGGGTGCTCTTTGGAGAATAACCTGACAAATCATTAATAACAGATTCAGCACCCTAAAGAAAAAGAATACCAGCTTGGCAACAAAATCACTTTTCCAAAGCAATCGCAGAAAATAATATATATCTGTTAACGATTTTAGCGATTGAGCTAGACTTCGAGAATGTATACCCCAAAGCAGAGAAATGGTAATACAAGCACATTTTCTTTGAAGCTAAGACTCGACAATTACATTTAGTGCTCTGTTAAAGAGCACGCGCTTTCCTCTCCTCCACAGAATCTGTAGATTCCCAGGCACACCCCAGTCAGGCAGAGCTGCTAAATCCACTCAGTGCGGGCCCTGCTAGGTGAACGCTCAAAGGCATTCTTGTCAACTCCTAAGTTTGAACCTTTTGGTTAGTGGCAAGTAGGAGTTTTAAACCCTTTATTCTTGCACACTTATTTTATTAACACCTGCTCCGTCAACTTTCCGGACTCCTGAAACTGTGGAAACCTGAAGGGTCAACGTTTGCTGAGAGTTGTCGTGGTATTCCCTCTGCCCCATAGATCTGGCATCGATTGCCTCTTTGGAGCTCTCACAACTTGAGTGTGTGTTGAAATGAGGGGTAGTGAGGTACGCGTATAGGCGGAGTCCATGAGCATCAGGAATGGGGAGTGGTTGCGATGAGGGAGCTATTGGAGAAATGGATGAGAACTGCCCCGTGGAATGTGTTTTTCCAAAATACAGACTCGGTGTTGGGGCTTAGACTGTTGAAAACTTTACTTACAAATGTTTTTAGCGGAAAGAGATGAGGGACCCGGATATAGATGAGGGACCCGGATAGAGATGAGGGACCTGGGTGGTAGTTGACGGGGTTGGGCAAGTGGACGGATACTGCGTGTATGGCACCTGTGAAGCAGGCGAGGGGGAGGCAGACCAGAGTCCAAGAATAGTGACGGATTAGAGGCCTAACATTCACAGGTAGGCCTCCTGAACCACGTGCTCCCAGCATCTGACATGTGGCACTGACGAGATAAGGCCCACCAAAGCAAGTGGCTCCAGGCTCTCTCTTCTTACGCTTGAAATGAAGACATGGCTGCCCAGATGCATGATAGGTGCTATGAGACCTTTACTCATGCAGGGTGTCAGGAGTAGGAGTGGTAGGGAGGCCTAGTCACAGAGAGGCGGTATCTGGGACACCCAGCGCAAGAGCGGGAGATGATGGACGGAGGCTTCCGTACAGAGGGTCAGTCGCTATAATGATCTTTACTCATGCAGGGTGTCAGGAGTAGTAGTGGTAAGGAGGCCTAGTCACAGAGAGGTGGTATCTGGGACACCCAGCGCAAGAGCGGGAGATGATGGACGGAGGCTTCCGTACAGAAGGTCAGTCGCTATAATGATCTTTACTCATGCAGGGTGTCAGGAGTAGTAGTGGTAAGGAGGCCTAGTCACAGAGAGGCGGTATCTGGGACACCCAGCGCAAGAGCGGGAGAGTGATGGACGGAGGCTTCCGTACAGAGGATCAGTCGCTATAATGATCTTTACTCATGCAGGGTGTCAGGAGTAGTGGAAGGGAGGCCTAGTCACAGAGAGGCGGTATCTGGGACACCCAGCGCAAGAGCGAGAGAGTGATGGACGGAGGCTTCCGTACAGAAGGTCAGTCACTATAATGATCTTTACTCATGCAGGGTGTCAGGAGTAGTAGTGGTAAGGAGGCCTAGTCACAGAAAGGCGGTATCTGGGACACCCAGCGCAAGAGCGGGAGAGTGATGGACGGAGGCATCCGTACAGAAGGTCAGTCGCTATAATGATCTTTACTCATGCAGGGTGTCAGGAGAAGTGGAAGGGAGGCCTAGTCACAGAGAGGCGGTATCTGGGACACCTAGTGCAAGAGCGGGAGAGTGATGGACGGAGGCTTCCGTACAGAGGATCAGTCGCTATAATGATCTTTACTCATCCAGGGTGTCAGGAGTAGTGGAAGGGAGGCCTAGACACCCAGCGCAAGAGCGGGAGAGTGATGGACGGAGGCTTCCGTACAGAGGATCAGTCGCTATAATGATCTTTACTCATCCATGGTTTCAGGAGTAGTGGTAGGGAGGCCTAGTCACAGAGAGGCGGTATCTGGGACACCAAGCGCAAGAGAGGGGGAGTGATGGACGGAGGCTTCCGTACAGAAGGTCAGTCTCTAGGAGGGCGTCTGGATCAGGGGTGATATTTCAGGGCTTCCAGGTAGAGAGTTTCTAGGGAAGTCACAATATGAGTTGCTGGTTCCAATGGCCGTGAAAGTACTCAGTCGGACGAGGCAGAAATGTTGTAATTCGAGAGGGCAAAGAGTACAAATTTTGGACTTTAATTACAGCAAGACTAGACTAGAGTAACTCCCTTTCCCCAAGCCTCCCTGGATATTTGATATGGACTTAGGAGTGTACAGAATGTCGCCGCTAGACTGGTTCTTAATCTGCCATGCAGACAGTCAGTCGCACCACACCTGTAAAGTATGCATTGGATCCCAGTCCAAAAATGGGTCATTGTCAGATCTCTTTGCTTTGTTTATAAGCCCCTGTCCAAGAAAGGACCTTCCCTTCATGTGATCCTTCTTCCGTCCCTGTGTCCCAGCCCGCACTCTGGCCTCATCCAGTTCCAACATGGTATCTATTCCTGCGTTCAAAAGAGCCAGAACGGCGGGAGGTGCTTGGCCCTCTTGGCCGCCTCCCTCCCACAGGAACTCCTTGTTCAGAAAAACGTGCTCGTTTTGTGGCCACACGCCTCGTTTACTCACAGCAGGCATATGTACGAGGAAGTAGCGGAGTGAGGCGTTAGCCGTCATGGCTTAACGCCTCACTCCGCCACTTCTGAAACGCAAGGCTGCACCATATTTACAACAATATTGTGCAGCCTTGCATTTCCCCCTGCGCTACACTTAGCACCGTTGGTGCAAGGGTGTCCGCGTGCAGGGGAGGATTGTTTATGTGTAGGAAGGTGTCCCTTCCTGCACATAAACAATCAAAAAATGCCATTTTGTCACTTTTATGTGTGCTGCTTCATGCAGCACACATGAAAGTCACAAAACAGCATTTTTTTTTTACAGATTGTTTATGTACAGGAAGGTTCCTGTACATACACAATCCATGGCAGTTTGCTTTTTCCATGTGTGCTGCACAAGGCAGCACACATGGAAAAAGCAAAAACGAGGAGAAATAGTGCATTTCTCCTCGTTTTGCAAAGTTGAGACCAGGTTTTTCCTGGTCTTAGTTTTGGTGCTGCCTCCTATGTACGCTGCCCTTGTACATAGGAGGCAGCGTCAAAATCAATGGGTGTTGCGGTAGAACGCCCACCGCAACATCCACTGCCCACCCCTTTCACGCTAACCATAGCGTGAAATGGGGCCTTATTTACAAGGCAGCGTTAAGCCACAGCGTTAAGCCACGTTAAGTGGCTTAACGCTGCCTTATAAGTAAGGCTAAGCCCCTATTGCCACCACAATGTCGGAAAAAGTGAGGTTGTGGTGGCGATAAGGGCTTGTACATATGCCCCAACGAGTGTCAAATCCGGTGGTAATACTGTGCAATAGCATTACTACCAGATCAGAGGCTTACCACAGGAGTCAGCATTGGGCTCTTAACGAGCCCCTCGGTGAACAGGAATGGGTCTAAATAAACTATATGTAGTGTAGCGCCAGACTCAGGGGTTTAAGTGGGATGAAAAAACTTAGGGTCTCTCAAGGGGGCGTGGCCGATGTAATTAAGGGCGTGGTTTAAAAAACACCTATGCTAAAAATCTGTGCTTAGCATAGTGTGCCGCCTGACTAGTATTTTGCTGCTTCTGTATCCAGATATATAATACAACACGTAACATTACACCTACAACAAACCAGGACTATTGGCTTCGTCACTGGTTGTTAATTGCATATGATAAATAACCAACAGCTATGTCTTCTGTATAGCATATTGATAATGCTTCAGTACTGACAGTGAAAGAACTATAACGAGTCTCCTTGTTCTTACATCAAAGACAGTGAAGGGTGGCACTGCTGCAGAGTTAAGATTTGTTTTTCACCCTGAGGGTGAGGGCAAAAACGGAGAGCCCGATAGTGACCCGCCTCGGCACCTGCTTTTAGCACCGGAAGGACCCGGCCCACTTAAAGCCTTGTAGCGCCTACATTTTAGCTGTATACATAAAATGGATAAACAACAGTGCCCGCAGTGCAGGTCCACACCCGCCTTGGTCTCGCGCTAGCATAAACATGGACAAGAAGCGCTGACGCCCTCAGATGACGGCATCTCTACCAGGGCCGCCGCCATGGGATCAGCACCTCACCTGACCGCACACCTGCGGCTGCGGCGAGTGCGGGGCCTTGTTCTTTTTAAAGCAGGCTTTGCCCCGGGGATTTGGTAAACCACCGCTCCGCGAGCCGCCGGCTGCTTCTCAGCAGTAACATCCATGCAGATGCAGCAGCTGTGCACGGGGTAGCGGTTGTCCGATGCCCTAAAAAGCAAGGATCTTGACAAGTTTTCCATAATATTGTCTGCCAGTATAGCTGACAGGTTATTAGTGTTATTGCCTCCAGTGGAGCCTGATGTCTGAATAGAGCTGACTAGTTGTTGCCTTATTACCTGCCAAGGAGCCTCCTGTCTATATGTGGCTGACTTCATCCATTCCCTTACCTGTGTGATGCGTCACGGTTTGTGCGCCTGGGCTCATCTTTTTACCAGGTAGGTTTGGGTCGTACACGAGGAGTGAGCGCTGATTGATGGTGTTGCTGTATTATCAATTAATGAATTCAACTATATTTGACTCCCTTGCATGTGTTTTTAGGTCTGGATACACACAGTTTTTGTGGTTTTGTTTATGGAATGGCACAAAATATTTGAAAGCCACTGACTTTCATGTGCTTTTCAAGGTTTGCCATTACTTGGATGTGTTGATCCTAAAGGCCAGTGAATTTTGTGAAGTTATGTTGTCTTTCTGTTTGTATTCCCATTGGGTTTTGGTGATGGGGCATCAAGTACCTCTTCTGTTATACTGCAAATTTGAGATGTTGTGTAGCTTGTACATTAGTCAGTTTGTGTTCTTTGAAGTAGTTACTTTGCTGACATAACAGCATTTGAATTACTTATTTATGGTTTTGTTTAGGAAGTGTGTGCTGTTTGGATGTCTTAGCCCATAATAAAGACAGTGGTATTCACCAATCACCTTTCCATTCATTTGTTTTGCTTTGCTATCATGATAACATTTTGTTAGATGTACAGCTTATTTGTACACTAAGAAAAGACAAGCCCATAGAGGCTTTCTTAAATATTCTTCAAAACACTGACCCTGTGTCAAAAGTATCTACTATGCAAATATGCTGTATGCCTTCTCGTCCACCACTTATGATGGAAGCTTCATCTTCTGACACTTTGACATAGCAGTATTCACTATGATACAGCTTAACTCTGCTAGTGCACTCTGACTAGCAAAGGTAACTTTTCCCAGAGTCTATTTGACCACAGCCCAAGATGTTGCGTCATCATGAAATTTTCTTTTTAGCACAGCTGCTTTCCAACTATTACTGAACAGTATGCCTAAGATAATATCAGGTCTGTAGGCTTTGCCAGTGATTGTTTACACTGGTGACGCATATGGAATAAAAGAAAACTTGTGTGCAAAACACAAAAGGATTAGCATTTACACTGCTTGCTTGATCTAGTGCTGAAACTGGAGAGGACTAGTCTACAGGCTTCAAAGTGGGTAACTTGCCCCCTAGAGCACATCTCCTTCCCAGAGAATGTACTATTCAGACTAGTGCAGGAATCCATCTCTGAGGACAATGTTGATCTCTCAAAGACGTAACTTGCTTTTCCATGAAAAGGGGGGCTTTCGTCAAAACGTTGACCTCCTGGGTGCAAGTAACATTCGCACAGAGTTCTTGACATTGTTTTTGCCTGAAATAGACTTTACTGTAAAAAAACATAGCGCCCTAAAGGCTTGAATGGTTGCTGCGGAGTGGTCCGAACATCCTTGCGCTTTGGTTGCGTCTACAGATTCTGCTCGGTGCTGCCCATCGCCTTTAGCTGCCTACAGTTGATGCTCTTCGAATGTTACTGAAGGTCTGTAGTGCTGGCACTCTTGCTAAGTTTGAATTCTCTTTGTCCTATTGAAACATGAAACTCACATCAGCTTGGGGTTTTTATCAGTTTCTTAAATCAATAGCTTAAAGATATATTTATAGACTTATAACGATAGTATTGTTTAGAGTCAGTCAAAAAAATTTAGAGAGAGAAAAATGTATAGTGACCAGAATTTACAGACAGTGGGCAGCATTGATAGACAGGCAACAATATATGTAGATGTCAGCATCATTTACAGATGGTAAGCATCATTTATAGACAGCCAACAAGAAGTGTAGACCGTTGGCATAATTTACAGAGAATCAGCATCATTTATAGACAGCCAACAATATATGTAGACGTCGGAATCATTTACAGAGAATCAGCATCATTTATAGACCACCAACAATATATGTAGATGTCAGCATCATTTACAGATGATCAGCATCGTTGAAAGACAGCCAACAACATATGTAGACGTCAGCATCATTTACAGATGATCAGCATCGTTTATAGACAGCCAATAAGAAATGTAGAACGTCAGCATAATTTACAGAGAATCAGCATCATTTATAGAAAGCCAACAAGATATGTAGACGTCAGCATCATTTACAGATGATCAACATTGTTTATAGACCACCAACAATATATGTAGACGTCAGCATTGTTTACAGAGAATCAGCATCATTTATAGATAGCCAACAATATATGTAGATGCCAGCATCATTTATAGACAACCAATAATATATGTAGACATCGGCATCATTTACAGAGAATCGGCATCATTTATAGACAGCCAACAACATATGTAGACGTCAGCATCATTTACAGATGATCAGCATCATTTATAGACAGCCAACAACATATGTAGATGTCAACATCATTTACAGAGAATCAGCATCATTTATAGACAGCCAACAATATATGTAGACGTCAGCATCATTTACAGATGATCAGCATTGTTTATAGACCACCAACAATATATGTAGACGTCAGCATCTTTTACAGAGAATCAGCATCATTTATAGACAGACAACACATATGTAGATGTCGGAATCATTTAGAGAGAATCAGCATCATTTATAGACCACCAACAATATATGTAGACGTCAGCATCATTTACAGTGACTCAGCATCATTTATAGACCACCAACAATATATATAGATGTCAGCATCATTTACAGATGATCAGCATCGTTTATAGACCACCAACAATATATGTTGACATCACCATCATTTACAGAGAATCGGCATCATTTATAGATAGCCAACAATATATGTAGACGTCAGAATCATTTACAGAGAATCAGCATCATTTATAGATAGCCAACAATATATGTAGATGCCAGCATCATTTATAGACAACCAATAATATATGTAGACATCGGCATCATTTACAGAGAATCAGCATCATTTATAGACAGCCAACAACATATGTAGACGTCGGCATCATTTACAGATGATCAGCATCATTTATAGACAGCCAATAAGAAATGTAGAACATCAGCATAATTTACAGAAAATCAGCATAATTTATAGACAGCCATATGTAGACGTCAGCATCATTTACAGAAAATCAGAATCATTTATAGACAGCCAACAATTTATGTAGAAGTCAGCATCATTTACAGGTAATCAGCATCGTTTATAGACCACCAACAATATATGTACACGTCAGCATCATTTACAGAAAATCAGCATCATTTATAGACAGCCAAAAATTTATGTAGAAGTCATCATCATTTACAGATGATCAGCATCGTTTATAGACCACCAACAATATATGTAGACGTCAGCATCTTTTACAGAGAATCAGCATCATTTATAGACAGCCAACAACATATGTAGATGTCGGAATCATTTACAGATGATCAGCATCATTTATAGACAGCTAATAAGAAATGTACAATGTCAGCATCATTTACAGAAAATCAGCATCATTTATAGACAGCCAACAATATATGTAGACGTCAGCATCATTTACAGAAAATCAGCATCATTTATAGACAGCCAACAATTTATGTAGAAGTCAGCATCATTTACAGATGATCAGCATTGTTTATAGACCACCAACAATATATGTAGACATCAGCATCTTTTACAGAGAATAAGCATCATTTATAGACCACCAACAATATATGTAGATGTCAGCATCATTTACAGATGATCAGCATCGTTTATAGACCACCAACAATATATGTTGACGTCAGCATCATTTACAGATGATCAGCATCATTTATAGACAGCCAATAAGAAATGTAGAACATCAGCATCATTTACAGAAAATCAGCATCATTTATAGACAGCCAACAATTTATGTAGAAGTCAGCATCATTTACAGATGATCAGCATAGTTTATAGACCACCAACAATATATGTAGACGCCAGCATCTTTTACAGAGAATCAGCATCATTTATAGACAGCCAACAATATATGTAGATGCCAGCATAATTTATAGACAACCAATAATTTATGTAGACATCAGCATCATTTACAGAGAATCAGCATCATTTAAAGACAGCCAACAACATATGTAGACGTCGGCATCATTTACAGATGATCAGCATCATTTATAGACAGCCAATAAGAAATGTAGAACGTCAGCATCATTTACAGATGATCAGCATCGTTTATCGACCATCAACAATATATGTAGACGTCAGCATCTTTTACAGAGAATCAGCATCATTTATAGACAGCCAACAACACATGTAGATGTCGGAATCATTTACAGAGAATCAGCATCATTTATAGACCACCAACAATATATGTAGACTTCAGCATCAGTTACAGTGACTCAGTATCATTTATAGACCACCAACTATATATGTAGACGTCAGCATCATTTACAGAGAATCAGAATCATTTATAGACAGCCAACAAGAAATGTAGACCGTCAAAATCATTTAGAGAATCAGCATCATTTATAGACAGCCAACAATATATGTAGACGTCAGCATCATTTACAGATGATCAGCATCGTTTATAGACAGCCAACAACAAATGTAGACGTCAGCATCATTTACAGATGATCAGCATCGTTTATAGACAGCCAACAACATATGTAGATGGCAGCATCATTTACAGAGAATCAGCATCATTTATAGACAGCCAACAACATATGTAGACGTCAACATCATTTACAGAGAATCAGCATCATTTATAGACAGGCAACAACATATGTAGGCATCAGCATCATTTACAGAGAATCAGCATCATTTATAGATAGCCAACAATATATGTAGATGTTAGCATCATTTACAGAGAATCAGCATCATTTATAGACAGCCAACAACATATGTAGGCGTCAGCATCATTTACAGATGATCAGCATCGTTTATAGACAGCCAATAAGAAATGTAGAACATCAGCATCATTTACAGAAAATCAGCATCATTTATAGACAGCCAACAATTTATGTAGAAGTCAGCATCATTTACAGATGATCAGCATAGTTTATAGACCACCAACAATATATGTAGACGTCAGCATCTTTTACAGAGAATCAGCATCATTTATAGACAGCCAACAATATATGTAGATGCCAGCATAATTTATAGACAACCAATAATTTATGTAGACATCAGCATCATTTACAGAGAATCAGCATCATTTAAAGACAGCCAACAACATATGTAGACGTCGGCATCATTTACAGATGATCAGCATCATTTATAGACAGCCAATAAGAAATGTAGAACGTCAGCATCATTTACAGATGATCAGCATCGTTTATCGACCATCAACAATATATGTAGACGTCAGCATCTTTTACAGAGAATCAGCATCATTTATAGACAGCCAACAACACATGTAGATGTCGGAATCATTTACAGAGAATCAGCATCATTTATAGACCACCAACAATATATGTAGACTTCAGCATCATTTACAGTGACTCAGTATCATTTATAGACCACCAACTATATATGTAGACGTCAGCATCATTTACAGAGAATCAGAATCATTTATAGACAGCCAACAAGAAATGTAGACCGTCAAAATCATTTAGAGAATCAGCATCATTTATAGACAGCCAACAATATATGTAGACGTCAGCATCATTTACAGATGATCAGCATCGTTTATAGACAGCCAACAACAAATGTAGACGCCAGCATCATTTACAGATCATCAGCATCGTTTATAGACAGCCAACAACATATGTAGATGGCAGCATCATTTACAGAGAATCAGCATCATTTATAGACAGCCAACAACATATGTAGACGTCAACATAATTTACAGAGAATCAGCATCATTTATAGACAGGCAACAACATATGTAGGCATCAGCATCATTTACAGAGAATCAGCATCATTTATAGATAGCCAACAATATATGTAGATGTTAGCATCATTTACAGAGAATCAGCATCATTTATAGACAGCCAACAACATATGTAGGCGTCAGCATCATTTACAGATGATCAGCATCGTTTATAGACAACCAACAACATATGTAGATGTCAGCATCATTTACAGAGAATCAGCATCATTTATAGACAGCCAACAACATATGTAGACGTCAGCATCATTTACAGAGAATCAGCATCATTTATAGACAGCTAACAAGAAGTGTAGACCGTCGGCATCATTTATAGATAGCCAACAATATATGTAGATGTTAGCATCATTTACAGAGAATCAGCATCATTTGTAGACAGCCAACAACATATGTAGGCGTCAGCATAATTTACAGATGATCAGCATCGTTTATAGACAGCCAACAACATATGTAGATGTCAGCATCATTTACAGAGAATCAGCATCATTTATAGACAGCCAACAACATATGTAGACATCAGCATCATTTACAGAGAATCAGCACCATTTATAGACAGCCAACAAGAAATGTAGACCGTCAAAATCATTTAGAGAATCAGCATCATTTATAGACAGCCAACAATATATGTAGACGTCAGCATCATTTACAGATGATCAGCATAGTTTATAGACAGCCAACAATATATGTAGACGTCAGCATCATTTACAGAGAATCAGCATCATTTACAGACAGCCAACAACATATGTAGATGTCAGCATCATTTACAGAGAATCAGCATCATTTATAGACAGCCAACAACATATTTAGGCGTCAGCATCATTTACAGATGATCCGCATCGTTTATAGACAGCCAACAACATATGTAGATGTCAGCATCATTTACAGAGAATCAGCATCATTTATAGATAGCCAACAATATATGTAGATGTCAGCATCATTTACAGAGAATCAGCATCATTTATAGACAGCCAACAACATATATAGGCGTCAGCATAATTTACAGATGATCTGCATCGTTTATAGACAGCCAACAACATATGTAGACGTCAGCATCATTTACAGAGAATCAGCATCATCTATAGACAGCCAACAAGAAGTGTAGACTGTCAGCATCATTTATAGACAGCCAACAATATTTGTAGACGTCAGCATCATTTACAGAGAATCAGCATCATTTATAGACAGCCAACAAGAAATGTAGACCGTCAAAATCATTTAGAGAATCAGCATCATTTATAGACAGCCAACAATATATGTAGACGTCAGCATCATTTACAGATGATCAGCAGCATTTATAGACAGCCAACAACATATGTAGACGTCAGCATCATTTACAGATGATCAGCATTGTTTATAGACAGCCAACAACATATGTAGACGTCAGCATCATTTACAGATGATCAGCATCCTTTATAGACAGCCAACAACATATGTAGATGTCAGCATCATTTTCAGAGAATCAGCATCATTTATAGACAGCCAACAACATATGTTGACGTCAGCATCATTTACAGATGATCAGCATCGTTTATAGACAGCCAACAACATATGTAGATGTCAGCATCATTTACAGATGATCAGCATCGTTTATAGACCACAAACAATATATGTAGACGTCAGCATCATTTACAGATGATCAGCATTGTTTATAGACAGCCAACAACATATGTAGATTTCAACATCATTTACAGAGAATCAGCATCATTTATTGGTAGCCAACAATATATGTAGATGTCAGCATCATTTACAGAGAATCAGCATCATTTATAGACAGCCAACAATATATGTAGAACGTCAGTATCATTTACAGAGAATCAGCATCATTTATAGGCAGCCAACAAGAAATGTAGACCGTCAGAATCATTTAGAGAATCAGCATAATTTATAGATAGCCAACAATATATGTAGACGTCAGCATCATTCACAGATGATCAGCATCGTTTATAGACAGCCAACAATATACGTAGACGTCAGCATCATTTACAGATGATCAGAATCGTCTATAGACAGCCAACAATATATGTAGACATCAGCATCATTTACAGATGATTAACATCGTTTATGGATAGCCAACAATATATGTAGACGGCAGCATCATTTACAGAGAATCAGCATCATTTGTAGACTGCCAACAATATATTTAGATGTCAGTATCATTTACAGAGAATCAGCATCATTTATAGCCAGCCAACAAGAAGTGTAGACCGTCGGCATCATTTATAGACAGGCAACAATATTTGTAGATGTCAGCATCATTTACAGAGAATCAGCAGCATTTATAGACAGCCAAGAATTTGTGTAGAAGTCAGTATCATTTACAGAGAATCTGCATCATTTATAGACAGCCAACAAGAAATGTAGACCGTCAGAATCATTTAGAGAATCAGCAGCATTTATAGACACCCAACAATTTATGTAGAAGTCAGCATCATTTACAGATGATCAGTATCGTTTATAGACAGCCAACAATATATGTAGACGTCAGCATCATTTACAGATGATCAGCATCGTTTATAGATAGCAAACAATATATGTAGACGTCAGCATCATTTACAGATGATCAGCATTGTTTATAGACAGGCAACAATATATGTAGACGTCAGCATCATTCACAGAGAATCAACATAACTTATAGACAGCCAACAAGAAGTGAAGACCGTCAGCATGTTTTACAGGCAGTCAACAACATTTGAGACAGCAGACAACATTTACACAGACATCTACGGTTAGTGACGGTCAGCAAAGTACACTGATAATAACTTTTATAGTCAGCAGCATTTACCAACCTGCACATACATCCAAATACATGATATCCCACCCATGCTCACTAACAGAGGTTTTTATTGGCAGGCATGAAGACTTTTGGTTTCTTCTCAATTGCCAGGAAAATATTGAGTGAGTACATTTATCACTGTCACAACACCAACTGTCACGATGTACTAGCATGGGTAATGTGTTTCCCTCTTCAGTCATGGGTGATGCATCTCTTTCAGCATTTCCTCTTCTAATTCATTTTATTCTTATCGTCAAAATCTGTATAGTTCCACAAAAACTTTGTCAGCTGACAGCTGTTTTGCTCATCTGTAAAGTATATCAAGGCGGAAAGGGCAAAAGACTGTGCATAATTTGCGGATATGTTACACTGAATGACATTTCAGAAATCTGTAAAACATTGTGCAACACATATCAACAGTCACATCTCCCCTTTAATTTTTTCTATTTGTAAAGAGATGGGTGCCATGCTCAAAAGGCCTACTGGCAACAACACTTGCTAACAAGAGTATTTGGTAACCACATACCCTGCCACTTCAAATACCCCTTCCACATCTTTAGCTGATCATCACTCCATTACATGGACCCTTTGGACTGGCAAATTAAATTATTTAGGAAAATACTTTTGATATGGATTTAAGATATGCAAAACAAGTTTTTCTTTTTTTTCTTTTAGCTTTGTAACATTTTATGTGACAATATTCTTTTCTTTGAAAGAATCAAGGCTGTTCTGAATGCCCTCCTCATGTGTTCTACTTGTTCACATGTGAATTCCGCTACATATTAACATATACACTTAATGATGGGATTTATTTGATGAACAAGTGCTTAAAACAAAAAGCATTTTGATGTTGATAACCCACATTTGTATAGTGTACACTATTAGTAGGCATAAATGTACTCACCCGTTAAAGACATTTGCCTACATTCAGTGGCCCCATACAAACTAAGTTTCTCATGCACTCTTGAACAATGTGTACATGTCAAACCGACCTTAAAAATAACATTGCACCATCGTTACTTGTTCATTTAAGGACCTCATTGCTACTGTTCACACCCATTTCTCACTATTTCAAAATGATCAAGATAACCTGTTGAAGTTCAAAAACAAGGCGGCCTGGTCCACCCTCATCCTGAGCCGACATGTTCATATTATGCTCTGGATCACTACACTGGCAACCTCTGAAACAAAGATCACAGTTTGACACTCTTTGCCTGGTGTACACAGCTCCCTATAATGCAGGTCAAGGTTACCTTTCCAAGATCTTCCAGCCTGACCTGTCTCGAGAAGCATTCAGGTCGGCCAGTGATAGCCTTCTAGTCACCTGCCACGCAGGTATCCACAATACGCTGCAGAACACTCCAAATACAGTGGTCCTTTCTCGAGACTATCTTGCTTTCTCACCTCAGACTTGAGAAATTCTTCTAGAAGTTCTTTAGAGGCGCAACATGAAGTTCTGTGGAAGTGACTCCACTCCCAACTGGTAGAGCAATCTTATATAGTGCCCCTACAATCGTTGTGGCTGCTTGAAGCTATTTAACACACTTTATAAATATATATAAATAATTGTAAAATAGATTGATGACTCTTAGGTTTCACCACCCAGACAGCGCACGCTGCCTGCTTGTGAAAGACCGATTGTCAACTTAAAGTGGGCTTACAGCCTGCCCATTACTTACCATTGGTTGACTTTATTGTCACTCTCATTTATTTCCTTCTTATTTGATGGCTTGCCTTCGTCTTTTGTGTTTGTCCCTCTCCTGGACCATAGCCGCTTTATCATCTTGGTGATTGGCTTACTGTATCCTTTCACTGATCACTATTGGGAAACTACTTTTTTACTCTTTGGTTGAACACTCCATGAGAGTGCATGTGTTTTCCAGCTCTCTTCCTTGTGTGCCTCTCCCCACTCTCTGTGTTGCTCTCTCCTTCGTGTGCTGCTTGCTGCATCATGGCTAGGAATTATTGAAAAAGCCAGTGGGTCTCATAGGCAAGACCAATTGGCTTTGGCAATTTTTGTTATTTTTAGTGTCCCTCACCGCCAAGGTATCCCTGGCAGTGATAGGCAGTTTAAAAAAAAAGCCATGCGATCACCCATTCTAAAAGGGACGGATGATCGGATGGGTTGCCTTCAATGTCCTGTACTTCCGAGGGCCGTCGGAGGAAGGTTTGCAACAACAGAGTAAATTTGAATACGTAGGTGTAAACCTGGCGATCCACCCAACTCTAAATCCGGCAGGCGGACCAAGAGAAGGATGGACAGAGAACTCCGTCGCCATTGCAACAGAGTACCCTGTCCGCCAAACTCTAAATCAGTCAATGTATCTAAATGCTGTCTGTAAATGACTGTCAGTAAATGTTTCTGTTTGCATATGGATGCTATCTGTCACTGTTACAGACTGTCTGTAAATGTTGTCTGCATAAGTTGCAGGCTGTGCGCAAATCTTTCGGACTGTCTTTGCTTTCTGGACTGTGTAAATGTTGTCTGCAGATGTTGCAGACTGTCTATAAATGTTGTAATCTGTACATGTTGCGGACTGTATGAATGCTTTCTGGGCATGTTGTTGACTGTCTGTAGATGCTGTCTGTAGATTGTTTACGTTGCAGACTGTAAATGTTGTTGTCTGTACATGTTGCAGACTGTCTGTGAATGTTAACAACGGCGTGTAAATGCTGTCGCCTATAACTTTTGCTGCCTGTAAATGTTGGTGACATAAATAAATGTTGCTGACTGTCTGTAAAAGACTATGACAAGCTCCTGATGCTGGTACCTGTTCCTCTCTCCCAATAGCCCTGTTCTCACATTTCTTCCCTCTTCCTCTTTCTCTTATTCCACAGGACCATGAGGTTATGGCTGTGCTGCCGGCTCCATGTGCTGTGGGCAGCCCTGGCGGTGTGTCTGGCTGTCGGCTTCATGATACAGATTCTGGGAGTTCCCTTCCAGAAGAGGTGAGTTTCAACTCCTCTTAATCACTGACTCGCCTTTCCATGTAAGTGTGCGCCCCATTAGTTCAGACATGACATCTGCATGGAGACCCCACATGTGGGGTGAGTTGCTGGAGTCTGTCCTTATGAGATCATAGGTTCTTGTTCCATTTCGAGATCCTAGCATCCCAGACTGTGTCATTAGGCTGTTCAGTGTCCCAGCAACATTTCCCTATGGAGAGCCCAGGCTCTGTATCCTATGGCTGTGCAGGGGCTGTTGAGGTGAGTCACAGGGGCGTGTATCTTATGGAGTTCCCAGGGTCTATGTTATATGGTGGTGCTGGGGCTCTTGAGTTGAGTCCCAGGGGCACACACCCTAGGGAGATCCCAGGCTCTGTCCTGTGGCTGTGCAGGGGCTGGTGAGTTGAGGCCCAGGGACATGTAACCTGTGGAGATCCCAGGCTTTGTGTCATGTATCTGTGTAGGGGCTGGAGCGGTGAGCCCCAGGGACATGTACCCTATGGATGTCCCAGGCTCTGTTTCAAGTGGCTTTGCAGCGGCTGATGAGATAAGTCTCGGGAGCATACCTTAAGAGATCCCACAGTCTGTGCCCTGTGCTTGGTGCAGGGGCTGGTGAGGCAAGTCCCTGTTGTTCATACCCTATGGAGAGTCCATCCTTAGAGTTCTGTGACTGTGGCTGTGCAGGGTGCTGGTAAGTTTAGTCCCAGGAACATGTACCCTTGGGAATTCCAAGGCTCTGTGTCATGTGGCTTTGCAGGGGCTGATGATTTGAGTCCTAGGGATATGTACCCTATGGAGAGTCCATCCTTTGTGTTCTGTTGCTTTGTAGAGTCTGGTGAGGTGAGTCTCAGTGACATCCATGCTTTGTGGCGCTCAGGCTCTGTGTCTCATGGCTGTGCACGGGTTGCTGAGATGAGTTACCTGGGCGCTTACCCTAAGGCTAGCCCAAGGTCTGTGTCCTGTAGCTGGTTCAGGGTGGTGAGATAAGTCCCAGGATCCTTTGGAGGTTGTAGGATCCCAGGCTGTGTGACCTGCAGGGTCGGACTGGTAAGGCGGGCACTCGGGCAATGGTCTGGTATCTAAGTTGCAACTGTAGGCCGCGTTTTAGGTCGAGCCTGGGCAGCGCATGCGCTGCTCTGCGAGCCATGCTGTATTGGAATATGTACTTGAAGCCCCGCCCACTCTCCGCCCATATTTGTCATTGGCTTGTATCATTTTCCTTCGTAAATGCGGACTGGCCCTTTTACTTCAGTTGTTACATGGTAGGTGTTCTTTAGTCTGTAAGCACTATTTTCTTTAACTTAGCTTCTGTTACTGCAGGAGGGTCTCTCGTGCGCAGTTGTGACCACCGGCTTGTTTATCTAACTCGTAGCAAACGGGGAGCTCTTCATTAGCCCTGGGAGACAGAAAGGGGCAACTCAGCAATGCCTTCAAGCATTTTGAATGCAATAGGTCTCGCATTTGCGAGAGTTTAGGCTATTGGCATTGTAAATGACAATGCTTTTTATTTATGTTTTAAAAACCAAAACATAAATAAAAGGCATTGTTATTTACAATGCCAATAGTGGGGGCCTAAGTGGTCTTTCTGGAGGCAGATGGGCCTCTGTTACCTTCCTTTTACTAAGGAGGAGATGGAGGTGTCAATACCAGTCTCTCGCTGGGCTGGCTCTTTAATGTATGCAGATTGAGCAAGGGGCCTGAGAAGTGGCCTCACTTATATTCAGGTGTGATTCACCAGTGTGAACTAATCCGTGCACAAAGCATGCAGGCAACATTTGCATTTTTAAAAAATCTTCCTGAAGTTAAGAAAATATGCCCCTTTTAGAGAACTCCACCTAGTGTTTTGCGGTAAGGCGCAATCTGCAAATGTGGGCCACTTTTTTGAGCATGCCCGGGCCGATTTTATATCCCAAACCAACCCTGGTGACCTGTGGCTGTGCAGGGGCTGGTAACGTGAGTCTCAGCAGAGTGTATGCTATGAAGGGTCGATCCTCTGTGTCCTTTTGCTTTGTAAGGGCTGTGAGGTGAGTCCCAGGGGTGCATATCTTATGGAGAGCCCAGGTCTCTGTCCTGTACTTGGTGAGTGGGCTAGTGAAGTGAGTCCTATGGACATGTCCCTTTTGGAGAGTCCTGCTGTTTTGCAGGGTCTGATGAGGTGACTTCCAGTGACTTGTCCTCTGGAGAGACCAGGCTCTGTGTCCCTTGGCTCTGGGTCACAGGTGCAGGAGAGTTGAGTCCCTGGGGTTCTTACCCTATGGCTATCAGAAGGGGTCGGTGAGGTGAGTCTTAGTGACATGTACCCTTTGAAGATCCTAGGCTATGCATGGACTGGTGAGAAGAGTCTGTGGGGTGTCTACCCTACGGAGAGTCATTGTCAGTGCCCTTTTTATTTGTACAGGATATGAGGTGAGTCCCATGGATGCATGACCTATGGAGAACCCAATGCCTGAGTTCTGCTTGGTGCTTGGATCTGTGAGATGATTTTAGAAACATGTTCCGTATGGGGATCCCTAAGTATGTGTTAAATGGTGGTGCTGGACCTGGTGTGGTGAGGTCAAGGGATATGTACCCTCTGGCAATCACAAGCTCTGTGCCCTACTGTGATGCCGAAAATGGAGAGATTAGTTCCAGGGGTGTATTTCAGACATTAAAGTAGGCTTTTCTGTGATGGTGCAAATGGGGGTGAGTCCTAGCATTGTGTACCATGTGGAGACCCCTGGCCATTTTTCTTGTGCTGATGCAAGAGTTAGTTGTATTAATGCCTAGGTATTGTTCTTATCTGATAGAGACTTCTTGGCGCAAATTCCATACCTTAAAATTATCCCCAAGCATCAGACTGGATCTGGACCTTTTTCGTGAGAAGTATCCCTGCGCGCCAGTAGGTGGTGTCATTCGGCTCTGCATGGCGTCGTCCTCCCTGCCGAAAGTGATGTGCGTGGAGCCTATATAGGTGTCACCCCAGCGTGCTGACATGAGTCCTTTGCTTTCTGGGCCAGTCAGTGCAGATCCGGAGAAGAGCTGCCTCCAGTCACTTTTTCACTGACTTTTTTTTCAACCCTTTTGGCAAAGATTTTTGAGACATTGTCTCCTGGTGTGACAGCAATGCCCACGAGGAAGGCTGGTTTTAAGCCCTGTGGCACCTGCCACTGGCAAATGACGGCGACAGACCCACACCTCGTCTGCCTCTGGTGCCTCGAGCGTGACCACAACACCAAAACCTGCATTGATTGTCACGCCTTGCACCCCAGAGCCTTGAGGGAGTGGTCCCTCAAGCTCCTTGCTGCTCGACGTGCAACGCCTCAATGGTCTCTATCCCGTTTGAGAGGAAGGTCCCGGGATCAGTCGCGGCGCCACTCCAAGCACTCGTCATCGTACTTGAAGACTTCCGGGCATTCGAGTAAGTCCAGCAAGCGCAAAAAGAACAGGAAGTAGAAGAGGTCTTCGACTTTGCCCTGTCCGTCGAAGTCATCTGATGAGATGAGGGAGCGTTTGCATTTGAGGCCTGGCTTTGCAGTTGAGCCTGCGCCTGGGCCGTCTCTGCGCCTCTCTGAGTTTCCAGGAGCTGGAGCGACCCACGCCCAACTCTGAGTTTTATGAGGCTCTGCACCTCATATTTGGGCGGCCGGTCCCTGTTGGAGCACCTTCGGACCCCGTGGGCTTCGGAGGGGCCCCTACTGGTCTTCCACCCACCGGTTTTGCCACCAGTGCTAGTCAGGACCCTTAGATCTATGGACGGACCTGGACTAGCGCCAGTCAAACCAACTCGACCTTCCCCAACACAGGCCCCACTGGTGCTGTCGCCATACTCATCCCCGACTGAACCGGAGCCGTATGGGCGTCATCCGACTCCAACTCTGGCACCTACTGGAGGCATTCCATCCAGGCCAGAGCCTTTCCCCCCTTTTCCTATGGGTTAGGACTTGGGGATGACTGGAAGAGGCCACTGGACCCTGATGAATACCAGCCTCTAGATATCACCGAGGACACCTGGTGTGAGGATTTGGCGGATGCCAGTGGACTAGACACCTCCCCAGATACTGGCTTGGTCTCTCCTCATACCATGGCTACAGAGGAGGGAGCTTAATTTGCTATGGTGGTGAGGAGGGCGGCAGAGGTCCTAGACCTTCAGCTGCTCTCCGTGGCTGTCAAGGCGAACGTCTTGATGGAGGTGCTTCAGCCGGGAGTCACCCCTTCCGAACTGCTTCTTCCATTTGATGAAGCCCTAACGGACTTCCTGCCTGGGGCCTGGTCCAAGCCCTGCACAAGGGTTCCTATGAATAGGACAATTGGCTGCCACCATTACCCTGCCCCATGGGACACCAACTTCCTCACCCAGCACCCCACCTGGGAGAGCTTGGTGGTTCAAGTCTCCACTTTCAGAGTAAATCCTGGCGCATTCCCTACCACTCCACCTGATGGAATCCAAGAGGCTGGGAAAGAAGATGTGTTCTTCTGCCAGCCTGGCACTGCGGTCAGGGAACACCGCATGCCTTTTGGGCCGATACTCCCATTCGCTCTGGGACTCGGTTGCACAGGTGCTGCCTATTATCTTGGAAAAGCCTGAGCCATACTCTCCCAAGCTATTGCTGACTGGAGGGACACAGCTATGTTCGCCATACGCTGTGGGCTTGATATGACCGACTCACTAGGCAGAGCGGTTTCATAATCGGTGGCGCATAGGCACCACTACTGGTTGAGAACCACTGGCTTTTGGGGGATGTCCAGGCCTCGCTCATGGACATGCCTTTTGATGGCTCCCGTCTCTTCGGAGACAAGGTGGACTCAGCGCTAGGGTGCTTCAAGGACAGCAGGGCTACGGCCAGGTCCTTGGGCCTTTCCATGGCCCTTCGCCAACTCCAGTCCACCTTTCGCTCCTTTCATGGCCACGGAAGGGGCTTCCAGTTGCGTCTCTACCTGTCCAGCCACTACGGCATGCAAGCTTTCCAAACCCTGCATGGCCGAGGATGTGGTACCACAGACCTCGTGGGTCAGGCACCCTCTCAATTTCTTCCTGAAAAAGGAGAAATTCAAAATGCTCACGCTCACTCAAGTCCTGTCTGCCTTGGACCCGGGAGACTGGATGGTAGCATTGGACTTGTAGGACGCATACTTCAACATTCCCGTCCTGCCTGCCCACAGACGTTACCTGTGGTTCACGGTAGGCCACAAGCACTTTCAGTTTGCTGTGCACCCCTTTGGCCTTACCATCACTCCTCGGTGTTCACCAAGGTGATTGTGGTGGTTGCAGCTCTTTTGCGAAGATCAGGGGTATCAGTCTGCCCCTATCTCGACGACTTGCTGTTGAAGGCAGGGCTTGCCCCAGGCGGTCGTCTCCCACCTCCAGACTGCAGCAGACCTCCTGCTCTCACTGAGGTGCACTATCAATGTGCCAAAGTCACGCCTGATCCTTTCTCAGATGCTCCCTTTCATCTGAGCTGTGTTGGACGCAGTGCAGCTTCAGGCTTATCCTCCCGAACAGCGAGTCCAGGATAATCGGGCTATTATACCTATATTTCAGCCTCTATCTTAGGTTTTAGTGAGACTGACTCTGAGGCTGCTGGGCCTCATGGCCTCCTGCATCCTGTTAGTGATGCATGTCTGTTGGCATATGCAGGCTCTGCAGTGGGACCTTTAGTACCAGTAGGCACAGCATCAGGGGAATCTCTCCGATATGGTCCAGATCTCAGAGGGCACTGCAAAAGATCTGCAGTGGTGGCTAACAGACCGCAATTGGGTCAGCGGCAGACTCCTCTCCCTTCCCCAACCAGATCTAATGGTAGTGACAGATGTGTCACTCCTTGGATGGGGCGGCCATCTGGGAGAGGTGGAGATCAGAGGACTCTAGTCTTCGGAAGGGTCCAGACTCCACATCAACCTGTTGGAGCTCCGTGTGATCGATTGGCACTGAAAGCCTTTCTACCACCCATCAAGGGAAGGCTAGTGCAGGTGTTCACAGACAAAGCCACTGCCATGTGGTACTGCAACAAAAAGGGCAGGGTGGGGACGTGGTCCCTTTTGTCAAGAGGCTCTGCACCTCTGGACATGGTTGGAGTGTCAGGGCATTTCCTTGGTGGTTCAGCACCTGGCGGGCTCTCTAAACGCCATAGCAGACGAACTAGGCCAAAGATGTCTAGTGGATCACGAATGGCGCCTCCAATCCGGAGGTGGTGCAAGGTCTCTTTCAGCAGTGGGGAGAGCCTGGTTAGATCTGTTCCCACCACCGAGAATGTGCAATGTCAGCAGCTCTGTGCTGGAGTTTCCAAGGTGGCTCTCGCTTGGAGATGCTTTTTGTCTCGAGTGGTGCTTCGGCCTCCTGTACGCCTTTCTGGCAAAACCGCACATGCCCAGAGTTCTCAAGAAAATTAGCAACAACCGGGCCCAAGTCATCCTTGTGGCTCCGGACTGGGCTCAGAGAGTCTTGCATCCCGAGCTTTGGAGCATTTCCATTGTTCCTCTGAGCAGGCTTCCCCTTGGAGGATCTCCTGGTGCAGCAGCAGGGGAAGGTTCTTCACCCAAACCTTTCAACGCTCCACCACCATGTGTGGAGATTGAGTGGCACCCAGTTGACAGCTTTCGACCTTCTGTTCGAAGTCTGTCATTTTGGCAGCCAGGTTTCCCTCAATCAAGACGGTATACTCCTGCCTTTGGGGCAAGTTTGTGGCATGGTGTGCACAAAAGCTGGTTGACCCCCTATCTGCTTCCCTTTCCCAGGTTTTATTTATTTATTCTTTGTGTAGCTCAGCAAGGCTCTGATTTGGGCACCTCAAAAATGGCACCTCTGCCATCTCAGCATTTCTGCGATTGCCATCCCTATTCAAGTCCCCTATTGTACATAGGTCTTTGAAAGGTCTTCAGCACATATTCCCACCCTCATCTTGTCTCAGTGGGTCCTAAATTTAGTCTTAACCTTTCTGATGTGTGCTCCCTTTGAGCTGTTACACAACTGCCCTATCAGGCTTCTTACTATAAAAGCAGCTTTTCTAGTGTCAATAACATCAGCCCTCAGGGTCAGTGAGCTCCAGGCTTTGTCATCTCAGCCTTGTATCTTAACATCTACCCAGACAAGCTGGTTCTTCTAACTAGACCATCCTTTTACCGAAGGTGGTCCTTTTCATGTAGGACAGTCTATCACCCTGCCTACCTTTTACGCTCCACCTCATCCCTCTAAGGAAGAGGAGCAACTACATCGGCTGGACCCAAAAAGAGCATTGTTGTTCTGCCTTGACCTCACAAAAGAGTTCCAGGTGGACGACCAACTCTTCGTGGTGTATGTCGGAGCCCAGAAAGGGAAGGCGGTACAGAAACAGACCATCTCACAAAGGAGCGTGCTCTGAATCAAAATCTGCTACGCATTGGCCAAGAAGCAACCCCCAGAGGGCTTGTGTGCTCAGTCCACCAGAGCCAAAGCTGCTACCACTACGTTAGCACACGGAGTCCCGGTCCTGGACAGCAATATGGGCATCTCTGCGCATGTTTACCAAGCACTACAGCTTGGACAGTCAGGTCCTCAGAGAAAGGCATTTTGCCCGTTCGGTCTTGCAGGACTTCTTAGTGTGAAATAGTTTTGCTTGGGTATTTATTTTAAGGTAAGGAATTGCGGCTAGTAGTCTCTATCAGATGAACAAGTTACTTACATTCAGTAACATCTTATCTGGTAGAGATCCTATCTAGCTGCATATTCTTTACCGACCCACCCATCCTCCCCGCTCTGTGAATGGAATGGATTTATAGATTCAGGGCTGTTCCCCTTTCAGGGCCCTATTTTCACACATCAGTTGTCATCACTCTTCGTGGCTCTACGCTTCTGGCGGGGAAAGTCGCATAAAGAAACGGCCGTCAGTGCATTGGGGTGGAGCTTGAATAGACACCACGCACATCACTTCCTGCGCCGACGACGCCACACAGAGTCGAGCAACATCACCTACTGACACACAGGGGTACTGCTCCCAAAAAAATATTTGGGTCCAGACTGACTCCTGGGGATAATTCTAAAGTAAGAGATCTGCAGCCAGATAGAGTTTCTACCAGATAAGGCATTACAGAAGGCAAGTAACTTGTTTGTACAGATCTTTGACTATTCCTTCTCAGGTTGCCTCCTAGGAATGAACAGGGAGGCCGCTTCTTGCCGTGGAGTTTCCTGGATAGAGTGGCCAAGCCGGCGGCGAGTGCGACGTGCCAGCCCAAACTGCATGTGGTGTTCCTCAAAACTCACAAGACTGGCAGCAGCACCATCTTGAACATTCTGCACCGTCTGGGAGAACGCCGGAACCTGACTTTTGCCCTGCCCATCAAGTACCAGTTCAACTACCCTAACCCCTTCTTTTCCCGCCGTGTGAAAGGCTACAGTCCGGCCTCGAAGCAGAAGTATGACATCTTGTGCCACCATATGCGCTTCTACCTGCCCGAGGTAAGTGACCCTTGCCTTCTGGGACACTAGTCTCCGCCATGGCACCATTTCCCCTCCATCATGGAGTAAGCTAAATAACAGAGCATCGTTGCCCACTATGAAACCTTTGAAAAAATGTGGCTGAGGAATGCATTTAACCCAGATGTTTTTCTAAATATGCAGACTTTAAAAAGCAGTAAGTTTTAGCAAATGTCCTGAATGGGATCTCATGTTATAACCCAGTTCACAAATGTCTACCACACCAGGAGCATACTTGAAAATGCTCAAGATAAAATAGTGTGCCCGTTAGAAATAGTGAATGCACAACAGAAGAACGGTTCCTCTGATACATCAGTGTCCATATTTCCAGTGCTGCTGGGACTAGAGATTTGAGAGAGGGCTCATTTGAAAGAGTCTTCAAAGGTCACATTGGGTGGCAGGGGGGTCACTAGTGGAAGCATAGAGGCTGCAGGCGAGATATGGGAAGCCTCAGTGCCAATGCTAGCGTACCTAAAGGCACGTTTATGTATTGGCCATTTATGTTACTGCACTGATTTAATGCTTTCTGTTCAGGTTTCATTAGATAATCACCATTCTGCAGCACTGCAGGTGGCCTCAACATGCAGTGAGAATGTTTTATTAAATCAGCCACAGAGAAAGACGGAAATAGGAACATCCTAGCTCGAGAAGATGGCAATGTTAAAATATGAACTTGGCATGTGTGATATCAAAATGTAAATTCTTAAGCAATGAACAGACATGGGGTTCACTGAAACCGTAGTCCATTGGTTCTGCTCCCAGCTCACCAATGGATCCTAGTTCATCCATTCATTCCCCTCCCACGGACTCCCAGTGACCCTCACTGTCTGAAAGGCTCCATCCTCTCACTGTTCCTCTTTAGTCAGTACAGGGGTCCCTCGGTGTCCACTGCTGGCCACCGGAGCCAACTCCACCCAACACCAATAGGTCTCAGCAAGCCCTCTTACAGTACACAAGCAAGACTGATTGCCTCTGGGACTGCCTGTCACCCAAGCACTGGTGCCAAGCAACTGCCTGAAGCTAAACCAAACCAAGACAGAGAATCCATCCTCATCGTCAAGGATAGGACTTTTCATCCTCAGAAGCTTGTCCCAGAGAAAGAGAGGAACATGTTCGAATAATGGCAAAAGAAGGAGGAGGGGAAAGCAAAGAAAACAGTTACAAAAGGAGAAAGCGGGTATGGAAAAAGAACCTGCAAGAGTGAGACAGAGATAGCCAGAAAGAGGCATGAAGTAGAATTAAGAATAGTTAGTCTTGGTATTCAGCAACCCCAGCATTCATCAGCACTAGCGAAGGACTCCTAAGAAAACCTTTGGGCTCCTGCGTTTATTTCAAACAGCAAATAATTGACTTGCAGTTTACAGATTGAAAATGTAGAAAGACTCAAAGACCAGTGACCCCATAACCCAACACTGTGACCGAATCCTCTACACATTCTTTATTGCAATTCTTACAATGCATTCTTCTTCTCGTGATTTCATTTGTATTCGTGGTGGCTGCGTATATTGTGATGGTTTTCTGAGGCACATATATGATTTGTGGATTTGGTTGTGGCTGTAGTGCTGTATTTCCTGGCTGATTGTAAACTTCTACTCTTCCCATTTGCTCATCCCATCTTTTAGTTCTGTAGTCTCTCATAAAATGTCAAAAACCTCTGTCAATAATGACATACCTGACGCAACCTTTGAGGACCTATCCTGCCTCTTCCAGTTCACTGACACAACATCGATGTAATAAATATCGATGTAAAAAATATCATGTAAAAAATAGACAACAAAAATATCGACTCCTATACTTAAACAGGTAAGTACAAAAATATTGACTAAAAATATCGATGTAAAAATATAGATGTATAAAATATCGAGTTTTATATAAATATAAAATAAAATAATATATATTAAATATATTAAATATTAAATGTAATTTTAACAAAATAAAATAAATTTAATATACATTTTAATAAAATATAACAAATAAACCTAATAAAAAAGATAAACACACAAACATAATTATTTATACATATATATTTACTTTAAAACAATTAATAAACTATTATTTTTAATTTATGTTAAAAGTTTAAAATTATATAAAAAATAAAAATATAAATCAATGATTTAAAATATAAAAAAACAAAAATCTATAATAAATTAAAACATGAAACTATTAAAAAATATTTAAACTTAAATTTCACAATACAGTCAGTGCAAAAGTAGGGAAAGTGTTGGATAGCAGAGGGTAAAAATAACTATTCCCACTCCAGGGAGTGCAACAGTAGGGTAAAAGTTGGATAGCTGAGTAATTAAATTTACTATTCCAACTCCAGTGAGTGCAATAATAGGGAAAGTGTTGGATAGCGAGGGGTAAAAATTACTATTCCCACTCCAATGAGAGCAACAGTAGGGATAGTGTTGGATAGCGGAGGGGCAAAAATTACTATTCCCACTCCAAAGAGTGCAACAGTAGGGAAAGTGTTGGATAGCGGAGTGGTAAAAATGACTATTCCCACTCCAAAGAGTGCAACAGGAGGGAAAGTGTTGGATAGTGGAGGGGTAAAATTTACTATTCCCACTCCAGTGAGTGCAACAGTAGGGAAAGTGCTGGATAGCGGAGGGGTAAAAATGACTATTCCCATTACAGTGAGTGCAACAGTAGGGAAAGTGTTGGATAGCGGAGGAGTAAAAATTACTTTTCCAACTCCAGTGAGTGCAACAGTCGGGAAAGTGTTGGATAGCGGAGAGGCAAAAATTAATATTCCCACTCCAGTGAGAGCAACAGTAGGGAAAGTGTTGGATAGCGGAGAGGTAATTTTTTTTATTCCCACTCGGTTGAGTGCAACAGTAGGGAAAGTGTTGGATAGCGCAGGGGTAAAAATTACTATTCCCACTCCAGTGAGTGCAACAGTAGGAAAAGTGTTGGATAGCGACGGGGTAAAAATTACTATTCCAACTCCAGTGAGTGCAACAGTAGGGAAAGTGTTGGATAGCGGAGGGGTAAAATTTACTATTCCCACTCCGGTGAGTACAACCGTAGGGAAAGTGTTAAATAGCGGAGGGGTAACATTTACTATTCCTACTCCAGTGAGTGCAAAAGTAGGGAAAGTGTTGGATAGCGGAGGGGTAAAATTTACTATTCCTACCCCATTGAGTGCAACAGTAGGGAAAGTGTTGGATAGCGGAGGGGTAAAAATTACTATTCCCACCCCAGTGAGTGCAACAGTACGGAAAGTGTTGGATAGTGGAGAGGCAAAAACTACTATTCACACTCCAACAGTTAAAAAAATTATATATATATTAAACATTAAAAAATATATAAATATACATAAATAATATTTAAAAAATTAAAAATCAAATATATTAAATATATAAAAAGGAAAAATTTTATAATATTAATTACATATAAAAATACCTACAAATATTATATAAAATAAAATAATAAATACATTTAAAAAAATAATTCTTTTAAACTAGAAAATATTTACAAACAAAAACATTAATTAATACATAAATGTATTTATTTTATTTTCAAACCTACAACACCACACCAATAACAACACACTTCAACATTTTAAATTAAATTTACTTCCAAAATAACATAATTAATAATCAATAAAAAAATTATTTAAAAAACGAATAAACATTAATTAACTACAAACACTTTAACACTATAATGTCTACAACACACACCTAAATTAAACTATAAAATAATAAAACACAATTAAAACTCATTTTTACATTAAAAACTATTACTATTAACAATTAATTATAAAGTAATTTATATGTATTTAATACCCTTAAGCCCTTTAAAAGTAAAAACAACACACAAAAAAATAACAATTACCCATAATAAATATCAAATAATTAACATTAATTAACAACTATATATTAATTAATTAAACACAAATTACTTTCCATCCATTACCCCTATAAACACAACACCCACCTAAAATTAATTACTCAATTGCCATAATAAATTTTTTAATTAATTTAATTAATATTAATTAACAAATAATTATTAATAAAAAATAAATAAACTACTTAACACCCTTTAACCCTATAAACCTCAAAACACACACCTAAAATTAATTACACAATTACCGTAATTATTTACCAGTTAATTAATTATAATTAATTAAAAACCAACTATTAATTAATCAATTAAAAATAAATTACTTCCCACCTTTTACACCTATAAACACCAAAACACACACCTAAAATTAATTACACAATTACCATAATTAATTACAGAAATAAATAATTATTATTAATTAACAACAAATTATAAATTAATTAATAATAAATCACTTTACACATTTAACACTATAACATCTCAATTAAACAAATATTAATAAATAAAAAATAACCAATTAATTTAATATAATTAAATTACTTCCCACCCTATTCCCTATAAACCCACAACCCGCTACAGAACTAAAAACGCAAAATTCAAATAATTCTTTTTAATAACTACTAAAAATGTAACACAGATATTAAAAATACAAACAATTCTTATACAAAAAACATACTTCACATACATTTAAATCATATACTAAAATACATAACATTAATAAAAAAATCGATATTTTTAACAGCTATATTTTTGCAAACGATATAAAACAATTCTATATTTTTAAAATCGATATTACTTACCTTAAGTCAATATTCTTGACCACGATATTTCTGACTCGATATTTCTGACTCGATATTTGTGCAACTCGATATTTTAAACTCGATATTTTCCTGCTGCTGTGGGCACTGTTGTTGGGTGGTTCCTGGGACCGATCCCACAGACAGTGCAGCCATCTAAGTGGCGGCTGCCACTTCAGGTCCTTCCACTGCTCCTTTCTTTGCCAACTTCTGCTGCACTAACATGGCTGCTGCTTTCCCTGCCACCTCCTGTTTGTTCCTTTCTTTCTCCTGCTTTTTCTTGCACAGATGGATTATGTGCGCTTGTATTTCTGTCCAGGGCTTGGCTTCTAATGCCACTATATTACCTAAGCTATTCTGTACATCAGAGGGCATCTCTTTTTTCACTACATTATAAAATATTTTTGGCATTTCCTCCTGTTACCTCCCAACCCTGACCTACTTCTTAAGTTCATTTTTTTAATCCGAATAAAGGAACTGAGAGGGATCCTCATTTGGCTATATTAATTGAGCCATGAGAGTTCCAATATCTGGCCTAATCAGGGTACATATTCCTCAGCGGATCCCAAACTACTGTTCTAATCAAATTAAATGGAGACCCATCAAATCTAGGGGCATATTTAAAACAAAGTGGCGAAGCGTGTCGTTAAGCCAAGAAGGCTAACGACATGCTCCATCACTTTAGAAACGCTGGGCTGCACCATATTCACAAGAATATGGTGCAGCCCTGCGTTTCCCCCTGCGCTGATGCTAATTTTAGCTGCCTAGCGCCAACACAGGCACCCTTGCACCATAATGCAAGGGTGTCTGCGTTGAGGGTAAGATTGTTTATGTGCAGGAAGGTCTTCCTTCCTGCACATAAACAATCTTTAAATGGCGTTTTGTAACTTGTATGTGTACTGCTTAATGGAGCACACATAGAAGTTACAAAATGTCATTTTTAATGATTGTTTATGCGTAGGAAGGGAGATCTTCCTGCACATAAACAATCATTGGCGTTTTCTGTTTCCATGTGTGCTGCACAAAGCAGCACACATGGAAATAGCAAAAACAAGGAAAAATAAAGCGTTTCTCCTCATTTAGCCTGTTTAAGAGCATTTTTTCCCAGGTCCTAATTTTGGCGCTGCCTCCTATTTACACCACCCTTGTAAATTGGGGGCAGCGTCAAAATCAATGGGTGTTGCGGTGGAACGCCCACCACAACACCCATTGCCCTCCCCTTTCACGCTAAGTACAACGTGAAAGGGTGCCTTATTTACAAGGCAGCGTTAAGCCACGTTAAGTGGCTTAACGCTGCCTTGTAAATAAGGCGAAGCCCCTATCGCCAGCACAACGTCACTAAAAGTGACATTGTGGTGGCGATAGGGACTTGTAAATATGCCCCCTAGTCTCTGTGAGGGTAACATTTCTCACTCCAGCCTTTTGAAAAACAGTATCTATTTCATCTCCTGTAAGAGAACTGAGCAGATTCTTTATGACCCCTACTGCTAAGGTGATACCTGCAGTTTGTTTTTCAAAAGCTCTAATCCATTGCCCTGCTCCCTGTGTAAGCAGAAGCAACAATTTTTAAAGATTTGCCTTGTCCATTTGTGGCCAAAGAACACAATGAGGTGCCCCAGGTCCCTTGCCTATTTGAGGCAGTTGATGTAAGGGAGTGGTAGAACGCTAGGGATTATGCTGTCTAGCAGATTTCTGCCATACACACAGACATTTCCGCTTGTAGGGATAATCCCAGTCTGGATCTCCCTCACCATAAAGAATGCAATCCTCAGCATTCGCCATATCGCGTGCATCAAAGGACCCTTTTTGTGGCCATGGAGTCATTTGTGAAACTAACCGCTCAGTCCAGTCTACTAAATTGTCTACATATGGTGCAACATTGTACCAGCTATTCTCTCCTTCGGCAACTATCTCACTAGGGGTGAGATCTGTACTGTGCAAAACTGATTGAACACTCATTTGTTGCTCTGATCTCTCATGTAGTGTTAATCCTCCCATAGCCTCACAAGATCCCATTCTGGGGTCTGGCTGGCCACGTGTTCCCAGAAACCGCAACCGCTCAAGCTCTGTTGCTTGAGTTTTCCTAACTCTAGAAAGAATATCCTGCTCTCTTTCTCGAGTATCAATATGTTTAGTCAATCTTCTTGCACTCTTTGTGTGGTCCAAATCAATAAGGGGTCTTTCCTGGATATTAACATCATAGGAAGGGTGCCTAGCTTTTGGGGGTCGAAGCCTTTCACCCATACTATCCACACTCTTATGTGTAGATTCTATCCTATTTGTTATTCTCCCAAAACCTCCCTGAAAGTCATTGTAGTATCCCTCTCTCCTCACTTCACTTGCATCTCTTCTACCCTCACTTCGCAATAGGCACTCTTGAACACTTTCTGGTGAAACTATTACATTCCCCTTCTCCTTCTGCCAAGGTGATAAACTGTCTTAAGTTCTTCTAAGATCCTCATCTCTTCCTTGAGGTACAGGCCATTGTGCCATAGCTACAGCCCTATCCACATAGCCACTCCACGTTGCATCATCTGCATCTTTTCGCTGTGGGATAGACACTAACTCTCTAACTACTCTTCCTGTGGCGTGCCTTCTCTGCAACAAATGTGATGTTGCTGATGAAACATATGACTGCTCATCACTATCTCCTGGACATTGCTCTACACATCTATCCTTCTGGGGAGAGGCTGGGTCTAAATGCAGAGTAAACTGCGCTTCTAGTTGTCCTGAAAACTGGGGGTCACCTACTCTTGTTTGCTGCCTAGGTGTACTAGCATTTTTTGGCTTTGGCATTTGTGGGGCAACATTAGGGATAACTTTTGGAGACTAAGGGGCCGATTCCGATCTCGGTCGGAAGCTCTCCGAACGGGATCCGGCCGGAAAAAGTACGAGCCGTACGCTTGTTTTCCGACCGACTCGTACAGCTGTACGAGCGAGCGAGTACGATGCGATTGTACGCGTGTGTTCCGACCGAACCGTTTCCGGATCCCAACCGCTCCGACCGACTCGTACGGAAACGAATCGCACCACGCAATGGAGACGTTGTACGACCGAGCGAGTACGATGTACGCGTCGGACAGCCGGATCGAGTCGGAGCGTCCGACTTGAAAAAGCTCCCGGAGCCGGATGTTGGGGGTCCGTGCCGGACCCCCCAAAACCCGTAGCCTTACGAGTCGAACACAGGGGGAGACCCATGGGTCTCCCCAACACAGGTATGTACGGTGCGGGTTGCACCGACGCATACCCACTGTAGGGGGCGCACTTGTTCGCGATGTACCCATTCAGTCAATGGGAGCCCATGTACGCGTCGTACGACCGGCTCCCATTGACTTCAATGGGAGTCCGACCGAATCGAGTCCGGCAGCATGCGGCCGCATCGTACTCGCTCGGTCGGACTGCAGGACTCCGGCTCGGACGGAAAACACTCCGGATCCGGCTCGGTCGGAGAGCTTTCCGACCCAGATCGGAATCGACCCCTATGAAGGTGTCTCAATTTCAGAGTTCTCTGAAATCTCTGGGTTAGCATCATAAAAGTGACGCTAACCAGCACAAAATGTTTTTTCCTAATTTACTTTCCAGTGCAAAACTTGTTTTGCACTGGAAAGTACCCTAAAAGTAACACAAAGCAGCGTGAAGCACTGCTTTGTGTTACCTAGCGCTAAGGGGGCATTACATGGGTGGTACATCGGCGATCTCATGCAACCACCCATGTCTTTTGATGCAAAACCCTACCTACAAACAATTGTAGAGAGGGTTTAGCGCCAAAGGTTAATGCTGCTTCAAAGGAGGCATTAAAAGGAGAAATGTTTTTCTCCTTTCTTTCAATCAATCATTTGTAAAGCGCAGCACTGTTACCCTGGGGGTATCTGAGCACTGTTTCGCCATTGAAGAGCCAGGTCTTGAGTCTCTTTCTGCAGTCTTCCAGCGAGGAGGCTGTACGGAGTTGGAGGGGAAGGTTGTTCCAGGTCTTGGCAGCAATGTAGGAGAAGGAGGGGCCACCGCTTTGGCTGTGATGAATGCAGGGTGTGTGTGCGAGGGCGAGTAAAGAGGAGCAAAGGTGTCTGGAGAGCTGGTGGAAGGACAGTCAATTGTTGATGTAAGTAGGTCCTAGGTCTTGGAGGGCTTTGTAGGCATGCGTGAGGATCTTGAACTGGCATCTCTTCTGGATGGGGAACCAGTGGAGGTCTCTCAGGTAGGGGACAATGTGGGTTTGTTTGGGGAGGTCCCGGATGAGTCAGGCTGCAGCATTCTGTATGGTCTGGAGTCTTCTGAGGAGCTGAGTAGAGATGCCAGAATAGAGGGCGTTGCCCTAGTCAAGGCGACTGGTGACAAGGGCCTGAGCGACAGTCGTTTTGGTGTTGGTTGGGATCCATCTGAAGATTCTGCAGAGCATGCGAAGAGTGTGGAAGCAGGAGGAGGCGACTGTGTTGACTTGTCGTTTCATGGTCAGTTGGCTGTTGAGGTGATGCTGAGGTTGCGTGCATGGTCGGTCGGTGTGGGTGCTAGTTCTACAGGCCACCAGCTTGGTCCCATGCGAAGGCGTTCTTCTCAAAGATCAGTAATTCAGTTTTGTCGGAGTTGAGTTGGAGGCAGTTGTCTCTCATCCATTTGGCTATGTTAGTTATGGCGTTACAGAAGCTAGTTTTGGTGTTGGAGGGGTCCATGGTGAGCGAGAGGATCAGTTCAGTGTCATCTGCGTAGGAGACTATGTTGAGTCCGTGGGATCTGACGGCTGAGGATGATCCTTGTGGTACACCGCATATGATGTCTTTGGGTGCGGAGGTGAAGGGAGTCAGTTAGATGCTCTGTGTGCGTCCTGTCAGGAAGGAGGCGATCCACTTGAGGGCAACTTGCTGTATGCCTATATTGTAGAGTCTGTTGAGGAGGGTGTTGTGAGAGACGATGTTGAATGCCGCAGAGAGGTCGAGGAGGATCAGGGTGGAGTGTTCTGATGTTGTCTTTGGTGGCAAACAGTGCGATCTCAGTGCTGTGGTCGGCACGGAATCAAGATTGTGAGGCATCCAGTAGGTGGGTTTGTTACAGGAATTTGGTGAGCTGCTGGTTGATGGCTTTCTCGAGTACTTTGGCTGGGTAGGGGAGTAGGGAGATCGGATGAAGGAAAGTGTGCAGCACACATACAAAGTGGGGAAAGTGATTAAACTTGTCTAGGCATAGTATTTTGTACAGGAAGGGTAACCTTCCTGTACAAAAACTATGCTACACTCAGGCACGCACCCTAGCGCTATGGCACTAAGGTGTATGCCTGGTGCACCTCAACTGAACTCAGCAGCGGCGCTAGGTAGAGGGGAAGAGAGAGCCATATCTCTGTAGATATGGCGCTCTCCTGCTCCCTCTGTCACGCAACGCAGTGCAGCCTCTTTGGGTGCAGCACTGCGTTGCGTGTCTTTTTAAAAAATCTTGTCCTACGTACCTTGGGAGAGGTGCTCATAGGATCATATGAGGGTGGGGGAACAGACGGGGTAGTAGGGGCATCATCGTTTTGGGAGTCTTTAGATTTTTCACAAAAACTCGCCAAAAAACCTTAATAGCTTCTCTCTTCTGTAATTTGGCTCCTGCATATTTACTTTTAAGATATGTAGTAATATGCTCAATTATTTTGTCATTGAATCCCCTTCTTTTGGCCAGGGATACGTATGTTTTTGGGTGGCTTTAAACCATTCTAAGTTATATTATTGCAATTTTCTCTGATCATGTGGAAAAGGCTTTTGCATATGCGCTAAGGGAGTCTCCATGATCATTCGTATTTCTAATGCTTTCTACAATTTAACTTTTTATCTGTCTGGACAAATACTATTCCTCTTTTATAAACTTACACAAGCATTTAAAAACAGGAAAATTCATCAACTTTTTGTCGTACCTCTTATGCAGTGTACATTAAAATAACATCATGTACATTATGCTACATTACACAACAACCTCATACTGTGGCCACATTTCATTCATTCACACACATACACTCACCATCAGCATAAAAATATGAACACTTCTACTACTTCTAAATGATAATGAACGTTATTCTATTCTAAACAGTAAATGCAATTGGGAACCCCTGGTCACTTTCCTCCGCACTAAGAGACGATAACCTTTTCAAACCATGCATCTCTCAGACCATGAAATGATTTTTGGACTTTAGTTCCAGGTCAGTAATTTGAGTTTTCAGATTTTACCTAGAGGTAAAGTTTAACGACACCAGCTTTTCAGCTGTCCCTCTGTGTGAAGCGTTGGAACACATATTGGCTCCTTCCAGTTTTCAAATTACCTACATTGATGACTTCCAACCTTATATTGGGAATAACAGGTTAACCGATTATGTGGCGCCTCTCTGACTATTGTGCAACACATGTACACAATCTTGCATGCGATATCCTTATGTCTCTTATAACCTTATATTTACATCTGTATTTACCATTGCTAAGGGAAACAACTCACTAACATATAAAAACATGGAACGTATTCCGCATTGTCCTCACCTTAAAAAGACAGTAGTCCCCGGATCCTCCCTTAACCCCTGTGCCCAGGCAGAACTTCAGTGATCATAGTGTCTGCTTACCTCATTAAAATGTGCACAATTATCTATGCATCGGGTGGTAGGTGGTCTTCCAGTGCCAGTAGTCAGGTGGGGGCAAGCGGGACCTCTTAGGCTGGCTCGCCAACTGTTGCAGGGTGACTTAAAACCTTTAAAATGAAAAAGACACAGACTCCTCTTTGGCAATGTAAAGACAGTTCTTTACTGTCGCGACAGGGAGACAGACCCTCCTCACACACAAGCAGGCAGCCGGTCTCAATTTGCTGCTTCACAGGCAGCTCTTTTTATGCAGAATTTACTAAATGCTTTATTACAAACCAGCAAATAATAATTGACTCACTGGTTACAGATTGAAAACGGAAAAACATTCAAAGACCTGTGACCCCATAACCCCATTCTCTGACCTAATCCTCTACACATTCTTTATTGCAGTTCTAACAATGCTTAACAAAGGAAGCATTCTTCTACTTGTGATTGCATAAGTATTCGTGGTAAATGCAATTTTAGTGGAGTGTCTAGTTTTATCATTGTGCACCTAAGACCTCCTTGTGTTCTATGCTAATTGGATTTTCTGCACCCATTGTCTAATCAAGTTGCAATCTATTTGGAAACACAAATTCCATGCTGGCGAGCCCTTGTGCTGAAGTCACAAAATCTTTCATGCTTGCTAAACATGAGTTGGCCTTTAACTGCAACCCTTTCAAGTTACTTATTCCATTGTGTCCTCAAGTGAACTCTTCACCTTCCTCACATCAGTACAAGATTTGAGCCTACACTGTTCTCTCACCACATACAGCTGTGTGGTTTCTGCTGGTGTCTGTTGTCGAGCTATATTTTAGTTTTTTACATTTTCTACAGTGTGTTCATATTTTACATTTCCTACAACAGTACCATGCATTCTATTGATTGTTAGGAACTTCTCAGTATGGCCAGGGGAACAGGAAAATGTGTCAGGACTGTTTCAGTCGTGTCCCTCTCCTGATCAATCTTTCCTCTCTTTGCCTCCTCATGCAAAGCACTTTGGGAGGAAATGAGCAATCATAGATGTTTCTCTCTATTTAACTCCCTGTTTCCCCTGCTTCCTATTCACGAGATGTGATTAAGTTGCATAGATAAAGTGAATCCATGAATGGGTTGTTATTCTGCACTTGCATAGTGCTTCATACAGCATAGATCACTTCTTGGTAATACCTAGATATCTGCAGCATTAATATCTGCATTGACCGCTATTAACGGCATTACCTTAATCCTCTGCATTTTGCATTACAAACAGCAGAGCATTTGCCCCTTATGGTACTGATGGTACATTGCCTGCACCTAGCATGCATCTGACTCTTCTCTGGCCCGCTTGACATTTTAAAGGACCAGATCTTCCCAAAATCTCCCTGTGTTTTTTCTAAAAGCCAGCCATCCTCCGTACAGAATTCACGACTGCTGTGACTGTACTGTAATGGAATAGCGCGGTTGTTGTACCACACGTTTTTTTTCCCACTGGAAAAACTGAGATGCCTTTTTTGGCAAGGCACATGACATTTTTTCATCTTCAGTGACCGTGAAACATCAGAGAGCATCTCATGCAGTTAATAATGCAGAAATGACAAGTACAATAAAATGCACTTTGCAATCAGAGTTTCACATCCCCAAGCAGCTAGTGAGTCTGATCTCTTTGCTGCCCTTTTTAGGGGACATGCTAAGGCATGTCGGGAAGGAATGTCTCTGCGCAAATGACCCTCAGATAAGAAGCAGATGTTAAACTGGGACTGCAGATAGAGTGGTGGTAACCAGTGAAGGGTCGTGCAGCTGGTCTATGCAGTGATGTAAGTGTCCAAACAGTGTGTGAATGAAGGACTAGGAGAATGTCAGATGGCAGACAGCTTCAATGAGTAGGACAAAACATGCAATGTTACCTCTCCGTCAGCCATTGGTGTTGCTCCACATGTTAATTTTAATGGCATTTTTAAGCGCACAAATACCCGTCAAGGTGCTAGCTCAGAGAAGTAGGCTAGGATTCTGCAACTGATTTAGGCAATAAGTCATGTTTTAAGTGCCTTTCTGAATGGTAGTAAGCTAGGCATGGCTCTGATAGTTGAGGACAGTTCATGCCAAAGTCTCGCTATGCCCGTCACTAAGCTTCTACCTCCCCAGTTGGTCCTATAAAGCCTGGGAATGGCCAGATTGTTTGCTCCGGGTGAGCACAGGTATCTGGATAGCTCATATTTTTTTAAAACAATGCCTCAAATAAGCTGGCCCGCCTCCTACATGGAGTAAGGTATCCAGTTCTGTAATCCTCACCTGGACGTCTACTGCTACTCCTGCTCCACATTGTGCCAAACTAGACCACGGAACTGACCAGAGCATCCTGAGGAGGACACGTCTGCATGTGTGAATGAGCGAGAGCACCGCCATACATCCACCTTGGTACAGAGTGCTAAATGCACTGTGGGTGTGGTGCATGGCTCTGCCCTCTCAGACTTAGGGTTCCTACCCATTCTTTAGCTGTACCCCCCTGTGTATTGCAGTGCCTCTGCTTTGCTTAGAGAGAAACAAATAACTCATCACTCAATAACACTACCTTGTTTCATTAGAGTGCCAAGAGGGTTTATTTTCAATGCGATTCATGTTATGACAATAATCATTAAAAAGTGTAGTTCACATGTGGACTAGACCTCACCTCTGTACTTTGTAAGACCCACAGGGTCTCACCACACCTACAGGGTGCACCCAATTCAGACACTGTGCCCTAGTTTCAGCATGCGGGGCCCTCCTTTGCAGCATGGGGCAGTGTGCATATTTGCCTCCTATTCAGCTGCTTATCACTGGCTGTGGCAATGTAAGCTCTTTCTATGCTACAGAGAATGAGCCACGCTAGGGACAGAGAAACAGTCACATGCGCACAGGAACCAGGAGTTACCAACACCATTAGGTCCCCTAATTCCTCATTCCTGTCTAGGGTGATTTGGTTTAGGGCTGTCTTAATCCTTATTCTAATGAATCTGGATACATAGGATGTCTGGTTTCTGCAAAGGGAATCAGCTAGGTAATGTCCCTTGATGCCCCATCCACTGACAGTTTTGCTAATCACAGTGGTGGCCCCAGCATGCTCCTTACTTGCTGCTCTTATTCCTGAACACTCCTGTACCACTGCAGCAACCAAAAAAACAGACAGGTTCTGTTTCTTTAATTTAGTGCCACCGTAGATAACCAGCAGGGGCTTGGTTCACCTGGTGCCAACACGATTTGAAATGCCTCAGTAACATGTTTAGGCCCAGAAGGCATGCCACAAGTGGGGAGTGAGCTCTTTCATCTTCTGCTGCCAGCTGACACACTTTCTCAGTCAAGCAGACACACCTGCCATACAACACATCCACCAGTCCAATCAAAAGAATTCATCGAAAGTGCAGACACACAGGATGCCTCCAACTATATGGCTTGCTGTAGAGCGGGTACTGGTATGGTTGAGACTCAGCTATCCATGGCTGGCAGGGTTCCTATTACCAAGATGGTGGTGCTCCCCAAAAATCTATACCTCTTTTGTCAATATTCCAATCCCACTAACTAAACACTTCTTTAACTGTGTTACATCCAGCCTTATTGGTTTGACATGGGCAGGCAAACAGCCTAGAGTGGCATCTGAGATCCTCACATTACCGTTTGAGCAGTGTGGTATGTGCACCTGATTTAGAATTATATTATTATTGTGCACAAGCCCAGTTCAACATTATTTTTGCATCCCCATACACCATTTCAACCCCATACTGCCATTGAAAGTGACAACTTGTCACCCTCCCCGGTGAATACCGCTCTTTATTTACCTGCATCCTAGAACTGAAATTAACACAGTGGATTGCTCAGTCTAGGCCTGGAGTCGTCTCCGACGGTAGGCCTAAATTGAACTGTCTATATGCTAGCGAGATGCCAATTGTACGCAACCCATCATTACCTCTTACTAGAAAGAATGGTATCTGCCTCCAGCTAATCCATATGTGTCTGACCACACTGAGGTATTTGTACCCTGATTTCCAGTTCCTATCCTTAAAGATGGTTAAAAGTGACCTCCAAAGTTCGCCCATAGGCATCTTTCTCTATCACCGTCTTTGCGCGGAACGTAAATATATACACCGCATGTTCCCGATTTCCCCCAGTACTACATGCATTTGAGGTAATGCCTGATACTCCTTCCTCCTCATGTCTGTACACAATTATGTAAGACAAAGCTATTTGCACCCAAGGGCCGAAATCCCTCTGGATGGATAACCTAGACTCTTCCTGTTGGAAAACGAGGCAGTATCTGTGAGGCCTGCACAAATAACATGACTACATTTGTCCTTCACTGGGAACCAAACACCCAATTGTAGCGCCCGACTCTCAGAGGGTAGCGTTGCAGAGCAGTCTGAGGCTTACTCAAGGGAGGTGGTGTGGGCTAATAATCGCCATTACAGGTGCGCAGAAATAACACTCAATAATTGATTGTCCAGCCTGTACTTTGCTTTATAAAAGTAAGAGTACATTTATTAAACATACACACTACTTAATACTATGCAACAATTTACAAATATACATAAGCTGTTGGAATTACTTTGTGACATTGCATAACATTTCCACCCCTCCAAAAGGGGGGTGGGGTCTAGTACCACCACTCCCATGTATGCACATCATCTTGCCCCCTAATGCAGTGGGTTGAACATAACCTGGAGCGAGGGCCCTGCGCACTGGCACCATCCCAGTGGCGACCCACCCCCTTATCTCAACGAGCATTAAAAATAGGTACACCTGCCCTGGTGACACATAACCCTGACTGATCATCTCATATTGTCCATACAGTATGCACCTCTACATCTTCGGGGCTAACAGTCTGGGTTGTTCTTCACCTAAGCGCAGCAGCAAGAATAAATGTTTAAGCACCACCTTAGAATGCACCTTTGTTGATCATTATAATGCACTGCAATTACAGCCCCTAAAGGCATCACAGATGAAATCACAGGATTAAGCGTATACAGCCAGACACCCTAGCAGGAATGTCTGGCAAAATAACCCCACTTTGCTTGTAACATCACCTTACGCAGGTACTTCACATTACACAGGTGATCTTCAGTCCCTCTGAAAGAAATAACATTAGTAAATGCACTATGGGTGCAATTACACCTCTTCACCTCCAGGGGATGCCCTTCTCCATACATCCCCAACTCAGTCTTTCATACCATGGTGCACTCCTCACTCCTCTTCCAGCTGTAGAACAAAAGTTCCAACCCAGAAAGACTTAAAATGCAGGCTGAGGCCTTGAGGGGTTATTCCTTCCATTCCCCCAAGAGACTTAGGGGGGGGGGACTTTCCTCTTCGTGCTGGGGGGAGACTGCGCTTCTCCAGCAGCTCCCCCGGCACCTTGTCACGCTCTTGGTGGTGACCCCGTTATCCTGGGGCCACCACCCACAGAGAAAAGCGGTTTGCCCTTGCAGGCCGGTCCTGGCCTGCAAGGCATTATGGGAACCTTTGCATCTTATAGTAGCGGCTCCCCCGCTGCTTTGAAGGGAGCCGCGATCGCGCTGTCGGCGGCTTCGCCGCATCTCCTGCCCTCGATGGGGGGCCCGGTCCCACCCAGACCCCCAGGTGAGTGTATGTGGCACGGGGAGCCCACCCCCGGCCGCTCTGCCCGTTTTCGGGGGCCCGGTCCCAACCGGGCTCCTGGCACCTTCTCTGGGTCTTTTCGGGGTCCCGGTCCCACCCGGGACCCCACAGGCCTTCCCGTTGGAGGGCAGCCCGGGAGCCCACCCCGGCTGCCCCCGCCGGCTCCCCGCCCAGCTAGCACCCTCGCGTGCAGCCGCGGGAGCCGGCCGTGCAGAGTTGGTCTGCCCGCTCCGGCGGGCAGACACGGAAGTTTGCGCGGGCCTCGGGGGAGTGCGACGGCACTCCCCTCATTCCCGCACTTCGGGGCCCGGAGATGGGGTCCCGGGCCCCCCTGCTCACCTTCGCGGGGAGCGCGACGGCGCTCCCCGTCCTTCACTTCTTCGTCGGGGGGCCAGGGTGGGCTCCTGGCACCCCCTTGCAGGACAATCTTCACGGGGAGCGCAACGGCGCTCCCCGGCTTTGCCTCGGGGCCTGAGGATGGGGTCCCGGGCCCCTCGAGACCTCTCCGTAGGGGGGGGGCGCGACGGTGCTCCCCGCCCCCTGCGCCTCTTCTTCTTCGGGGCCCGGGGATGGGGTCCCGGGCCCCTTGGGCACATTTTCGCGGGGGGGCACGACGGCGCTCCCCCGTCTCCTTCCTTAGACGGGGCCCGGAGTTGGGATCCCGGGCCCCTCCCCCTACACCTCTTCACGGGGAGCGCGACAGCGCTCCCCGGCTTCATGTTCGGCGGGGGCCAGGGTGGGCTCCTGGCACCCCGCAAGGGCACATTCTTCATGGGGAGCGCGACGGCGCTCCCCACCTTTACTTCTGTTGGGGGCAGCCCCCGGGACCTGACCCACCCCGGGGGCCCATTAAAGACCGGCGGCGGAGCCCCACGCGCTTCGTCGTCGGTCTTCTTGGAGGTCAAAGGTCGCCTACCTTCTGGGGGGCATATCTCAGCCCCCAGGGTACCAATCTGTGCCATTTTCACCTCCTCTTGCTCCTGGTGGCGCTCCCCAGCCACTGGGAGCACTCTCCTTCGCCCTCTGGGTCTCCCAGAGGGTGGATTCTGCAGGGGGCTGTCTTCACTGGCTCCCTGCGCCAGCCTTTTGCCTGGCTCTCCTCCTGGACCTCTCTTCTTCCCTGCGCAGAGGCCCCTGCTTCTGCGCACTGGTCCTGGACTCTTGTCCTGGCGCTGTTCAGGATTCTGGAGCAGTCAGGGGTTCCTCCTTCCAACTGCCCATTGCGCCAGGCTCCAGCACCCTCTGCCTCAGCAGACCACACTCCAGAGAGAGCTCCTCTTCCTGTGCAAGTTCTTTTAAGAAGTTGGGGAGGGGGCTGGCAGGAAGTCTCTGTTTGCCCTATCACACAGCGACACATCACTTCTCTGCCCCTGCTCCCTCCTTCCTGCCCAGGCCTCTGGGTTTGTTCAAGATGGCGTCGTCCAGGGTCTCCTGCCACATGGTCTCTGAAAAAGCCCCTTCCCCCCAGGGCTGCCTTCTCCCTGGTGCAGCCTGGTGCCTGGCACCCAGTGATAGCTGCTGATGGATGAGCCTGTAGCTCCACCCATCTTCTCTTCCTTGGGGAGGAGGCCTTAGCTCGTGGAAGAAAGGTTAGCAATCCAGCCTGCTGAGGGAAGGCCCCAGCCAGGCCCTGGTTATGGCTGACTCAGAGAAATATGACATTTCTGGATGACCCAAAAGCAGTACAAATATGACTTTGGACTCTGCAGAATACTTCTTCTCACACCCGTTACAGTGGACTTAAGTGCGTGTCTGGAATTTGTACGCCTTAGGAAAGTAAAATTAGCCCATGTGCTCCCTATCCCCATAAGAGAATAATGGAATACACACTGTAAAGCACACTGACTTTCCCTGGCATGTTTCTTCCCACTGTATAAAGCCTATTCCATGTCACCACCCAATTCTGCATAAGTCCTGCCACACCATTCACTTTGTAGCTGCTCCTGGACTGCGCACGGCAGGAATCTCCCCTGCGCAGCCCGTACACGTGTGCACACGCCTGTACACATGTGTCTGCATGTAACCAGCCCGGTGTCCGTTACTCCTGCTGCTGCGCAGCGGCCTGGTCAAGCCAGGGGGACACCAGTAAAATCCCCATGCAGTCTCTTTCATTATGCGTTCACTGTGGGTGAGTCCCAACTTATGAGGCTCCCCCACAGTAAAAGCTCAACAATGTGGTGTTCAAAAAGCGAAAAATCCGGGCGGCCCATAGTGTCAGAACCACCTTCTAACACACGCCACGCCCAGCTGATTCATACAGGGAAGAAGTAGCCACTCTACATGGGTACACTTCCCGTAGTCAGCGATAACTAGTTATAAGGGGTTCTGACCAGACCCCCCTTACTCACCAGTTATCCGCTCAGACCACCTACTCCTCCCATCCATGAAATCTCCACCCATGACAGGGATCCCAGACTACCGTAAGAACTCTCCAGGCTCTAGGTTAGATACCTCTAGGTCACTCATGGTTTACATGGACTCAGCCTAACTAGGCCCACCCTTGCCCTTGGGCATGCAACACTATGCCTACCCCTTCTCTGGACAAGGGTACAGTGCCTCAGCACCGATGCGGTCTTCTGGGATAGTCTACATCCCATCCCCTGGGTCACTAGCTGGTCTCCCTTCCGGAGTTTGTTCCAACCAGTACCCTCTCTCCGTTTGGTCCTTGCACCCCAAAGATGCAACCTCTCTGGACCCTCACCCTCAGCCTGCCGCTGGGGTCATTCAGCTGCCACCACCCTTTCGGGATGACTGTCTTCCCTAAAGAAAGCACAGCCACTCATGCTTTCCGCACACCGAAAAGCACCCTTTGGCCACTGGCCTGGCTCCCTGATAGGACCTCAGACCGGCCTCACTACCACACTGGCAGTGCCAGGGAGGAACACTGAGGGTGCCTCATCAGACATCCTACAGCTCATTCCCCCGTCAGTAGTTCCACACGGAAACTACCCCGGGAACCTAGACCCCTTCCTTGTTCTCCGCTGCGAGAACGGGGCCTATGCACCCTTCCCTCCGAGAGGCGCGCTCTCCTCTCGGAGTACCCTTAGAGAGCCTGTGTGCCCCGAGTTAGCTACACCCAGGCACACCTCTCATGGCTCTCCCCGGTCTCCCTGCAGCGGCATGGGAGACCGTCCAGGGACCCACCTGATCCCTGGATGGCCTGCACCACCCCTTCTGAAGAGCAGGGTCCCTTCACTTAAGATAGGCCCCACCTGCCTTCAGGGTAGTACTACCACACTCAGCCAGGGACCATAAAGACCCGGCTAGGCCTGCACCACCCCTTTGTGAAACACAGGGTCCCTTCACTTAAGATGGGCCCCACCTGTGTTCAGGGTGGTACTACCTCCATCAGCCAGGGACCCTAAAGATCCCGGCTAGGCCTGCACCACCCCTTTGGGAAACACAGGGTCCCTTCACTTAAGATGGGCCCCACCTGTGTTCAGGGTGGTACTACCTTACAGAAGTCCACCTCCTGCATCGAGCTAGGGGAACACCCCCATGCTCCTGGGGTCCAAGCCCCACAGGACCTACCTCACTGGTCACCGGCTAGGCATCGCCCCAGCCACCACTTCAGGTTCACAACACCAGCTCCAGAATGACATCCTGTTGCTTCCTTGGGTAACCACTTACCCGACCCTGACACCTCAGGGTCCACCACTAACCCTTCACCTGGAATCTAGGGAGCACATCACCCCCACTCAGATCTCCACTGGGTCAGTTACCTAGCCCACCTAGGGTACCTAGGGGCTACCACTACACATCCTGCTCAAGAACTACCCTCCTTTGGGGCCACCCACTATCATGGGCCACCCCTGGGTTGCTCACCTCCCCCACCAGTTAACCTGGGGGGCCTGCCGGACACACAACTCTACCACACCCTCCTCCTACCGTGGGAAACGTTTCTTGGGGTCCCCCACCATGGGAACCCTTGGGGTGTTACTACCCGGGGTAAAGAAACCTCCTGCCCCACCCTTACAGTGGTTTCGGCCTGCGCCAATGGCAAGAAAACTTTCAGCGGGGGAAGGATATCTGGGGCCCCTTCTGTGGAAACCCTCCCTGCCCTTAAAAAGCACGGGAATCTCCCGGGACCCCCCTACCTCTCCTGTCCCCCACAAAGGTCAATCCACCCCTACACCTCCATCTGTGATGTAGGTATCAGTTGCTGTCCCTATCTCTTGAGGAGACACCCTCCTCATGCAGGTGTAGTGCGTGTAGTGTTAGGGTTCAAAGGGGTACAATATGGCTTAGAACATTTGTATGCAATCATTTCCTGGAAAGCACCATCCCGCTAGCACATGATAATCAACATAACTCAGTCATATCAATACTGTTTACATTTAAACCATAATATCTTCACATGACATATATGTGCGCGGGGCTTTCCTTTCCCATAATTATAGTTCACATAACCACAACTTTGAACCCTTCTCAGAGCCTTGCGCTCTTCCATTTGCTCATTACTGCATAGGTAATGTGTGGCAAAACTGGACTTATCAAATGCTATAAATGCGCACCAGAATGGGATACTATGTTTCCCGCCGCTAGACACCAATGTTGGAAAACGAGGCAGTATCTGTGAGGCCTGCACAAATAACATGACTACATTTGTCCTTCACTGGGAACCAAACACCCAATTGTAGCGCCCGACTCTCAGAGGGTAGCGTTGCAGAGCAGTCTGAGGCTTACTCAAGGGAGGTGGTGTGGGCTAGTAATCGCCATTACAGGTGCGCAGAAATAACACAATAATTGATTGTCCAGCCTGTACTTTGCTTTATAAAAGTAAGAGTACATTTATTAAACACACACACTACTTAATACTATGCAACAATTTACAAATATACATAAGCTGTTGGAATTACTTTGTGACATTGCATAACATTTCCACCCCTCCCAAAGGGGGGTGGGGTCTAGTACCACCACTCCCATGTATGCACATCATCTTGCCCCTAATGCAGTGCGTTGAACATAACCTGGAGCGAGGGCCCTGCGCACTGGCACCATCCCAGTGGCGACCCACCCCCTTATCTCAACGAGCATTAAAAATAGGTACACCTGCCCTGGTGACACATAACCCTGACTGATCATCTCATATTGTCCATACAGTATGCACCTCTACATCTTCGGGGCTAACAGTCTGGGTTGTTCTTCACCTAAGCGCAGCAGCAAGAATACATGTTTAAGCACCACCTTAGAATGACAGTACTCATCACCTTTGTTGATCATTATAATGCACTGCAATTACAGCCCCTAAAGGCATCACAGATGAAATCACAGGATTAAGCGTATACAGCCAGACACCCTAGCAGGAATGTCTGGCAAAATAACCCCACTTTGCTTATGACATCACCTTACACAGGTACTTCACCTTACACAGGTGACCTTCAGTCCCTCTGAAAGAAATAACATTAGTAAATGCACTACGGGTGCAATTACACCTCTTCACCTCCAGGGGATGCCCTTCTCCATACATCCCCAACTCAGTCTTTCATACCATGGTGCACTCCTCACTCCTCTTCCAGCTGTAGAACAAAAGTTCCAACCCAGAAAGACTTAAAATGCAGGCTGAGCCCTTGAGGGGTTATTCCTTCCATTCCCCCAAGAGACTTAGGGGGGGGGGACTTTCCTCTTCGTGCTGGGGGGAGACTGCGCTTCTCCAGCAGCTCCCCCGGCACCTTGTCACGCACTCTGGTGGTGACCCCGTTATCCTGGGGCCACCACCCACAGAGAAAAGCGGTTTGCCCTTGCAGGCCGGTCCTGGCCTGCAAGGCATTATGGGAACCTTTGCATCTTATAGTAGCGGCTCCCCCGCTGCTTTGAAGGGAGCCGCGATCGCGCTGTCGGCGGCTTCGCCGCATCTCCTGCCCTCGATGGGGGGCCCGGTCCCACCCAGACCCCCAGGTGAGTGTATGTGGTGCGGGGAGCCCACCCCCGGCCGCTCTGCCCGTTTTCGGGGGCCCGGTCCCAACCGGGCTCCTGGCACCTTCTCTGGGTCTTTTCGGGGTCCCGGTCCCACCCGGGACCCCCACAGGCCTTCCCGTTGGAGGGCAGCCCGGGGAGCCCACCCCCGGCTGCCCCCGCCGGCTCCCCGCCCAGCTAGCACCCTTGCGTGCAGCCGCGGGAGCCGGCCGTGCAGAGTTGGTCTGCCCGCTCCGGCGGGCAGACACGGAAGCTTGCGCGGGCCTCGGGGGAGTGCGACGGCACTCCCCCCTCCTTCCCGCACTTCGGGGCCCGGAGATGGGGTTCCGGGCCCCCTGCTCACCTCCGCGGGGGAGCGCGACGGCGCTCCCCGTCCTTCACTTCTTCGTCGGGGGGCCAGGGTGGGCTCCTGGCACCCCCTTGCAGGACAATCTTCACGGGGAGCGCAACGGCGCTCCCCGGCTTTTCCTCGGGGCCCGAGGATGGGGTCCCGGGCCCCTCGAGACCTCTCCGTAGGGGGGGGGGCGCGACGGCGCTCCCCACCCCCTGCGCCTCTTCTTCTTCGGGGCCCGGGGATGGGGTCCCGGGCCCCTTGGGCACATTTTCGCGGGGGGGCACGACGGCGCTCCCCCGTCTCCTTCCTTAGACGGGGCCCGGAGTTGGGATCCCGGGCCCCTCCCCCTACACCTCTTCACGGGGAGCGCGACGGCGCTCCCCGGCTTTACTTCTGTTGGGGGCAGCCCCGGGACCTGACCCACCCCGGGGGCCCATTAAAGACCGGCGGCGGAGCCCCACGCGCTCGTCGTCGGTCTTCTTGGAGGTCAAAGGTCGCCTACCTTCTGGGGGGCATATCTCAGCCCCCAGGGTACCAATCTGTGCCATTTGCGCCTCCTCTTGCTCCTGGTGGCGCTCCCCAGCCACTGGGAGCACTCTCCTTCGCCCTCTGGGTCTCCCAGAGGGTGGATTCTGCAGGGGGCTGTCTTCACTGGCTCCCTGCGCCTGCCTTTTGCCTGGCTCTCCTCCTGGACCTCTCTTCTCCCTGCGCAGAGGCCCCTGCTTCTGCGCACTGGTCCTGGACTCTTCTCCTGGCGCTGTTCAGGATTCTGGAGCAGTCAGGGGGTCCCTCCTTCCAACTGCCCATTGCGCCAGGCTCCAGCACCCTCTGCCTCAGCAGACCACACTCCACAGAGAGCTCCTCTTCCTGTGCAAGTTCTTTTAAGAAGTTGGGGAGGGGGCTGGCAGGAAGTCTCTGTTTGCTCTATCACACAGCGACACATCACTTCTCTGCCCCTGCTCCCTCCTTCCTGCCCAGGCCTCTGGGTTTGTTCAAGATGGCGTCGTCCAGGGTCTCCTGCCACATGGTCTCTGAAAAAGCCCCTTCCCCCCAGGGCTGCCTTCTCCCTGGTGCAGCCTGGTGCCTGGCACCCAGTGATAGCTGCTGATGGATGAGCCTGTAGCTCCACCCATCTTCTCTTCCTTGGAGAGGAGGCCTTAGCTCGTGGAAGAAAGGTTATCAATCTAGCCTTCTGAGGGAAGGCCCCAGCCAGGCCCTGGTTATGGCTGACTCAGAGAAATATGACATTTCTGGATGACCCAAAAGCAGTACAAATATGACTTTGGACTCTGCAGAATACTTCTTCTCACACCCGTTACAGTGGACTTAAGTGCGTGTCTGGAATTTGTAGGCCTTAGGAAAGTAAAACTAGCCCATGTGCTCCCTATCCCCATAAGAGAATAATGGAATACACACTGTAAAGCACACTGACTTTCCCTGGCATGTTTCTTCCCACTGTATAAAGCCTATTCCATGTCACCACCCAATTCTGCATAAGTCCTGCCACACCATTCACTTTGTAGCTGCTCCTGGACTGCGCACGGCAGGAATCTCCCCTGCGCAGCCCGTACACGTGTGCACACGCCTGTACACATGTGTCTGCATGTAACCAGCCCGGTGTCCGTTACTCCTGCTGCTGCGCAGCGGCCTTGTCAAGCCAGGGGGACACCAGTAAAATCCCCATGCGGTCTCTATCATTATGCTTTCACTGTGGGTGAGTCCCAACTTATGAGGCTCCCCCACAGTAAAAGCTCAACAATTAGGTGTTCAAAAAGCGAAAAATCCAGGGGGCCCATAGTGTCAGAACCACCTTCTAACACTTCCCCACTGAGGACCAGTGGTGCTATTGTTACACTCAGACTGGTGCATTGTCCCCAATTTACAGGCTGAAACTTGTATAAATGCTCCTAGGGGCTAGCTCGTACTGCATGCGCTGCAGTGTCCCAAGAAGCAGACTTTTTACATTCGGTTTGGAGGTACCCTGCTGTTGCTTAGTTCTGGTTGTCTGTGTTTGATACTATTGACTTAATCACTAACTACCACCTTCAGAGAACCCCCAGTGGCATTGCTGTGAAATGTCAGGAATGTCCCGGTCGGGGTCAGATGCCTCACGGCCTTACTACTTCCGCTGGCTAAGCGAAGGCTGGCAATGCACCGGTGCCGGCATCCCTTCCCCCATAACTAAATGCTGGCTACAGAGTGCTGCCTATTGCCAGGAGCAACTTGAGGGATATTGGGAGCTGATGGCCTGCTAAGTCCCGCCTTAAATATTAATGGGGTCCATTCACTACCTATTTGGCATTGAGAGCGGAACGATCTCCTGTAGGCTCTGATGGAGAACTTTGCACTAGTGTCACCCCACCTGCTTCCGGATTACACAGATTACTAAACGTGTAATATATTACACTGGTAGACTGCAACATGTCATGAATAATGCCTGGGAAATATCTTTACCTAGATCAATTAATACTTTAGTGCAAACTACCTCTTGTCCATTCCCTTTGTGAGTCTGTACTGATGGTCTTTACCGTGATGCTGTTAACGATATCTTGATTATTTGTATTCATGCATGCCAAGTGATATGTAGAATTATCTGGCACAATGTAATACTCACTAGTATACTGTCATGATCCTATGATATACGCTTAACCATAGAGTGTTTGTATTTTGCTTGAAAATCCATACATACAAGTTTTAAAAAACTATATGGTTTGATGTGCCATATAGCTGCTGATCATGGTTCACCACCAAGAACTACCACAAACACTTTCATCTGCCAGGCAATGAACATATTTAATGACCTAAAACATGGGAAAACAAGTGGAAAACACCTCAGCTTTCAACCTTAAACACTAAAATCATGCATCTGACACTCAATGAATGAGTCATAGACAACACCAACCCACTAATGTGATCAGTAGACAACACGTTTTATACATCATCACAATCGGGAACAGACTAAGGCCAGTGATAACATTGGAATCCTTGGGGAAAGTCAACCACACTTCTCAAGCCGCTACAGGGCCAATCTGATGGCAGAATGAGTGCTAGATAACAATGGTAAGACATAATGCAACATAGCATGTTCCATGAAGAGCATGGTGTTTTAATACTGCATTTTCTAAACAGTACTGTGGAACTAAATAACAGAACATTAACACATCCTTCATGCCTCCTAAAATGGATTATAAAGGCATTAATCGTAGCCGACTCACAAGTTCCTTAAAAAATCAGATTTTGGCAGAAAAACTGTGCTCACACTTGCCATCCAATTCACCAACCAGGGATCTAAGAGAAATCCCTGCATAACTTTCAGATAAAGGCACCAAAAGAGGACATGTCACAGTGTCTCACACTAAAAGCCACACAGTCCACACATCTTAGAAGCTGCCGCTAAGGTGCTGTGTCTTGCTCTCAAGCATTTTGTCCAGCTGTGCCGACTTTGTCTGGACACATCTAGAGCATTGTGTCCTCTTCTGCAGGCCTCACTTGGACTATTGTTTCTATTTATGGTAGCTAAAGCTGCAGTGTTGTGTCTGGCTCTGCAAACCTCATCTGAGGGGCTGGATTTGACACATGAGATACAGGGCAAACCCAAGGTAGGGTGTAGGGCCTGTGGCAGCTACCTCTAGTTGGGCCCATCCAATACAGAAAACTGTCCTTGGGTGATGGTGGGAGATGGGGCATAGGCATGCATAGAAATAAAGATCCTGGGCACTGTGCTATACACTTACGTATTGGAATATTTCTTAAGTTTCTCTTTGGAATTGCCTGTAAAATCTGTTTTTAGACTATATTTGTAAAGTTATTCAGTAAATAAATCACTCAGTCTCCTTTCTTGAGGAAGAAGCACCCCAAACCAACTTGTTGAAGGTCAGTCTCACTTGGTACAATAGGGAATGGTATTAAAACATTTTCAGGGCTCCTTTAAGCTCCCAGTTCAGCTCTGCTCAGCTGGAGTACGGTGTCCAGTTATGGAGGCCTCATCAAGAGTACTGCACCCAGCTCTTGAAGAGATGCCTCCACGAGGATAAGTACAGTTAGAGACCATCAGATATAACCTAGTACAATAGCACACATTCTGCATCAAAGAAAAGGGTAACAGGCCCAAAGTCATCGTAACCTGGAAGAGAGGTAGGAGAGGAAAGATATCACAGACATTTAAGTACTCAAGGCATGTAAGAAAAGATGAGTTGGGTTAAGGGCCTAGGTTGATGCATTTAAATACTTCAAGGATATAAGTACCACAGAAGAGGGATTACAAGGGAGACATGACAGACATGTATTTCCCTTACTGGTATAGAGGAGAAGACGAGAATAAATAGCAGACCTTTAAATACTTCAGGGATATAGGTACTCAGAAGTAGGAGAGGATATATGGTAGACCCTTTACTACCTCAAGAGTACCGATACTCAGGAGTAGGAGGAGAGAATATTTGAGAGATCATTAATTACCTAAGGGATGTGAGAACAGGAGAGCAGGTGAAGTGAGTTATGGGAGAATCATTTAAATACCTCAGTGGTCCTAACGCTTTAGTAGAGCTGAGCATAATGCAGCAGAGATGAGGCATTAACAGGCGTGGACATAAAATAAGACTTGTTGGGGGGACTTAGAAGCAAAATAAAGAAAACTTGATAAATGGATGAAGCCTCCTTCTACTCGAGATATGGGGTTCAATTCGGGAGTAAAAACTTGTAAAAAGCCTGTAATAGGCCCAAACGTTTAATCGAAGTGTGACAGAAAATACAAAGCAGGAGACTGAGTAGAGATTACTCAGTTCCTGCCCTTCCCAGGTCAGGTGACTCCTTAATTGTGTTTTTCTTTACTTCCAGGTGAAGAAGGTGATGCCAGATGACTCTTTCTACTTCTCCATCCTGCGTAACCCAGTCACCTTGGCCGAGTCTTCCTTCACATATTACAAGTCAGTCTCATCAGCCTTCAAGAAGGCGCCCAGTCTAGATGCCTTCATTAATGATCCACTGCGTTACTACAATCCCACTGAGAAGAGCAATCACTATGCACGCAACCTTCTCTGGTTTGACTTCGGCTTTAACCACAACACCTACTTTTCGCCAGGCTATGTTAGTGGCGTGGTGACTGCTGTGGAGCGGATCTTCCAACTCATTCTGCTGACCGAGCACTTTGATGAGTCACTTGTACTCCTCAAAGAGGCACTGTGCTGGAATCTGGATGATGTAGTGGCATTCAAGCTAAACTTCCGTAGTGAGGAGAGCGTCCGCACACTGAGCGCACCGGCAGTGGCCAAGGTGAGGGCTTGGAATTCCCTTGACTGGTACCTCTATGACCACTTCAACAGGACATTCTGGCAAAAGGTGGATCAGTTTGGGCAGGCAAGGATGGCACGAGAGGTTCAGATGCTGAGGGCGAGGCGAGAGCAGTTGATGGCTGAGTGCCTGCAGGGGGGCAAGCCAGTGGAGGCTAGCCGAATCCGGGACGAGAGCATCAAGCCATTGCAATTTGGTCAAGCCAAGATACTGGGCTGGGAGCTGAAGCCTGATCTGCCACCAGGCTCCAGAGACATATGCATACGAATGGTAACCCCAGAGCTGCAATACAAAGATCTCTTGGATGCCAAACAGTTCCCACCATTCAACATCTCCAGCACTTCCAAATCTGCCGGAAAGACTCTAACCAATCACAGTGTGCCTCTCCCGCAAGATGATGGAAGATGGAGGGACATGGCAATAAGGCCAAACCTGCTCACAGGCAGCAAGGACTCACAAGCTAAAGACATCAGGGTGGTGAGGTGACACTCCTTGAAAGGAAGAGGATAAGCAGCGAAAGGAGAAAGCATGCCAGGCAAGTCATGTGCCATGGAATAGACACACAGAGATGCTTGACAACCTGAAGTGCGAGTTCCAGCTCAGTTTGGGGAATCAGGGCAACCTTGGGCCTGGCTCTGTGAGACTGAGCCCTCTGGCCACTGCAAGCATACCAAAGACACCAAGTGCCTGAGTCTGTGACTTTGGAGTGAAAATAGAGGATTTTCTAAACCAAAGCAACTCCAAGCACACCACACTCTATAAAACACTTGAATAATGGTAAATCAGCCACATTACCCCTCCTATGCCTTCTCAGGAATTCTTTAAAAAGTAGTTGTTGCTTTGGGAATAACAATTAGTAATGGCTAATTGAGCTCCTGCACCAAATAGGCAAACAGGGCCAAGATCTCCATAGGCAGACAGCTAGACCTCACCAGCCCTTGCACCACCATAGGAAACGTGGATGTTATCGCCGAAGGATTGACCACTGAACCTAACCTAACCAACCCTTGCATCACCATAGGGAACATGGCTGGGCTCTCAATAGGATGGACTACTGAAACTCAATTATCCAGCCCCTTCACCAGCAAAGCACACAGTGCCTGAGCTCTCTATAAGGTAGGCTCCCTAAATCTGATCACCCCCTTCACCAGCAAATGAAACCATGCCTGAGGTCTCTATAGGATAGACCTTCGATCTCATCAATCCCATGCAACAACAGGACATTGCATCTATACAGTAGACCTCTGGAAGCCACCTCTCGTTTCAACACCACCATTAAAAAATGGGATGGAATTTCCGTAGAATAGACCACTGAGATTAACTCCATCAACTCAGGAAACAGTCATTCACATCCTTATAGGACAGATGCTGGACCTCACTGTCAACTACCTTAGCACTGCAGCCCCATACAATAGACCCCTGAAACTCACCTCTTCAGTCCTTCACTAGCATAGAAAGCAATGTTTGAGATCTCTGAAGCATAACTCGCTCGACCTCATATTGCTCTAGATCAGCATATCATGCCTTAGCCTCGCCTATGACTAACCTCACCAACCCTGTCCCACCACCATAGGAAAAGGCGCAGGATAGATACCCGCGGCTCGCCTAATCTCTCCAGCCTCTGTACCACAGTAACAGTGCCTGAAATCATAAAAGGACGTTTCCTTGAGGCATGCCTCCCCTGCCCCTGCACTGTGGGATTACAGTGACTGAAGTCCTGAAGTCTCTGTAATGGACCACCAGCAGCCCCTGGATTAAAATAGCATCTACATTGGATTAAGCCCTGAGACTCACTGCATTCCCCCCAAACTCCTGTGGCAAACAGGGCATGGGAACTACAGTGGAAAAACTGGAGACTTGCTTACAAGCTCCTGTATCATTACCGGCTCAGGATTGGAAGATACAACCCTTTAACTCTTCTCCCCAGCAACTGCAACACTTCAGCAAGCAGGCTGCTGTCTCCATATGTCCTTGCGGGTCTCGCAACCCCAACCTCCACATTACAATAAGAACAAGACCAGATACTTCCATTCGCTCACACCACTGGAGTTCACGTCACAGAACCGGCCCCACCATTGGAAACAGGGGCTGATATTTACCTTAACAGGGGGCCACATGAGGTAGAGAAGGGTCTTCTACACATGAGCTCTCATCAGGATAGCTCTTCCACAACTTGTTGGCATAGGGACAGAAATGAGTAAACCAAGCTTTCCATAACCACGCTCACACTATTTCATGTATACCGGTCCACTGCCAGACTAAAATGTTAATCTTCACCTCAGGAAGATGGTGGATGAGTCACACCTCTCAGCAGACTCTTACTTGGAAGATAGATTCTCATTGAACCATTTTTTTTTTAACTTGACCAAATTTGTGCTGTGACCTTCCAAATGTGATGGCTAGACAGCAAACTCACCTGTCACGAACTGTAATAAATATTTGTATTTTATGGTCTTGCGTGTAGTTTGGTAATTTACAACCTGCATCATTTCATTTTACATCCTTTTTTGGTCTCGCCTAGGCAGCGCATGCGCTTTCTCTTCGAGACATGCTATTCCTAGAATATGGGCTTTAAACACCGCCCATCATTTCAATTGGCTCCTCTTACTATTCTTTGTAAATGCCGGCTTTTTATTGGTGAATAGGCTTATTAGTCCCTCCTTTTGGACTTTTGTATCCTCCCATGAGGACTGCCCCTGTTACATGTGCTCTTACTCTTCAGGTTATTTAGGAAATTTGGAGAGCACTCTTTTTTTTGTTGACCTGTCTCTGCTCCTGTTAAGTGTTCTATTTACTTTGTGCATGGGCTTCATGAAACGCTTGCAGCCGCTGCTTCATTTGCCTTGCTGTTTGCCCCTCTTCATTGTTTATTACGCTTAATCTCTACGTGCTAACACTTACCCCTCCCACAAACACTGCTTCTTTTTGTTTTCATTTTTTGCCCCATCTTCGATGTTTCAGCTTTGCCGCTACTTAATTTCCCTGTGCCGCCCCCCAACCAACCACTCCACCTCACCCCTCCCACAACACTGTTTTTTAATAAGTTTTTTTGCAGTGTTATATAGCGCAAACCCGACTTAAAGGTATCAGAGCGCTTTACATGACCACCAGTTGCATTACAGGTGGACGCATTCAATTTTCAGGTAGGGCCGATGCCGATACTCGAACCTGGTTCCCCAGCTTCAAGGTCGACCACTCTGCCCGTGATGCCACATCTGACCACTGCTCTCTGCTCTTTCCTCCTCCTCTATGATCACTCCCTGTGCCTGTCCGCGTTTTATTTGCGTCGTCTATCATTGGCTGCACACAGGGAAGGGTGGGGACAACGGGTGATGGCGGCAACATGGTTTGCTTGCCCTCTAGGGCTGCTTGACCCATATTCATAGAAAAGCAAACAGTTGCAAGCAAGTCACAAGCGCAACCTAGAGAGAATGCGCAAGACTCCGGGAGCAAACACAATAATAACAGACTACAGTTGTGGCCATTCTGGAATGAGGCATTTAATTCATTACAAGGTGAGCATCAGTTCTGCAGTAACTTTGCAATAGGATGCCCCAAATCCAGTGCACTTTAAAATATTAACTGCATTGGATTTACTGTGTGCTTTATTATTTTATTTTTTGCTCTTCTGCATTTCATTTGCGCCGCCCATCATTGGCTGCACACGGGGAAGAGCGAGAGCAATGGGTCACTGTGGCAGAGTGGTTTGCTCGTTCTCTTGGGCTGCTTCTCCCGTATCCGTAGGAACAGCAAACCATTGCAAACGAGTCAGAAGCGCAGGCTAGAGAAGATGTGTAAGACTCCGGGAGCATACACAACAATAACAGACTAGAGTTGTGGCCATTTTGGAATGAGGGATTTCGTTCATTAGAAGGCGAGCATCAGTTCCGCAGTAACTTTGCGATAGGATGCATCAAATCCAGTACACTTTTAAATATTGCCATATTAAGGATACCCACAAGCACAGGATTTGTTCAAGAATCTGGCACAGTTAGTTATCTTTTCATACAGTATCATGCTTGAGATTGTGGAATGGCTATTATTTTTTATTAGGGTGCATCTGATTAACGATGGTCTTAGTTTTTCTGAATCACATTGCATACCTTGTAAATTAAAACACAAGTGATGTTTTCAATACACCGCGTTTGAGAAGTTTTATCTTAAGTTCTCATTTTAAAAAAGTAATTTCTTAACCAAAACCTGGAGTATAGTTCATAACAACACTCCTGCCCTTTTGGGTACCTCTGAAATTTTCGTGACAGTGTCCCATACCTTTAATCATGTACCCATAAATTCAGAGCTTTCAGCTGATGTATGAAGTCTGACTACTCCCAAACAACTCCTCACTCTCTCCTCTCCCTCTATGCACCAAATCCCCTAGCTCTCTCTTTCTTCCATTCTGCTCTAGTCTCTTCCTCACAAATTCGCAACTGCCCTGTTTCCCACTCCCTCTCATATACCTTTTCCCCTGCCCCATTCTTCTCTAACCATCCCTTTCTCTCTGTCACTCATGCACACCTCTCTTTAAACCCTCTGTCGCTCTCTCTGTCTCTCACGCACATATCCTACTCCGGTATCACGCTTACTCCTGCCATGCATTATCCCCGACCCTTTAGAGCATCTCCTTCTGTATTTTTTAAATTCCTTTTTCCATTGGTGTCATTTATTTTCCATCTCCCCTCCCTCGTAACCTATTTCCCATTTTCTGGTTCTCAGTGCCATAAGGTCATACGAAAGGCAATAGCGATATGCAAAATTGATGACAACTGCAACACAAAGTCATTAGCTCTACCTCTCACAAATGCTAGACCAATTGCATTGCAAATGCTTGTTTTTTTGTAGATGTTCATGGTAAAAACAAACACCTCCTTATGGGATCTTGGGAATACCATTGAAAATATGGGAGGGTACATGTAGAAACACAGTGACCTCAGCAGCAAGAAAAGGGCGGAAAACTAGATTTGTAAAATGTATGAAGTAAGAGAGGCTCAAATTGTATATAAAACAAGGATTATGTTCCAGTCATCCACAGATCTGCGGCTGACATCTCTCCCTCCAGAATTAAATAGAATCCCAAATTCCTATAAGACAGCCCTCCTCTTCTGATCTAAGCTCAGGGTGGCAGTGGCGGCTGGTGAAATTTGATAGTGGTGAGGCGTAAAGTGTCCACCAAAAGTGCAGTATGTCAGTATTAGCTCAACCTGATCAAAAAGTGCTTGCTGGATACAAACCCAAAGATCTTCTTTTAAAAACGCAGGGTAAAATGGTGTATTTTCCAAAAAATACTTAAGCAATACACAAGGATTAATTGCATGGTCCCTGATAACTACAGCAGAAGTGTTTAGTTTGTACTCTGAATCAATTCTGATTTAAGCATGATGTTTCAAGAAACCCATGCACATGTATAGATGTCTGTAGGAATACATTTATGTATGTATAAATAAATTTACACTTAGATGTATAAAGGGTATGTACATGTTTGCACAACAAAATGCACGTTCTTACATATATTCAGAAAGGCATGCATATGCACATAATTCCATGCCTAAATTGATGCATACTTTTAAATCTACATAAATATACACATGCATGCCACAGACGCATTCAGTGTACACATGTCTTTGCGAAGGATCATTTCTTTATAAATTTTGTTCAGTGCTATATTTCTATACTGTCGAGCTGTACCCCATCTTAGTTTATTATCAGACGTTGGGGGCTGGAGCACGCTGTGTGTCTAGTAGTTGGGAGTTCTTCCAGACATCTGAAATTGACCTGTTAAAGTAATAAATAGATTATCATGTCCTACTTGTCATTGCATTGTGCTCCTTGTAGCTATACATTTGTAGTAGAAAACAATGTAAATAATAAAATGACTGGATAAACAGCTCCCACATGGGAGGCTTAAGGGGCAATCCTCTGAATAATTAGGTGCTGTGAAACTGCCTTTCTGTAGTACTTTGCTTGAAACACAAATCATCAAGCTGAAATAAATTATGGCTGGTGGTCCTAGGGGTCAAAAGGTGGCCCAATCGGTGCCTGAATTGTTTTTAAATTAATTCCATTTCCTCCTTCAGGTTGGTAATCAATGGGCTCAAAACCTATGAGATTGTTCAGTGAGTTATGCACCACCTGCTGTGATTTTTTTCTGAACAGCAGTTGATAGGCCAGAATCTCAAAGGGTTAATTGGACCTTACATGCACAATAATTCTGATAGAGAAATAAAGACTAAAGAAGATAAAAATATATATATATAGTTTTCAGTGCCATAAAAAAATCTGCAAAAACGCCCTAGAGTTCCTAACATTCCTATGTAAAATGTGCACATTGTAAAGCGTAATATGTGCCTTTGTTTAACTCTAATCAGTAGACAATACTTTCTATAAATGTACATGCCGACAGTGTTTACTCATGACATGGTATTCCAGGATGGAACTATGTGGTAAAAAACACGATTACAGAAAACATTATTTTGCACTGCATACTAAAGCAGCAGAAACTCTTGTCTTAAATAAAGTGATAGTTGTATACATACTGAACGTGGTATATTTATTGCCAAGACCAGGGTGCTGCTCGTAGCAGTGGTGGAAGCTACTCTGGTGTCCTTGTAGTTTTCACCAGTTTCCAGTAGTATGTGGGGGACTTTGAATAAGGTTCAAGCAGCAGCGTGAAAAAGAAACCAGTCACACAGGCATTCTCATGCATATATGCATGCATGCAAACATACAATCACATATACACTCACGTGTACAGTTTAACACATTTCATGAAAAAGGTTGTTTTGCAGCGTGAATCTTTTCTTTATTCACTATGCTGTGCATTAATCCGTCACATAGTGGTTGGGTCCGGAATTGTAGTATTTCTTCTCTCTTTTTTTTTTGTTGTTGTTGGTGGGCGTCGACATACCACCATTTGGTGTCCCTCTGTGACATCGACGTGCTTCCTCCGGAAGCTCCCACCTTTGGTCGCCATCTTTAGATTCTTTTTTTCCACCGTTGGGTCTGGATCGATACGGGAGGAGCTCCAGAAGATTGGAGAGAAGAATCGGCGAAAATAAACAAAATCAACAGGAGAAGAACTTCTTCAACGTACCGGTCTTCGAGTCTGGGAACCGGGACACAGCGAAGAGGAAGAGACAAAACTTCGACGTCATTCGAAGAATGCGCATACAGGGGGCTCCTTGTGCATGGTAATGGACAAGACACCATTCAAGTTCTGCGACAATTGTCACCACAAGTACGCACAGAAGGATCAGCATCCGGTCTGCAACCTTTGCCTGCCGCTGGACCACCGAAGCGAAGATTGCAACGCATGCTCAGCGTTCACCCCAAAAACTTCGAGGGTAAGAGAGAGACAGAGAAGAGCAAATTACAGCATGCAGGGTCAAGGACCACCACCGTCGCTTCGAGACCTGGGCCTCTCCAGCGAAGAGGAGGACAACGTCGCCGAAGGGCCTGAAGGAGAAGAGGACGCGTACCTCCCAGTCGTCGAGGTCGAAAAGAAAACTCCGAAGGAGGTAAGAGAAGCATCGACCCCCAAAAAGTCAGCCGAACCACGAAAGAGTGACTCTAAGTCCTCGAAAACAGCCTCGGCGTCGAAACATTCGACGACAGCAAGTGCGTCCAAAGAAAAACAGTCCATCGGTTCCTTAGACAAGGACACCGAGACGGCGAAAACCCAAGAAAAGATAAAGTCGTCGAAAGACAACCACGAAAAAGAGTCTTCGACGTCGAAAAAAGAAAGGGTAAAACAAGCTTCGACCACGACGTCGTCAAGCTCGAAGAGAAAAGAGGAAAATCTCGATGCCGAAACACAAGCGTCCAAGCTAGAAAAGAAAAGGAAAAGGCTCGAAGCCGAAATGGCGAGTATCTTGCAACGCAAGAAAGATTTCGCCGAAAAAATGAAACAATTCAAAATTCCGCCGAAAATTTCGACCGACGCCGAAAAGGACGTCGAGGAACTAGAGCCACCGACAACCCCAGAACCGGTCGAAGAAGAGGAGGAAGAGGAATACTTTTCGAAGCCGAAGGGAGGAAGAGGACCAAACCTATCAGGGTTCGGCAACTTCAGAGACACAAGACCTACAGTGGCAAGATCTGGACGCCGAGTCACCAGAAGAGGTGGAAGACACATATCCATCAAGGCCTTCTCCACCAGATGACATTGGGATATACAACCAAGTCATAAAGAAAGCAGCAGACACTTATGGAGTGCAATTGGAGGAAGAAAAGCCGCAATCATGTTTTCTACTAGAGACATTGCTGCCTACACAGACCAGAAGTCAATTCCTTCCAATGCTGCCAAGTGTACTGGACCAGGGTAAGGAAGCCTTTAAAGAACCTGCTACATGCAAAGCAGTCACACCAAGAGGTGAGAAAAAGTACAAGCATTCCTCTAAGGACCCTATGTACATCAGGGGGTCTGTACCAGCTGATTCCATTATAACTTCAACAGCTTGGAAGAGAGCTAATGTACCCACCAATGTTGGTCCACCACCAGACAAGGAGAGCAAGAGAATGGATCTCATGGGAAGAAAGGTGGAAAGAAGTGCGGCGATACAGTGGCGCATCGCAAATTCAAATGCATCAATCAATAGACATGCATATCAGCATTGGGAGGAAGTAGGTGAACTACTGAAACACCTGCCAGACCAATTCCAAAGAAGGGCAAACCACTTAGTGGAAGAGGGGAAAAACATGGCGAACACATGTTTAAAGTCGGCACTAGATGCTGCAGAAACATCTAGCAGACAGATGATGATCGGGGTCACTGAGAGAAGACATGCCTGGCTGCGAATTTCAGGTTTCAAACCGGAAGTACAAAATAAAATACTGAACTCCCCGTTCAATGGTGAACAGCTATTCGGAACAGCTGTAGACGACAAATTAAATCAATTGAAGAAGGAAAACGAAACAGCGAGGTCCATGGGGGCACTACAATTCAGAGGTATGCATCGAGGCGCACCCTCACAGAGACCTGCAGGTAAGGGTAACCACCAACCTGTAGCCTCGCACCAAACCTTTCAGCAAGGTTACCAAAGAGCAAGCCATGGGCAACAACAATAAGGCCAACAACAACAAAGTTGGCAATACCAACAGGGAAGGCAATCCTTTCGAGGGTGCCCTCGAGGAAGAGGCCAAACACAAAGAGGGGGACCACAAACGACCTCCAAGTGACTTCACTCAAAAGTTGGCACACCCTCAAACAACAACTCAGAGGGTGCAACAGGATACAGGCACAAGACAATATCACTGACCTATAAACAAACAATTCCTCCAACATGCTACACCAGTAGGAGGCAGATTAACATACTTTCTCCAAGAGTGGGAGAAGATTACATCAGACAAATGGATATTAAACATAATGCAATACGTTTACTGCATAGAACTTGCAAGACAACCTCCAACCAAAAGGCCAACCAACAAAAAGCATTCAGCAAAAGAACTAGCTCAGTTGCTCGAAGAAGCACAGGAACTTCTGAGCAAAAAGGCCATAGAAAAAGTACCACTCAAGGAAAGGAACAAGGGCGTTTACTCCACGTACTTCCTCATTCCAAAGGTAGACGGAACTTTATGACCAATGCTAGCCCTAAGGTTCCTAAACAAATTCATAAAGACTCAAAAATTCTAAATGACAACTTTGCAAGAGGTGATACCTCAGATACAGGCAGGAGACTACATGGCAACTATAGACTTAAAGGACGCATACTTGCACATCCCCATGAACAGAAAACACAAGGGTCTATTAAGGTTTGTGATCAACAGAACACACTACCAATTCAGGGTGCTAGCATTCGGACTGAAATCAGCACCAAGAGTCTTCACAAAATGCCTAGCAGCAGTAGCTGCCCACCTAAGAAGGCAAGGAATTCATGTAAATCCATACCTAGACGTCTGGCTAGTAATAGCAAGCTCCTACAATATCTGCAAACAACACATACAGCAAGTCATTCAAACATTGGTCCAACTCGGTTTCTCAATGCACTGGGACAAATCGTCACCAGAGCAAGTAAAAATGTTCTTAGGCGCAGAAATCAACACGAGACTAGGGAAAGTATTTCCGAGCAAAAAGAGAACATTAGCAATACTGAAGGAGACACATCTATACCACAAGGGGCAAGCTCTGACAGTGAGGACAGTGGGGATACTGCTAGGAATGATGGCTTCATGCATTCATCTAGTCCCAAACATTCGACTGCACATGAGACCATTCCAGGAATGGCTGCAAGAACAATGGTCACAGGCAACAGGGAGTTGGGAGGATCTAGTGGTTGTCACACAAACAGTTTATCAAGAAATAGCATGGTGGAACACAAGGAACATAACACAGGGGAGACTTTTCACACAACCAACTCCAACAGTGGCCATCACAACAGATGCATCCCAGCAAGGATGGGGAGCGCACATGGACAACCTGAAAGTAAGGGGATTGTGGACGCCACAGGATGCGGTAAAACACATCAACTTCCTGGAGTTGAAAACAGTGTTCCTAGCCTTAAAAGCCTTTCAGAAGGAACTTTACGGAAAAAGGGTGCTGATACAAACAGACAATACAACAACCATGTTTTACATAAACAAACAAGGAGGGACACAGTCCTTAGCACTCTCAACCCTAGCCCAACAACTATGGAGATGGGCGATCCCGAGGAAGATAGACTTACTAGCAATACATCTGCCGGGGAAGGACAATGTAGAAGCAGACAGGCTAAGCAGGCAAACTTCAGCATCCCATGAATGGGAGTTAAATCAGTCAGAGATACAAAAGATATTCAACAAATGGGGAACCCCGCAAATCGACCTATTTGCAACTCCCCACAATGCAAAATGCCAAAACTTCGCGTCCAGGCTACCGTGCAAACAGTCCCTAGGGAATGCGCTTTGGATACTCTGGTCAGGGATATTTGCTTACGCTTTTCCCCCGATACCACTAATACACAGGGTAATCAACAAATGCAAGCTCAGTCACATGACATTAATACTCATAGCACCCCAGTGGGCCAGACAGACTTGGTTCTCTCAGATAATGGAAATAACTCGAGGAGCAAGGCACAAGCTTCCAAAAAGAAAGGACCTCTTATCAATGCAGAACGGAAAGGTGCTACACCCAGAAACAGAGAGTCTAAGCCTGGCACCATGGCTCCTGAGGACTTAGAATTCGCGCACCTCAAGCTACCAGAGAGCACAATGGCAGTACTCAGAGAAGCGAGGAGACCTACAACATGGAGGTGTTACACAGCCAAATGGAAAAGATTTTCTCAATGGTGCCTTAAGGAAAAACTTTCAAAGAAAATCACAAGAGAATCAACAGTGCTAAAATACTTAACATATTTACTACAAAGTAAACTAAGCTACACATCTATAAGGGTACACTTAGCGGCTATTGTAGCGTACACAAGAGGAGAGACAGGGAAAAGTTTTTTCACATCCCACGTGGTCAAGAGATTTCTAGAAGGAGCAAAGAGAATAGCACCTCCAAAGAGGATGCCACCACCGGCATGGAACCTCAATGTGGTACTCGCGCAAATGATGAAAGCACAATTTGAACCATTGCATAAAGCTATGCTACATATGCTCACACTAAAGACTGCGTTTTTAGTTGCTATTACATCATTACGGAGAGTAAGTGAATTACAAGCGCTAACACTACACGAGCCCTACTTCCAGATACATAACGACAGAATAGTCATGAGAACTGACCCGCAGTTTATGCCAAAGGTGGTATCAAGGTTCCACATAAACCAGACGATACAAATACCAAGCTTTTTTCAAAAGCCAAAATCACAAGCAGAAAGGGCATTACACACCCTAGACGCAAGAAGAGCGGTCATGTGTTACATAGAAAGAACCAAAGAATACAGAAAAACAAAACAATTCTTTGTATCATTTGCCAACAGTTTTCTCGGAAGACCGGTGACAAAGAATACCATTGCAAGATGGATTGCACAGGCCATACAGTTATGCCACAAACAGGCAGGTCAAACATTGCAAGGAGCACCACATGCTCACTCAACAAGGAAAAAGGGAGCAACCGTCGCTTTTCTAGCAAATACGCCTATTCAAGACATTTGCCAAGCAGCAACATGGTCTTCAGTACACACGTTCACAAAGCACTACTGTGTGGATATTCAAATGAATAAAGAAGCACAAGTAGGACAAAAGGTCTTACAACATATATTCACAAACCAACGCTCATCTTCCACCCAACCACCACAAGACTAGCAAACAGCTACAAAGTCTATGCACAGCATAGTGAATCCAGAAAAGATTCACGCTGCAAAACGTAGTGTTATGCCCTGCATAGTACTCTTATATCTTGCAGTTTACCAGTCCACCTGCTGCTCAGCCACTGTGTGTGTGTGGAGTAGAATGTTGGGAATGCTGTGATGCGTGGAATGTTGGGTGTCTGACTGAGTGAGGTATGACAGTTACAGATGGGCTGAGCAGCAGGCAGGCTGCTCCTGGTGGGGCTGCTGTGGCATAGGACCAAGGGCTGACTACTGGGCTAACCTACATCATTACTACCTGTTTATCCGGTCTACCTAGCTGATGTGCCTACTTACCATCTTGCTGTACAACTGGAATAAAGGTACTTAAGAACTTTACTCGGCTACCAGAGTTTAGGTACGAGCCCCTTTCCATAGTGCGCTACACGCAGCCCCTACACAGGGGTGGGTTCATGGGTTATATTCCCATTTACAGTTGGTTGATTTGGTAACCCTTACACGGGGTGTGTTTTTTTTTGGGTACGTTCGAATCAACAGTACATTTAACCCTCACAGGGTTGGTCTCCATGGGTCTTTTCCATTACATTACGTTACGCATAACCCCCACACAGGGTTGGTTTGCTGGGTTTGGGTCCCATCTACTTTATTCATGGTCTTCCCTACACAGGATGTACTTCCATGGGTGTTGGACCCATATACAGTGGCGGGGTGTTTACCTTTTGCCTTACGCAGCGTCATTTTATCATTTTTTTGGGGAGAGGATGGGTTATTGTACTCAATTTATCGGTTGTTGTATCTTATCCGTTCTTTCTGCTTTGAATGGCTCTTACCCTCTCGTGATGTTCACTTAATTGCTCATCCCTGGGTTTTGAACCATTCCTTACATTTGTAATTTTGCAACCTCTGCAAAATTAGTAATCTGTGCACTATGCAACAGAATGTTTTATAGTTTGGGACTAGTGTCGCGGGGTTTGTTCACCCGTTGCTATACCCCACTAATTGTCTCATTTTTATCTTCTTTTGGGAGGATGGGTTATATTGCACTCTGTATTGTATTATTTCTTTCTTCTCTGGTTTTATTGCTTCTGATTCTTTCGTGGTGTTTAATACTTTTATGCATCCCTGAGTTCTGAATTATTTCTTGCAAATGTACTTTTTCTTGTGTATAGTTTTCTCTTGTTCCATTGTTGTTTTTCTCTGGTACCAATGTCACTTTCGTTTTTCATTTTAAAAGGAGGGGGATGTGTTATGCCCTGCATAGTACTCTTATATCTTGCAGTTTACCAGTCCACCTGCTGCTCAGCCACTGTGTGTGTTTGGAGTAGAATGTTGGGAATGCTGTAATGCGTGGAATGTTGGGTGTCTGACTGAGTGAGGTATGACAGTTACAGATGGGCTGAGCAGCAGGCAGGCTGCTCCTGGTGGGGCTGCGGTGGCATAGGACCAAGGGCTGACTACTGAGCTAACCTACATCATTACTACCTGTTTATCCGGTCTACCTAGCTGATGTGCCTACTTACCATTTTGCTGTACAACTGGAATAAAGGCACTTAAGAACTTTACTCGGCTACCAGCGTTTATTTCTACCACAGAACACAACACGTAGTTTCTTACCTGTCGGTGTAGTTTTGCAGCTTGAAGAATTTTCTGGATTCACAAGCGAACCCACCCTCCTCCGCCAGAAAGATGAGACAGGAAAAAAGGAGGATATAACAAGGACGAACAATTAAAAAAAAAAAAAGAATCCGAAGATGGCGACCAAAGGTGCGAGCTTCCGGCGGAAGCACGTCGACGTCACAGAGCGACACCAAATGGTGGTATGTCGACGCCCACCAACTACAAAAAAAAAAAAAAAAGAGAAGAAATACTACAATTCCGGACCCAACCACTAGATGGTGGAATAATGCACAGCATAGTGAATCCAGAAAATTCTTCAAGCTGCAAAACTACACCGACAGGTAAGAAACTATACGTTCTACTCTAAGTTAAAGGTAACAACATCATACAAACACTGCTCGGTAAACGGCCAAGGAAAGGGCACTATATGCTTAAGTAAGATAAATCAAAGGCAAGCAAGCTGAGTATAACGAGTCAGGCCCCATATTAGAAAGTTAAAAAAAACTGCAAGATAAAGGGAGCCGCACTTAGAGATAAAGACACGCAGGCCGTACTGTGAAAGTAAGGTGAATCTTCAACGAGATAATTCTCAAGATTTTATCAAAAACAGGAAGATTCCATGATGGACAGTTCATGAGCACAGAATAATAGAAGGAGGCAGAAGTATTACAATTCTATCAATCAACTGATTTGGTCACCTCCAAAATTGTTATGATGTATATGACGGTCACACTTCAGCTAAATCAACTCTGCACATAGCCACAAATAGTGCATTTGAAACCAACTATTTTAAGACAACGTACTTAGGATGAGCTACTAACTGCAAAGGCACATAATATGGTTAATTGGACTGTAGGGTTCTATATTCAGTTCAAATGTTTACTTTCTAGCCCATGGATGAAATATTAACATAAAAAACATACAACTGAGTACAGGTACTCTGATGTTGGACTTCTATTATCATAAAAACACCTCACTGTAAAAATAATTACCTCTAGTGTACAGACGTTGCTTCGGAGGAGCGAATGCTCATCTTGTAAATCGACAGTCTGCACTCTGCATGGAGTGAATGTAGTGAATAATGGACAATTCATCTTAACAAATGTTTTGACTATGATAAATACATTCATTTAAATCAATGACATACCCTCTCCATTGGCTTCATCAGTGAAAAGGCAATAAGTTCACGGGCGGGCTCTGTCTAAAGTAAACACTGAAGATGGACTGTAAAACAGGAGATTTAACTTGAACAAAACATGTGGCGATGACGGCATCAAAGCAAACCCAAGGAGATGATGGACGGAGCGCTGAAACTTTTCAGACACTCACCCCCAGTCACAGATCTGGGTTGAATCCATCATCGTTCTTTAGCTCACTTCGCCACCCCAGTTCAGACACAGCTATATGCAAATCAGTCTTGACCCTGTGCCTCATGGGAACAGTCCAGCCCAAACTGCCAAGCCATGTCTTCCCCGAACTGGAAACAAGCATCCTGTTTGCAAAGTGAGCTAAAGAATGATGATGGATTCAACCCAGATTTGTGACTGGGGGTGAGTGTTTGAAAAGTTTCAGCACTCCGTCCATCATCTCCTTGTGTTTGCTTTGTTCGCCCTAAGTTGGCAGGGTATGCCCAGACGTGGGTCCCTTGCTCACTTTGCCACTGGATTCAAGCTAGCCTGGCTGATGAGGGCTGTTAGCCCGAAACCAGTCCGGTCCAGGGAAGACATGGCTTGGCAGTTCGGTCTGGACTATTCCCATGAGGCACAGGGTCAAGACTGATTTGCATATAGCTGTGTCTGAACTGGGGTGGCAAAGTGAGCTAAAGAATGATGATGGATTCAACCCAGATCTGTGAATGGGGGTGAGTGTTTGAAAAGTTTCAGCACTCCGTCCATCATCTCCTTGTGTTTGCTTTGTTCGCCCTAAGTTGGCAGGATATGCCCAGACGTGGGTCCCTTGCTCACTTTGCCACTGGATTCAAGCTAGCCTGGCTGATGAGGGCTGTTAGCCCAAAACCGGTCCCAGGATGCTTGTTTCCGGTCCTGGGCAGACATGGCTTGGGAGTTCGGTCTGGACTGTTCCCATGAGGCACAGGGTCAAGACTGATTTGCATATAGCTGTGTCTGAACTGGGGTGGCAAAGGGAGCTAAAGAATGATGATGGATTCAACCCAGATCTGTGACTGGGGGTGAGTGTTTGAAAAGTTTCAGCACTCCGTCCATCATCTCCTTGTGTTTGCTTTGTTCGCCCTAAGTTGGCAGGGTATGCCCAGACTTGGGTCCCTTGCTCACTTTGCCACTGGATTCAAGCTAGCCTGGCTGATGAGGGCTGTTAGCCCGAAACCGGTCCCAGGATGCTTGTTTCCGGTCTAGGGAAGACATGGCTTGGCAGTTCGGTCTGGACTGTTCCCATGAGGCACAGGGTCAAGACTGATTTGCATATAGCTGTGTTTGACCTGGGGTGGCAAAGCAAGCTAAAGAATGATGATGGATTCAACCCAGATCTGTGACTGGGGGTGAGTGTTTGAAAAGTTTCAGCACTTCGTCCATCATCTCCTTGTGTTTGCTTTGTTCGCCCTAAGTTGGCAGGGTATGCCCAGACGTGGGTCCCTTGCTCACTTTGCCACTGGATTCAAGCTAGCCCGGCTGATGAGGGCTGTAACCCCAAAACCGTTTCCAGGATGCTTGTTTCCGGTCCAGGGAACACATGGCTTGGCAGTTTGGTCTGGACTGTTCCCATGAGGCACAGGGTCAAGACTGATTTGCATATAGCTGTCTTTGAACTGGGGTGGCAAAGCGAGCTAAAGAATGATGATGGATTCAACCCAGATCTGTGACTGGGGGTGAGTGTCTGAAAAGTTTCAGCACTCCGTCCATCGTCTCCTTGTGTTTGCTTTGTTCGCCCTAAGTTGGCAGGGTATGCCCAGACGTGGGTCCCTTGCTCAATTTGCCACTGGATTCAAGCTAGCCTGGCTGATGAGGGCTGTTGGCCCGAAACCGGTCCCAGGATGCTTGTTTCCGGTCCAGGGAAGACATGGCTTGGCAGTTTGGTCTGGACTGTTCCCATGGGGCACAGGGTCAAGACTGATTTGCATATAGCTGTGTCTGAACTGGATTGGCAAAGTGAGCTAAAGAATGATGATGGATTCAACCCAGATCTGTGACTGGGGGTGAGTGTTTGAAAAGTTTCAGCACTCTGTCCATCATCTCCTTGTGTTTGCTTTGTTCGCCCTAAGTTGGCAGGGTATGCCCAGACGTGGGTCCCTTGCTCACTTTGCCACTGGATTCAAGCTAGCCTGGTTGATGAGGGCTGTTAGCCCGAAACCGGTCCCAGGATGCTTGTTTCCGGTCCAGGGAAGACATGGCTTGGCAGCTCGGTCTGGACTGTTTCCATGAGGCACAGGGTCAAGACTGATTTGCATATAGCTTTGTCTGAACTGGGGTGGCAAAGTCAGCTAAATAATGATGATGGATTCAACCCAGATCTGTGACTGGGGGTGAGTGTTTGAAAAGTTTCAGCACTCCATCCATCATCTCCTTGTGTTTGCTTTGTTCGCCCTAAGTTGGCAGGGTATGGCCAGACATGGGTCCCTTGCTCACTTTGCCACTGGATTCAAGCTAGCCTGGCTGATGAGGGCTGTTAGCCTGAAACCGGTCCCAGGATGCTTGTTTCCGGTCCAGGGAAGACATGGCTTGGCAGTACGGTCTGGACTGTTCCCATGAGGCACAGGGTCAAGACTGATTTGCATATAGCTGTGTCTGAACTGGGGTGGCAAAGTGAGCTAAAGAATGATGATGGATTCAACCCAGATCTGTGACTGGGGGTGAATGTTTGAAAAGTTTCAGCACTCCGTCCATCATCTTCTTGTGTTTGCTTTGTTCGCCCTAAGTTGGCAGGGTATGCCCAGACGTGGGTCCCTTGCTCACTTTGCCACTGGATTCAAGCTAGTCTGGCTGATGAGGGCTGTTAGCCCGAAACCGGTCCCAGGGTGCTTGTTTCCGGTCCAGGGAAGACATGGCTTGGCAGTTCGGTCTGGACTGTTCCCTTGGGGTACAGGGTCAAGACTGATTTGCATATAGCTGTGTCTGAATTGGGGTGGCAAAGTGAGCTAAAGAATGATGATGGATTCAACCCAGATCTGTGACTGGGGGTGAGTGTTTGAAAAGTTTCAGCACTCCGTCCATCATCTCCTTGTGTTTGCTTTGTTCGCCTTAAGTTGGCAGGGTATGCCCAGACGTGGGTCCCTTGCTCACTTTGCCACTGGATTCAATCTAGCCTGGCTGATGAGGGCTGTTAGCCCGAAACCGGTCCGGTCCAGGGAAGACATGGCTTGGCAGTTCGGTCTGGACTATTCCCATGAGGCACAGGGTCACGACTGATTTGCATATAGCTGTGTCTGAACTGGGGTGGCAAAGTGAGCTAAAGAATGATGATGGATTCAACCCAGATCTGTGAATGGGGGTGAGTGTTTGAAAAGTTTCAGCACTCCGTCCATCATCTTGTGTTTGCTTTGTTCGCCCTAAGTTGGCAGGGTATGCCCAGACGTGGGTCCCTTGCTCACTTTGCCACTGGATTCAAGCTAGCCTGGCTGATGAGGGATGTTAGCCCAAAACCGGTCCCAGGATGCTTGTTTCCGGTCCTGGGCAGACATGGCTTGGGAGTTCGGTCTGGACTGTTCCCATGAGGCACAGGGTCAAGACTGATTTGCATATAGCTGTGTCTGAACTGGATTGGCAAAGTGAGCTAAAGAATGATGATGGATTCAACCCAGATCTGTGACTGGGGGTGAGTGTTTGAAAAGTTTCAGCACTCTGTCCATCATCTCCTTGTGTTTGCTTTGTTCGCCCTAAGTTGGCAGGGTATGCCCAGACGTGGGTCCCTTGCTCACTTTGCCACTGGATTCAAGCTAGCCTGGTTGATGAGGGCTGTTAGCCCGAAACCGGTCCCAGGATGCTTGTTTCCGGTCCAGGGAAGACATGGCTTGGCAGCTCGGTCTGGACTGTTTCCATGAGGCACAGGGTCAAGACTGATTTGCATATAGCTTTGTCTGAACTGGGGTGGCAAAGTCAGCTAAATAATGATGATGGATTCAACCCAGATCTGTGACTGGGGGTGAGTGTTTGAAAAGTTTCAGCACTCCATCCATCATCTCCTTGTGTTTGCTTTGTTCGCCTCTAAGTTGGCAGGGTATGCCCAGACATGGGTCCCTTGCTCACTTTGCCACTGGATTCAAGCTAGCCTGGCTGATGAGGGCTGTTAGCCTGAAACCGGTCCCAGGATGCTTGTTTCGGGTCCAGGGAAGACATGGCTTGGCAGTACGGTCTGGACTGTTCCCATGAGGCACAGGGTCAAGACTGATTTGCATATAGCTGTGTCTGAACTGGGGTGGCAAAGTGAGCTAAAGAATGATGATGGATTCAACCCAGATCTGTGACTGGGGGTGAATGTTTGAAAAGTTTCAGCACTCCGTCCATCATCTTCTTGTGTTTGCTTTGTTCGCCCTAAGTTGGCAGGGTATGCCCAGACGTGGGTCCCTTGCTCACTTTGCCACTGGATTCAAGCTAGTCTGGCTGATGAGGGCTGTTAGCCCGAAACCGGTCCCAGGGTGCTTGTTTCCGGTCCAGGGAAGACATGGCTTGGCAGTTCGGTCTGGACTGTTCCCATAGGGTACAGGGTCAAGACTGATTTGCATATAGCTGTGTCTGAATTGGGGTGGCAAAGTGAGCTAAAGAATGATGATGGATTCAACCCAGATCTGTGACTGGGGGTGAGTGTTTGAAAAGTTTCAGCACTCCGTCCATCATCTCCTTGTGTTTGCTTTGTTCGCCCTAAGTTGGCAGGGTATGCCCAGACATGGGTCCCTTGCTCACTTTGCCACTGGATTCAATCTAGCCTGGCTGATGAGGGCTGTTAGCCCGAAACCGGTCCGGTCCAGGGAAGACATGGCTTGGCAGTTCGGTCTGGACTATTCCCATGAGGCACAGGGTCAAGACTGATTTGCATATAGCTGTGTCTGAACTGGGGTGGCAAAGTGAGCTAAAGAATGATGATGGATTCAACCCAGATCTGTGAATGGGGGTGAGTGTTTGAAAAGTTTCAGCACTCCGTCCATCATCTTGTGTTTGCTTTGTTCGCCCTAAGTTGGCAGGGTATGCCCAGACGTGGGTCCCTTGCTCACTTTGCCACTGGATTCAAGCTAGCCTGGCTGATGAGGGCTGTTAGCCCAAAACCGATCCCAGGATGCTTGTTTCCGGTCCTGGGCAGACATGGCTTGGGAGTTCGGTCTGGACTGTTCCCATGAGGCACAGGGTCAAGACTGATTTGCATATAGCTGTGTCTGAACTGGGGTGGCAAAGGGAGCTAAAGAATGATGATGGATTCAACCCAGATCTGTGACTGGGGGTGAGTGTTTGAAAAGTTTCAGCACTCCGTCCATCATCTCCTTGTGTTTGCTTTGTTCGCCCTAAGTTGGCAGGGTATGCCCAGACTTGGGTCCCTTGCTCACTTTGCCACTGGATTCAAGCTAGCCTGGCTGATGAGGGCTGTTAGCCCGAAACCGGTCCCAGGATGCTTGTTTCCGGTCTAGGGAAGACATGGCTTGGCAGTTCGGGTCTGGACTGTTCCCATGAGGCACAGGGTCAAGACTGATTTGCATATAGCTGTGTTTGAACTGGGGTGGCAAAGCAAGCTAAAGAATGATGATGGATTCAACCCAGATCTGTGACTGGGGGTGAGTGTTTGAAAAGTTTCAGCACTTCGTCCATCATCTCCTTGTGTTTGCTTTGTTCGCCCTAAGTTGGCAGGGTATGCCCAGACGTGGGTCCTCTGCTCACTTTGCCACTGGATTCAAGCTAGCCCGGCTGATGAGGGCTGTTACCCCAAAACCTTTTCCAGGATGCTTGTTTCCGGTCCAGGGAAGACATGGCTTGGCAGTTTGGTCTGGACTGTTCCCATGAGGCACAGGGTCAAGACTGATTTGCATATAGCTGTCTTTGAACTGGGGTGGCAAAGCGAGCTAAAGAATGATGATGGATTCAACCCAGATCTGTGACTGGGGGTGAGTGTCTGAAAAGTTTCAGCACTCCGTCCATCGTCTCCTTGTGTTTGCTTTGTTCGCCCTAAGTTGGCAGGGTATGCCCAGACGTGGGTCCCTTGCTCAATTTGTCACTGGATTCAAGCTAGCCTGGCTGATGAGGGCTGTTGGCCCGAAACCGGTCCCAGGATGCTTGTTTCCGGTCCAGGGAAGACATGGCTTGGCAGTTCGGTCTGGACTGTTCCCATGGGGCACAGGGTCAAGACTGATTTGCATATAGCTGTGTCTGGATTGGCAAAGTGAGCTAAAGAATGATGATGGATTCAACCCAGATCTGTGACTGGGGGTGAGTGTTTGAAAAGTTTCAGCACTCTGTCCATCATCTCCTTGTGTTTGCTTTGTTCGCCCTAAGTTGGCAGGGTATGCCCAGACGTGGGTCCCTTGCTCACTTTGCCACTGGATTCAAGCTAGCCTGGTTGATGAGTGCTGTTAGCCCGAAACCGGTCCCAGGATGCTTGTTTCCGGTCCAGGGAAGACATGGCTTGGCAGCTCGGTCTGGACTGTTTCCATGAGGCACAGGGTCAAGACTGATTTGCATATAGCTTTGTCTGAACTGGGGTGGCAAAGTCAGCTAAATAATGATGATGGATTCAACCCAGATCTGTGACTGGGGGTGAGTGTTTGAAAAGTTTCAGCACTCCATCCATCATCTCCTTGTGTTTGCTTTGTTCGCCCTAAGTTGGCAGGGTATGCCCAGACATGGGTCCCTTGCTCACTTTGCCACTGGATTCAAGCTAGCCTGGCTGATGAGGGCTGTTAGCCTGAAACCGGTCCCAGGATGCTTGTTTCCGGTCCAGGGAAGACATGGCTTGGCAGTACGGTCTGGACTGTTCCCATGAGGCACAGGGTCAAGACTGATTTGCATATAGCTGTGTCTGAACTGGGGTGGCAAAGTGAGCTAAAGAATGATGATGGATTCAACCCAGATCTGTGACTGGGGGTGAATGTTTGAAAAGTTTCAGCACTCCGTCCATCATCTTCTTGTGTTTGCTTTGTTCGCCCTAAGTTGGCAGGGTATGCCCAGACGTGGGTCCCTTGCTCACTTTGCCACTGGATTCAAGCTAGTCTGGCTGATGAGGGCTGTTAGCCCGAAACCGGTCCCAGGGTGCTTGTTTCCGGTCCAGGGAAGACATGGCTTGGCAGTTCGGTCTGGACTGTTCCCATGGGGTACAGGGTCAAGACTGATTTGCATATAGCTGTGTCTGAATTGGGGTGGCAAAGTGAGCTAAAGAATGATGATGGATTCAACCCAGATCTGTGACTGGGGGTGATTGTTTGAAAAGTTTCAGCACTCCGTCCATCATCTCCTTGTGTTTGCTTTGTTCGCCCTAAGTTGGCAGGGTATTCCCAGACGTGGGTCCCTTGCTCACTTTGCCATTGGATTCAAGCTAGCCTGGCTGATGAGGGCTGTTAGCCCGAAACCGGTCCCAGGATGCTTGTTTCTGGTCCAGGGAAGACATGGCTTGGCAGTACGGTCTGGACTGTTCCCATTAGGCACAGGGTCAAGACTGATTTGCATATAGCTGTGTCTGAACTGGGGTGGCAAAGTGAGCTAAAGAATGATGATGGATTCAACCCAGATCTGTGACTGGGGGTGATTGTTTGAAAAGTTTCAGCACTCCTTCCATCATCTCCTTGTGTTTGCTTTGTTCGCCCTAAGTTGGCAAAGTATGCCCAGATGTGGGGCCCTTGCTCACTTTGCCACTGGATTCAAGCTAGCCTGGCTGATGAGGGCTGTTAGCCCGAAACCGGTCCCAGGATGGTTGTTTCCGGTCCAGGGAAGACATGGCTTGGCAGTTCGGTCTGGACTGTTCCCATGAGGCACAGGGTCAAGACTGATTTGCATATAGCTGTGTCTGAACTGGGGTGGCAAAGTGAGCTAAAGAATGATGATGGATTCAACCCAGACCTGTGACTGGGGGTGAGTGTTTGAAAAGTTTCAGCACTCCGTCCATCATCTCCTTGTGTTTGCGATGACGGCATCACGCAGGGCTTCAGAATCCATCGCCCTGTAACACAATATACCTTTGGCAACATTCTTGACTTTGATGCAGCCCCCTCTGCTATAATATACACGGGCTGTGAAAAGGTAAGCCCAGACATGCGCAGTGGGCTTACTTTCATTGCCTGCCCCTGGCCCTGTTCATGCTCCGTACCAGAGACAGACAGCCAGATAGTTTTAGCATTGGAAGTCCGAGGCAATGTATTATAACTTTGAAAGGTAGAGGGGCATGGCCCCAGCGCCCTAGAATAGAGACCGCCCCTGCAGGGTGGTGTATGCTCACCACACCCACCATTGTGAAATGTCTTATTTAAAGGTTGACGAGATGGTGAGTGGTCCTGTGTCGAAAATAAAGTGGATTCCACATCCCTATACGAAGCGGTGGAACGGAAAGGTGAACAGATGTAGCATCTGCTGTTTTTAGGTCGAGCGTAAGCGTACGACCTCTTGTATACTTTAGTATACATATATCTCTGTGGCCCAAATGCCATTCCTTGCTTCTCATTTGTTTGTTTCAATGTCCTTTAAAAATCCTTGCTTACTAGAGGCCAGTCCTGCCTCTTTGTCCCTCCTTTTTCCTCCAAGGAGCAGGGACTTAGTGCAATGTCATTACGCTTTGTTCTGTTAATCTGCTCGTGGGGGGACTATTTTATTATGTTTTCAACCTCGTGTTACACCGTGGCTGCTCAAACCCATAGCTGCTTACATTTTATTGCAGCATTAACCCTCTCAGTACCTTCCATGTGGCTGGCATTCTTTTGTATTCTTCCTGAAGACAGCTCCCAGGCTGGGTTGGAATGCAAGCAATTAATTATTGTGGTTTTAAGTCTAAGTCTGCCTCCTTTAATTTCCTCCAGAAACTGGCACAAAAGCACTGCAACAGCATGCCATCTAGCTACTGCAGCTCTAAATCATGTAAAAAAGTTCAACCACCACTTAAAAACAGCCATTGTTTCAGTTCCATTAAATCAACGATTCAAATGATACTTTAATATGCATGCTGCTTGTGTTCTTTCCTACTCTCCAGGACCTGTGCTTGGCTGCTGGCTGAGGGGTTGGAAGTCTCTGCTCTTGGTTTAGCGCTGAGGCCAAAATGTTTCTTTCTGGAAGAATGTTCCCTGTAAATGTGCATTTGAATGTAGTACATTAAATAAATGCAGAACAAGAACGCAGGGCCGGCACAAGGGTGGTGTGATCGCACTGGATACTGACTTCAGAGCAGAGGGGCCGTGTTTCCCAGTTTATTTTGCTTTTAAACACACTCGCTGACACATTCCAGGCCTCAAGCAATTCCAGACAATAAAAATGTCAAGATAACTCCAGTGATTAATGTTCTTGCTGGAGAGATGGAGTTGTCTAGGGGAAGAAGTTTTGACTCATTGCAAGGTAGCAGAGGGTTAATATGCGGGCTGCAAAGAAAGTGTACCATGGAGAACACAAAATGCATAAAATGTAAATAGGTCAGTGGGTTGCTGCTTTTCTGTTACTTGCAGCTTATAAGTTAAAATCCTAACCTAGAACAGTGAATTTATAACTGTCATCATAGAACTGCATGCACTGCAAAGTATAGATTAGAGCAGATATTAATGTTGCAGAAAGGGTTCATCTGGGTAGAAATTGGTTCTTTTTTATTTAAGAGAACACCCAACTATGGTGTGCTGTTTTCAATTCTGAGTTTGTGCTTCTGGGGCCCAAGCACTCTTTAGCAATGCTGCCTACCAATATGCATGACTTGTGACTCCTACACCCTCAAGTCCTCTGTCTTATGTAACATTTCCTTTACGCTAATTTATACACATATGATTGATTGCCTCTGTGTAATTTGTGTGTGATGCAAAGTGCTTTGACACCCTACACTGGTATGAGTGGCGCTTTATAACTAATTAAATGCAGCTGAACATTAGTGGTTATGGAGCCTTAAGGAACACTGTTAAAGGGTGATGGTGATGAAGGAATCCGCAACACTCAGCCTTACCTCAACATCACCTTAGCACCACCTCAGCATCAATGCAGCACAACCTCCTCATCAGTGTACCACCACCAGTGCAGCACCAACTCAGCATCAGCGCAGCACCAGCACAGTACCACCTTAACATCAGCGCTGCACCATCTTAGCATTAGCACAGCACTATCTCAGCATCAGTGCATCACCACCAACACAGCCCCACCTCAGCAGCAACTCAGCACCAACGCAGCACCACTTCAGCATCAGCGCACCACCACCTCAGCACAGCACCAACTCAACATCACTCAGCACCACCTGAGCACCAGCTCAGAACCAGTGCACCACCACCACTTCAGCATCACTCAGCACCACCACAGCATCACTCATCACCACCTCAGCATCACTCAGCACAGCACCACCTCATCAGTGAGCCACCACCAGTGCAGCACCACGTCAGCATCAGTGCAGCACCACCTCAGCATCAGTGCAGCACCAGCGCATCACGATCTTCGCATTAGCACAGCACCACCTGTACACCACTACCTCAGCATCAGCACAGCCCCATCCCAGCATCAGCACAGCTCTACCTCTTCATCAGTGCAGCACCACCTGAGCACCAGTGCAGCAGCACCACCTCAGCATGACTCAGGTCCACCTCAGCATGACTCAGCACCACCTCAGCACCAAAGCAGCCCCACCTCAGCAGCAACTCAGCACCAATAACGCACCACTTCAACATCAGCGCAGCATCACCTCAGCACAGCACCAACTCAACATCTCTCATCGCCACCTGAGCACCAGTGCAGCACCACTACCTTAGCATGAACCAGCACATCGGCATCACTCAGCACCACCTCATTATCACCTCAGCATCACCTCCTCATCAGTTCACTACCAACTCAGCATCAGCGCAGCACCACCTCAGCACCAAAGCAGCACAACATAAACATCAGCACCATTTTCGCATCAGTGCACCACCACCAACAGAGCACCACCTCAGCATCAGCAGAGCATCACCTCAACACAGCACCAACTCAGCACCACCTCAGCACCAGCGCAGCACCACCACCTCAGCATAACTCACCGCCACAGCGTCACTCAGCACCACCTCCTCATCACCACAGCACCACCTCAGCATCACTCAGCACCACCTCAGTAACACTCAGTATCACCTCCACACCAGCACACCACTACCTCAGCATCACTCAGCACCACCTGAGTATCATTCAGCATCACCTGAGCATCACATCTGCACCAGCACACCACCACCTCAGCCCCACTTCAGCATTACTTAGCACCACCTCAGTGTGCCCTCGAAATCTGGCATCTGTTGATTCTCTCCTAGTGCCCGTCCGCTGCTCGTGTTGTAATTCAGGTACTATTTCTCAATCTCCACTCTCCTATTGTTTATGTCCCTTCATTCATAAAAAAGCTATAATAAACAAGCAGCACAACAGGCAGGAAGAGGTTGCCAGCATTGCAAGGACAAAAAAACTAGAAGACGTTAATTCTTTTTTTTTTTTTAAATCTTTTTATTGAATAAACAAAAGTTAATTTCTTTTAAAATTTTCATTTAATTGTACATAATGTCTTCTTTAACCCCTTGCATGCTTCGGACGGCCCCTGGCCGTCATACGTCACGGTGGGCGTGTGCGGAGGACGGCCGGGGGCCGTCCGAATCCCGCCCAATATTTAAATCGCCCGCACAGCGTGAAAATGTGCGCAGCATGCAAGGGGTTAAACTCCACTACATAACACTCCACAACACAAACTACCATTCCACGTACTTACACTCCATTACACACAGTCCCACTCCACATAATTCCAATACACTCAAAAACACAATTACTTTCCACATAATACAACTGCACATCATACCACTTAATTCCACTACACAAATCCACACCACACAGTTTCACACCACACAATACCACAACTAACAAGTCCAATCCAACCCACATAATTGGTACACACCACATACATTCATTCCAATCCATAACACATAGGTAAGAGTAATTTACAATGCCAATAGCTCCAACTCTTTCCTTTTTTTAACACACAGATCTGATGCTTAGCTCCTGCCTATTTGTTCTTTTCCGTCACCAAAAAGGCATAGCTATACACACAGTTCCATGCCACACAATTCAGCTCCACACATTTCCAGTCCACACCACATAATTTAACACCAAATCACATAATACAACTCAACAACAAAATCACACAACACCACATACATCCAATCCACACCACACAATTCCACATTGTGCCACAAAATTCAACAGCACAACACATAATTAAACTGAACTACTTACCACTCCACAACACACAATCTCACTCCACGTAATGCCTATATATGCCACATAATGCCACATAATAGCTAAATATATATTTTTCACAGCACACCATGCCACATAATGCCACTACACAAATCCACTCCACACAATTCCACACCACACAATTACACAGCTAACTAATCCAACCCATATAGTTCCACTACACACCACATACATACACTCCATAACACATACGAAACATACATTGCCATTTACTATGCCAATAGCTCCAACTCAAACAAATGCAAGACTGGTTGCATTTCCAATGATTGTTTGGCTAATGCCGTGGTACCTTCTGCTTCTAATGGAGGCACCAAATGAGGAGAAAGAAAGACAGATCTGCCCCTCGATCCCTGCTCTACACAACTGTGCAAGTAATACAACAACCTGCACTGCAGCACAAAGCAGAAAAGGAACATGTATCCCAATAACAGTATGGGATGTTAGGTATATCAGTAACTGTACCTACACAGACCCGTAGTTGCAATCCTGGATGTGGAGAGAAGGATACTGCTCAATAACAGCCTCTGATTGCCTCAGGAGTGCACTACCAGGACCTGAAAGATGAAGTCTCACTGGTGCGCATTGATGGTTTGGCCCACACAAGTTATGTGGCAAGTGTCCATGGTGTGGCACGCATTTATGGTGTGGGGCACATCCATGACAAAGAAATGCAGAACGCACCAACAGTGTGACATGAATTAATGCTGTGGCAGAAATTAATGGAGTGACACGCATCAATGATGTGGAACGCATCGATGGTGTGGCACACAACTTTGCTGCTGTACGCCTCAATCGTATGTAACGCATTGATGCTATGGCACGCATCCATAGTGTGGCACGCACCCATAGTGTGCCACGTGTCCATGGTGTGGAACGCATCCATAGTGTGCAAACATCCATGGTGTAGAATGCATCCATAGTGTTCAAACATCCATAGAGTATCACTCATCCATGGTGTGCACACATCCATAGTGTGTCACGCATCCATGGTGTGGCAGGCATCCATAGTGTGGCACGCATCAATAGTGTGGCACGCATCCATGATGTGGCACGCATCCATGATGTGGCATATACCCATGGTGTGGCACACATCCATAGTGTGGCACGCATCCATAGTGTGGCACGCATCCATGGTCTGTCACGCATCCATAGTGTGGCACGCACCCATAGTGTGACACGCATCCTTGGCGTGGCAGGCATCAACAGTGTGGCATGCATCCATAGTGTGGCACGCATCCATGGTGTGGCACGCATCCATGGTGTGGCATGCATCCATAGTGTGGCATGCATCGAGCATGTTCACACATCCATAGTGTGTCACGCAATCCATGGTGTGCACACATCCATAGTGTGTCGTGCATCCATGGTGTGATAGGCATCCATAGTGTGTCACGCATCCATAGTGTGCAGGTGTCCATAGTGTGGCAGGCATCCATAGTGTGGCACGCATCCATAGTGTGGCAGGCATCCACAGTGTGGCATGCATCCATAGTGTGGCATGCATCCATGGTGTGGCAGGCAATCCATAGTGTGGCATGCATCCATGGTGTGGCACGTATCCGTGGTGTGGCACGCATCCATAGTGTGGCATGCATCTGTAGTGTGGCACCCATCCATGGTTTGCACACATCCATAGTGTGGCACACATCCATGGTGTGGCAGGCATCTATAACGTGGCACGCATCCATAATGTGGCATGGTCTATAGTGTGGCACACATCCATGGTGTGGCATGCATCCATAGTGTGGCAGGCATCCATAGTGTGGCACGCATCGATGATGTGCACACATCCATAGTGTGGGAAGCATCCATAGTGTGGCACGCATCCATAGTGTCGCAGGCATGCATAGTGTGGCATGCATCCACAGTGTGGCATGCATCAATAATGTGGCACGCATCCATAGTATGCACATATCCATAGTGTGTCACACATCCATGGTGCGGCAGACATCCATAGTGTGCAGGCATGAATAGTGTGGCACGCAGACATGGTGTGGCACGCATTCATAGTGTGGCACGTATCCATAGTGTGGCACATATCCATAGTGTGGCAGGCTTCCATAGTGTGGCAGGCATCTATGGTGTGGGAGGCTTCCATAGTGTGGCATGTATCCATAGTGTGCACACGTCCATAGTGTGGGACACATCCATAGTGTGGCATGTATCAATAGTGTGGCACTCATCCATATTGTGAACACATCCATAGTGTGCCACAAATCCTTAGTGTGTGTAGGACTTGGCCTTTTTGGCTAAAGTTCCCTAAACTTTTTTGCTTTCCCCCTAGACCGTTTTCCTGACATAGAGTTGCCAATTTAGATGCTTTGGGTACTTTGCCACTGCTGATCAGTGTCAAAGTACAAGTGTTCCCTGTGTAAAGTGTAATGGTAATTGGTTGGCCATGATTGGTAGGTTGCCTTACTAGTAAAGTCCCTAGTGATGTGCACTGTGTGTGCCAGGGCTAGTAATGCAAAGGTGCGCGGAGAAGGGAACTCAGGCTTGCAGTGTAGGGCCTGCGCGCAGTTTGCTAAGTTAGCATGTTGTCCTGACAAGTGCAACCACTTGTCAGGCCTTACTTTCCCTTTTGCGTACACAGTGGGCACCCCTGTGGTAGGTCCCGGGTAACCCCTGGGCAGGGTGCAGTGTAAGTAAAAGGCAGGACATATACTGAGGTGTGTGTTATGTCCTAACAGTGAAAAACACTCCATTTCGTTTTTCACTGGTGAAAGGCCATCCTGCCCATAGGACAGAATGGGGGAGGCTGGGTATTGTGTTTGTTAGCCTAGTTTCCCATAAGTTTACAATGGAGAGGTGAAGTTTAGTATGTATGAACTCACAGCGTCATAACACATCTTTCTATGAAAGTGGTTTTGTCACTGTGTGTTCAGAAGCCACTCTTTTAGAAAGTGGCTGAGTTTTGTGCTTTAAGCATTTCTGTGTATCTCTGATGAATGTGGATTGACTGTCTGGATCTGAGAGGGGAGAGGAGCTGGGGGAGGTCTTGACCCAGGGAGGGGTTGAGATGGCACCAGGCTGACCTGCATCTGGAGAGTAGGCGAGGAAAAGCACCGGGAGGTGAAGAGGCCTGGGTTGCGGCTATAAAACAATTGACCCATCTCCTGCTGAGTGATTAAGGATCCAGACCCCCAGTATCAAAGGGAGAAAGGTGACACTGGGAGGGAGACACCCAGAACTGATTTAGGCAGGGGTCAGGGACCCCTGAGCACAACGAACTTCAAAGACATTTAGGGGTATAACTATGAGAGCTGAGACCCTGAACGTTGGAATAGAAATGGATTGAGACTGAAAAGGCTTGGACCCATTTCGTGGTCAAGAGGAACCTCTGCTAAGGAAGGAACAACTGAAGAGACTGCTGGGAAGGACCAACCCTTGCTTCGTGATCTGGGGCTGGTCTGCAGTTTGCTGTTTTAACCAAGGAAGAGGCTGTTGGGACTGTGCTTTGTGCACTGGGTCCCCCTGCTTGAAGAAGACTGTGCTTTGTGCTGTGTCTTGTTACCCCAAGGGCCCGAGGTGAGCTGGCTCCCTGTTTGGAAACACAGGAACATAAAAGTTTCCGGAGAAGTTTCAAGCGACGCGGTGGGCGCGTGTTGTGGCAGCTTGAGACCCTCGGAAGGTGTGCCCTGTGATCTTGGACACACGGAGGAGAAGTGAGACTCGGACGCGCTGAGTGCGTGTCGTGGTGCACAGGAGGCGTTGGTGAAGAGCGCCTGGTCAACGTGTGCACCGAAGGTGAAGTGAGTCTCGGACGCGCTGGGTGCGTGTCGTGGTGCACAGCAGGCGTTGGTGAAGAGCGCCTGGTCAGCGTGTGCATCGGAGGTGACGCGAGACTCGGACGCGCAGGGTGCGTGTCGTGGTGCACCGCAGGTGCTGGTGAAGAGCGCCTGGTCAGCGTGTGCATCGAAGGTGAAGTGAGTCTCGGACGCGCAGGGTGCGTGTCGTGGTGCACAGGAGGCGTTGGTGAGGAGCCCCTGGTCAACGTGTGCATCAGAAGTGGAGCGAGTCTCGGACGCGCAGGGTGCGTGTCGGGGTGCACCGGAGGAGCTGGTGAAGAGCACCTGGTCATCGAGTGCACGGGAGGAGAAGTGAGGCTCGGACACGGTGAGCGTGTCGGGGTGCGGCCAAAGGCGTTGGTGAAGAGCGCCTGGATATCGGGGCACCGGAGTTGGAGTAAGTCTCAGTGAAGCAGTGTGCGTGCTTTTGGTGCAACCTGGGACTGTGGAGGTGATCGGCTGATCATCGTGTGCACCGGAAGAAAGTGAGTCTCTGCAGCACGGTGTGCGTGTCTTGGTGCCAACTGAGACCGCAGGAAGGAGTGCCTGGTGAACGTGCACTCGGAGTCGACATGAAGTCCCATCAGCGTTGTGTGTGTGGCTTCGTGCCAGAGGAGACCCGGAGGGTGCTGTGGTGAACTTGCACCCGGAGTAACGTAATCTCAGGGGCGTGGGGTACGTGTGCCCTGCGGCCACCTGAGACCTTCCTAACAGTCGCGGCCCGGATCGGCAGCCCCGGAGGAGCTGAGCTGCCAGGCCGAGCCGCTGAGGCCCATTGAGAAAGTTCTACACGGAAGGCCCAGTTCGCTGAAGGAGCAGAGGAGAGTGGGGTCGCGCCCCCAGGTAACGTGGATCACTGCCTGGGCCGGGCACGGGCTCGGAGGGACAATCTCTCGGCCTCTCAGTCCTTCTGGCGACGTGAGCCTTTGCTTCGGCTCAGATTGGGGCCCGTACTGCGTTCAGGAGTGGCAGTACTGGGGCCAGAGTGAGAAGCGGTACTTTATGTCATCGTTGATACGTGTGGGGGGCAACTGTTATCGAAGAGGCTGACTGTCGTAATACGCATTGCCAATATCGCTGCTAACCAACTGCCGGACTGTCTTATGACGCCTGACATTATTTCTGCATAACGAAGTACACGATTGTAGCGCTACGCATTGCATTATTTCTCCATTGCAAAGTACAGGATTGTAGCGGCCCACATTGCATTATTTCTTCATTGCAAAGTACATGATTGTAGCTACGCATTGCATTATTCCTTCATTGCAAAGTTCATGATTGTAGCGGCGCGCATTGCCTTATTTCTTCATTGTAAAGTACGTGATTGGGGTGTGACGCATTGCATTATTCCTTCATTGCGCAGTACATGATTGTAGCGGTACGCATTGCATTATTTCTCCCATTGCCAGGTAGCGGGGTGTATCGTTACGCATTGTATTATTTCTCCTTTGCCCAGCACAGGATTGTATCGTTATGCAGCGCACTATTGTTTGTCCATTGCAACGTGTGTGATTCTAGCATTGCGACCAGCATAGCATTTTGAAAGCGGTGGTTGGAATTTGAACCTACCAGCCAGCCGGAACCAATATTACCCTTTATTACATGTTGGCTTATGTATCGTGTGGTCTGATCGTATATCTTTTTACATAAAGTTTATACTCGTTTTATCAAACTCGTGTGGAGTCCATTTGTGGTGTCACCAGTGGGTTGTTGTGAGTGTGGTTGCACATACTGTACACTCGTGCCTTGGAGATAGACCTGGCTGCTCGTGCCAAGCTACTAAGGGGGTGAGCAGGGCTATCTCAAACGGTGTCCTTACTTGGCCTAACGTTGAGTGAGGAGTCCCGGGTCTCGCATTTGGTGACAGTGGTGCGGGACGGGGACTCCGGCTTCCAACAGTGTGCCACAAATCCATAGTGTGGCAGGTATGCATAGTGTGACAGGCATCCATAGTGTAGCAGGCATCCATGGTGTGGCAGCCATCCATGATGAGCCATTGATCCATGGTGTGGCACGCATCCATAGTGTGCACACATCCATAGTGTGGCACTCGTCCATAGTGTGGAATGCATCCATGGTGTGCACACATCCATTGTGTGTCTCACATCCATGGTGTGGCATGCATCCACTTTGTGGCATGCATCCATAGTGTGGCACGCATCCATGGTGTGGCATATACCCATGGTGTGGCACGCATCTATAGTGTGCATCGATGGCATGGAAGTCATCCATAGTGTGGCAGTCATCCATAGTGTGGCATGCATCCATGGTGTGGCAGGCATCCATAGCTTGTCACATATCATATTCATGGTGTGGCAGCCATCCATGATGAGGCATAGATCCATGTTGTGTCACGCACCCATAGTGTAGCAAGCATCCGCAGTGTGGCAGGCGTTCAGTGTGTCAGGTATGCATAGTGTGACAGGCATCCATAGTGTGGCAGGCATCCATGGTGTGGCAGCCATCCATAATGAGCCATTGATCCATGGTTTGGCACGCATCCATAGTGTGGCACGCATCCATAGTGTGCACACATCCATAGTGTGTCACGCATCCATGGTGTGCACACATCCATAGTGTGGCACTCGTCCATAGTGTGGAACGCATCCATGGTGTGCACACATCCATTGTGTCACACATCCATGGTGTGGCATGCATCCATATTGTGGCACGCATCCATAGTGTGCACACATCCATAGTTTGTCACGCATCCATGGTGTGCACACATCTATAGTGTGTCACGTATCCATGGTGTGGCATGCATCCATTGTGTGGCATGCATCCATAGTGTGGCACGCATCCATGGTGTGGCAGGCATCCATAGAGTGGCACGCATCCATAGTGTGGCATGCATCCATAGTGTGGTAGGCATCCATAGTGTGGTACGCATCCATAGTGTCGCACACATCCATGGTGTGGCAGGCATCCATAGCATGTCACATATCCATGGTGTGGCAGCCATCCATGATAAGGCATAGATCCATGGTGTGGCCCGCATCCATAGTGTGGCATGCACCCATAGTGTGGCAGGCATCCGTAGTGTGGCAGGCATCCATAGTGTTATATTCCATATAGGTACCCTATATAGGCGCAGGTAACATTACAACCTTTCACCTATATTCTTCCCTACATTACATACATAACAGTTCTTAGGGACTGACCTTTTACCTAGATACAACACTGCATTCAGGACGCTGGTTTTTCCCTAGTTCGAATCTCATACATTATGCATGAGGCTTCTTGGAAGCACAGCAGGACGAACATCTCCTGTATAATATCTCTGTATAAAGTTCAGGCCCGACGTCATCCTTTAGGCCGACACAGTAACACAGCAAGGTAGGACACCTGGGAAGACCTATGGGTATATATACATCATGTCTTGCTTAGAAAGACAGAGGAGACCGAGACTTCCCGGCTGACACACTGACCAGAGACGCTGAGGTTCCTGCATGCAGACACTCCAGCTTGCAGTGGTCTAACATCCCTCGCGGGGTGTCCAACTCGAGACCAGGACGGGGTCCCATATTCTCTCATTCTCAGGTAATGGGGTTGACTAGATCCTAGAGGGATTCTTGGCATAACACCTACACAGATGCTAGGTACATTTAGGTACATCTAGTTAGGGAGAAATCGTAGGAGTACGCACTTTTCATCATGTATTCTATGTACTTCTATATATTCATGATTACTGCAAAATGGTAGAACTGTACCATCCCTTTACTTTCGTAGTACTGCTAATCATATATCTCTGCTACTGTCTAATGGTTGTTACAGCTCATCTATTCTACGCTAGAATAACAACTGATCAATAAATTCTTATTGACAAATGCCCAGTATGTTTATTCTGGTGTATCTCTGAGACAAATTAAGTGAGCACGAGTGACTGAGCGAAAGGTAGTTTATTGTTTCCACGACTCTGAGGGATCAGGGTTGTCATGATCTGAGGTTGCCAGAATCTATTCTCTCCTTGGTAAGAGGAGATTATAGTGGCACTGTGAGCTAGCTGATACAGACAGGCTAACATATCCGGTGGGGGTGTATGGAACCAGTCTGCCACCAATCCCACAGTTTATAATATCCGAACCTGCAGATCCTGTATAAGGTATATAGGAACTACACGACAATAGTGTGGCACCTGTCCATAGTGTGGCACGCATCCATGGTGTGGCACGCATCCATAGTACGCACACATCCACAGTGTGGCAGGTATCCATGGTGTGCACGCATCCATAGTGTGTCACAAATCCATAGTGTAGCACGCACCCATGGTGTGGCACGCATCCATAGTGTGGCACACATCCATGGTGTGCACACATCCATTGTGTGTCACACATCCATGGTGTGGCACGCATGCATATTGTGGCATGCATCCATAGTGTGGCATGCATCCATGGTGTGGCATATACCCATGGTGTGGCACGCATCCATTGTGTGCACACATCCATAGTGTGTCACGCATCCATGGTGTGCACACATCCATAGTGTGGCAAGCATCCATAGTGTGGCACGCATCCATAGTGTGGCATGCATCCATAGTGTGGCATGCATCCATAGTGTGGCATGCATCCATAGTGTGCACATATCCATAGTGTGTCATGCATCCATGGTGCAGCAGGCATCCATGGTGTGCAGGCATGAATAGTGTGGCACACAGACATGGTGTGGCACGCATCCATAGTATGGCACGTATCCATAGTGTGGCAGGCATCCATAGTGTGGCGGACATCTATGGTGTGGGGGGCATCCATAGTGTGGCACTTATCCATAGTGTGCACACATCCATAGTGTGGCACACATCCAGAGTGTGGCATGCATCCATAGTGTGGCATGCATCCATAGTGTGAACACATCCATAGTGTGCCACAAATCTAAAGTGTGGTAGGCATCCATAGTGTGTCAGGCATGCATAGTGTGGCAGGCATCCATAGTGTGGCAGGCTTCCATGGTGTGGCAGCCATCCATGATCAGGCATAGATCCATGGTGTGGCATGCATCCATAGTGTGGCACGCATCCATAGTGTGCACACATCCATAGTGTGTCACGCATCCATGGTGTGCACACATACATTGTGTGTCACACGTCCATGGTGTGGCACGCATCCATATTGTGGCATGCATCCATAGTGTGGCACGCATCCATGGTGTGGCATATACCCATGGTGTGGCACGCATCCATTGTGTGCACACATTCATAGTGTGTCACGCATCCATGGTGTGCACACATCCATAGTGTGGCAAGCATCCATAGTGTGGCACGCATCCATAGTGTGGCATGCATCCATAGTGTGGCATGCATCCATAGTGTGGCATGCATCCATAGTGTGCAAATATCCATAGTGTGTCAAGCATCCATGGTGCAGCAGGCATCCATGGTGTGCAGGCATGAATAGTGTGGCACGCAGACATGGTGTGGCACGCATCCATAGTGTGGCACGTATCCATAGTGTGGCAGGCATTCGTAGTGTGGCAGACATCTATGGTGTGGGGGGCATCCATAGTGTGGCACTTATCTATAGTGTGCACACATCCATAGTGTGGCACAAATCCATAGTGTGGCACGCATCCATAGTGTGGCACGCATCCATAGTGTGAACACATTCATAGTGTGCCACAAATCCATAGTGTGGTAGGCATCCATAGTGTGTCAGGCATGCATAGTGTGGCAGGCATCCATAGTTTGGCAGGCATCCATGGTGTGGCAGCCATCCATGATGAGGCATAGATCCATAGGGTGTCACGCATCCATGGTGTGCACACATCCATAGTGTGGCACTCGTCCATAGTGTGGCACGCATCCATGGTGTGCACACATCCATTGTGTGTCACACATCCATGGTGTGGCACGCATCCATATTGTGGCATGCATCCATTGTGTGGCACGCATCCATGGTGTGGCATATACCCATGGTGTGGCACGCATCCATTGTGTGCACACATCCATAGTGTGTCACGCATCCATGGTGCGAACACATCCATAGTGTGGCAAGCATCCATAGTGTGGCACGCATCCATAGTGTGGCATGCATCCATAGTGTGAACACATCCATAGTGTGCCACAAATCCATAGTGTGGTAGGCATCCATAGTGTGTCAGGCATGCATAGTGTGGCAGGCATCCATAGTTTGGCAGGCATCCATGGTGTGGCAGCCATCCATGATGAGGCATAGATCCATAGTGTGTCACGCATCCATGGTGTGCACACATCCATAGTGTGGCACTCGTCCATAGTGTGGCACACATCCATTGTGTGTCACACATCCATGGTGTGGCACGCATCCATATTGTGGCATGCATCCATTGTGTGGCATATACCCATGGTGTGGCACGCAGCCATTGTATGCACACATCCATAGTGTGTCACGCATCCATGGTGCGCACACATCCATAGTGTGGCAAGCATCCATAGTGTGGCACGCATCCATAGTGTGGCATGCATCCATAGTGTGGCTTGCATCCATAGTGTGGCATGCATCCATAGTGTGGCACGCATCCACACTGTGGATGCGTGTCACACATCCATGGTGCAGCAGGCATCCATGGTGTGCAGGCATGAATAGTGTGGCACGCAGACATGGTGTGGCACGCATCCATAGTGTGGCACGTATCCATAGTGTGGCACGCATCCATAGTGTGAACACATCCATAGTGTGCCACAAATCCATAGTGTGGTAGGCATCCATAGTGGCACAGGGTCAAGACTGATTTGCATATGGCTATGTCTGAACTGGGGTGGCGTGGTGAAGCAAAATAACGATGGATTAAACCCAGATCTGTGACTGGGGGTGAATGTTTGCCAATGTGCAACATTCCGTCCATCATCTTGTGTGTTTTGCATTTCGCCCTAAGTGGGAAGGGTATGCCCAGACGTGGGTCCCGTGCTCACTACGCCACTGGAGTCAAGCTATCCTGGCTGATGAGGGCTGAAAGCCCGAAACCGGTCCTAGGATGCTTGATTCCGGTCCAGGAAAGACATGGCTTGGCAGTTCGGTCTGGACTGTTCCCATGAGGCACAGGGTCAAGACTGATTTGCATATGGCTATGTCTGAACTGGGGTGGCGTGGTGAAGCAAAATAATGATGGATTAAACCCAGATCTGTGACTGAGGGTGAATGTTTGCCAATGTGCAACATTCCGTCCATCATCTTGTGTGTTTTGCATTTCGCCCTAAGTGGGAAGGGTATGCCCAGACGTGGGTCCCGTGCTCACTACGCCACTGGAGTCAAGCTATCCTGGCTGATGAGGGCTGAAAGCCCGAAACCGGTCCTAGGATGCTTGATTCCGGTCCAGGGAAGATATGGCTTGGCAGTTCGGTCTGGACTGTTCCCATGAGGCACAGGGTCAAGACTGATTTGCATATGGCTATGTCTGAACTGGGGTGGCGTGGTGAAGCAAAATAACGATGGATTAAACCCAGATCTGTGACTGGGGGTGAATGTTTGCCAATGTGCAACATTCCGTCCATCACCTTGTTTGTTTTGCATTTCGCCCTAAGTGGGAAGGGTATGCCCAGACGTGGGTCCCGTGCTCACTACGCCACTGGAGTAAAGCTATCCTGGCTGATGAGGGCTGAAAGCCCGAAACCGGTCTTAGGATGCTTGATTCCGGTCCGGGGATGACATGGCTTGGCAGTTCGGGCTGGACTGTTCCCATGAGGCACAGGGTCAAGACTGATTTGCATATGGCTATGTCTGAACTGGGGTGGCGTGGTGAAGCAAAATAATGATAGATTAAACCCAGATCTGTGACTGGGGGTGAATGTTTGCCAATGTGCAACATTCCGTCCATCATCTTGTGCGTTTTGCATTTCGCCCTAAGTGGGAAGGGTATGCCCAGACGTGGGTCCCGTGCTCACTACGCCACTGGAGTCAAGCTATCCTGGCTGATGAGGGCTGAAAGCCCGAAACCGGTCCGAGGATGCTTGATTCCGGTCCAGGGAAGACATGGCTTGGCAGTTCGGTCTGGACTGTTCGCATGAGGCACAGGGTCAAGACTGATTTGCATATGGCTATGTCTGAACTGGGGTGGTGTGGTGAAGCAACATAACGATGGATTAAACCCAGATCTGTGACTGGGGGTGAATGTTTGCCAATGTGCAACATTCCGTCCATCATCTTGTGTGTTTTGCATTTCGCCCTAAGTGGGAAGGGTATGCCCAGACGTGGGTCCCGTGCTCACTACGCCACTGGAGTCAAGCTATCCTGGCTGATGAGGGCTGAAAGCCCGAAACCGGTCCTAGGATGCTTGATTCCGGTCCAGGGAAGACATGGCTTGGCAGTTCGGTCTGGACTGTTCCCATGAGGCACAGGGTCAAGACTGATTTGCATATGGCTATGTCTGAACTGGGGTGGCGTGGTGAAGCAAAATAACGATGGATTAAACCTAGATCTGTGACTGGGGGTGAATGTTTGCCAATGTGCAACATTCCGTCCATCATCTTGTGTGTTTTGCATTTCGCCCTAAGTGGGAAGGGTATGCCCAGACGTGGGTCCCGTGCTCACTACGCCACTGGAGTCAAGCTATCCTGGCTGATGAGGGCTGAAAGCCTGAAACCGGTCCTAGGATGCTTGATTCGGTCCAGGGAAGACATGGCTTGGCAGTTCGGTCTGGACTGTTCCCATGAGGCACAGGGTCAAGACTGATTTGCATATGGCTATGTCTGAACTGGGGTGGCGTGGTGAAGCAAAATAACGATGGATTAAACCCAGATCTGTGACTGGGGGTGAATGTTTGCCAATGTGCAACATTCCGTCCATCATCTTGTGTGTTTTGCATTTTGCCCTAAGTGGGAAGGGTATGCCCAGACGTGGGTCCCGTGCTCACTACGCCACTGGAGTCAAGCTATCCTGGCTGATGAGGGCTGAAAGCCCGAAACCGGTCCTAGGATGCTTGATTCCGGTCCAGGGAAGACATGGCTTGGCAGTTCGGTCTGCACAGTTCCCATGAGGCACAGGGTCAAGACTGATTTGCATATGGCTATGTCTGAACTGGGGTGGCGTGGTGAAGCAAAATAACGATGGATTAAACCCAGATCTGTGACTGGGGGTGAATGTTTGCCAATGTGCAACATTCCGTCCATCATCTTGTGTGTTTAGGCATCCATAGTGTGTCACGCATGTATAGTGTGGCAGGCATCCATTGTGTGGCAGGCATCCATGGTGTGGCAGCCATCCATGATGAGGCATAGATCCATGGTGAGGCATGCATCCATAGTGTGGCACGCATCCATAGTGTGCACACATCCATAGTGTGTCACACATCCATGGTGTGCACACATCCATAGTGTGGCACTTGTCCATAGTGTGGCACGCATCTATGGTGTGCACACATCCATTGTGTGTCACACATCCGTGGTGTGGCATGCATCCATATTGTGGTATGCATCCATAGTGTGGCAGGCATCCATAGTGTGACATGCATCCATAGTGTGGTATGCATCCATAGTGTTGCATGCATCCATAATGTGGCACACATCCATAGTGTGGCATGCATCGATGGCGTGGCAGGCATCCATAGTGTGGCATAAATCCATAGTGTGGCATGCATCCATGGTGTGGCAGGCATCCATAGCTTGTCACATATCCATGGTGTGGCAGCCATCCATGATGAGGCATAGATCCATGTTGTGTCACGCACCCATAGTGTGGCAAGCATCCGCAGTGTAGCATGCGTTCATAGTGTGGCGCCACGTTCATAGTATGTCACGCATCCATGGTGTGGCAGGCATCCGAAGTGTGGCATGCATCCATAGTGTGGCACGCATCCATTGTGGGGCAAGCATCCATAGTGTGGCACGCATCCATGGTGTGGAATGCATCAATAGTGTGGCAGGCATCCATAGTGTGGCACTCATCCAATAGTGTCACACACATCCATGGTGTGGCAGGCATCCATAGCATGCCACATATCCATGGCGTGGCCCGCATCCATATTGTGGCATGCACCCATAGGCTGGCAGGCATCCATAGTGTGGCAGGCATCCATAGTGTGGCACTCGTCCATAGTGTGGCACGCATCCATGGTGTGGCACGCATCCATAGTATGCACACATCCATAGTGTGGCAGGTATCCATGGTGTGCACACATTCATAGTGTGTCACAAATCCATAGTGTGGCACGCACCCATGGTGTGGCACGCATCCATAGTGTGGCACACATCCATGGTGTGCACACATCTGTAGTGTATCACACATCCATAGTGTGGCATGCACCCATAGTGTGGCAGGCATCCATATTGTGGCACGCAATCATAGTGTGGCACGCATCCATTGTGTGGCATGCATTTATAGGGTGGCAGGCATCCATAGTGCAGCACGCATCCATAGTGTGGAACGCATCCATGGTGTGGCACGCATCCATGGTGTGGCACGCATCCATGGTGTGCACACATCCATAGTGTGTGACACATCCATTGGGTGTCACACACCCATAGTGTGGCACGCATCCAGGGTGTGACAGGCATCCATTGTATGGCATGCATCCATATTGTGGCATGCATCCATGGTTTGCACCAATCAACAGTGTGGCACGGATCCATAGTGTGGCACGCATCCATGGTGTGCCGCGCATTCATGGTGTGGCACGCATCCATAATGTGGCACTCATCCATAATGTGGCACGTATCCATAGTGTGGCACGCATCCATAGTGTGGCAAGCATCCACAGTGTGGCAAGCATCCATGGTGTGGCACGCATCCATGGTGTGGCAAGCATCCATGGTGTGGCACGCATCCATGGTGTGCCATGCATCCATGGTGTGGCATGCATCCATAATGTGGCAAACATCCATGGTGTGTCACGCATCCATGGTGTGGCACGCATCCATAGTGTGGCAAGCATCTGTAGTGTGGCATGCATCCATGGTGTGGCACACATCCATGGTGTGGCACGCATCCATGGTGTGGCACGCATCCATGGTGTGGCACGCAGCACGCATCAATAGTGTGGCACGCATCCATAGTGTGGCACACATCCATGGTTTGCACATATCCATAGTGTGGCACGCATCCATGGTGTGGAAGGCATCCATAATGTGAAATGAATCCATAATGTGGCATGGTCCATAGTGTGGCACGCATCCATGGTGAGGCACGCATCCATAGTGTGGCAGGCATCCATAGTGTGGCACCCACCCATAGTGTGGCAAGCTTCCATAGTGTGGCACGCATCCATAGTGTCACAGGCATCCATAGTGTGGCATGCATCCATAGTGTGGCATGCATCCATAGTGTGGCACGCATCCATAGTCTGCACATATCCATAGTGTGGCACGCATCCACGGTGCGGCAGGCATCCATGCTGTGCAGGCATCCATAGTGTCGCACGCATCCATAGTATGGCATGCATCCATATTGTGGCACGCATCCATGGTTTGCACCCATCCACAGTGTGGCACGCATCCATAGTGTGGCACTGTTAGAACCGGGGTCACCGATTCCGACACGGTAGCTTGGCGCGAGGCAGGAAGGCACCCGAAGGCAATGTGTTAAGCACTTGTGCAGCACACACTCACACTGATCCAGTAACGCGCACACAATAAGGAGACACCACACCAGGCTGTTAGGTAAAAACAAGATTCTTTATCTAATTTCAAATCAGCAATTGATGAGGCAGATAATCTCAGGCAACATTTCAATTCATTTAGCTTCTTAAAACCAGTGCGTAATTCATTTAAGCACATCATAACAGTAGAAACTTTACGCCAGTAAATAGGCAGTAGCAATAACCTCAGAAAGACAGGTTACATCACTGTAGGTCATAGATTGCAGGTCAAAACATAGATTTCAATGCATGTAGCGACATTCAATTAGCACGAGATTAGATGTACATAACACTGTAGATGAGGAGGAACCTGTATCAACCTAGGCGCAACCACATTCAGTACAGTGGGCGTCGCAAAGCAGGTAGGCCTACAACATAGGAGCATTTCAACTCTTGGCAGGTGAACACAGCGGCTCAATACATGTAGGTACATTCAATTCATGGAAGATCTTAATGTAGTTATGCCCCCAACATTGGAACCATTTTACTCAATAAGAGATTTAATGCAGGTACTTCAGCTCCCTGAGACACATAGCAGGAGCATTCGCAAACGGGGTTTCACGGTTAAGGCCATTCCCCTTGTAGGGCAAGTAATAACCTCGATGAGCAGGCCTGATTGGGACCGGCCTGCGGCATTTACACATGAAAGGGGCAGTCAACTCAGCAGGATGGGGGCCACTGCCCCTCGTAGTCCACTCGGGACGATAGGCGGGGGTAGCGCTGTTATCCGGAGACCTCCCTGCTGTGTGGAATCCCTCCCAGGGCCTCCCGGGCTCACCTTGCTGTCCGCGTATGCGTGGGGCCTCGATGGGGGCCGGGCGCCTCCTCCCCGGTCAGCCACTCTTAGTTGCTCGTGGGGCTTCGACCGGGAGAGGCGGCGCGACCTCTAGGGACCTCAGTGCTCTCTTGGGGGTCTGCGGGCCTGTTCCAGGGGCTCACACAGGCAGTGGAGCCCCCCCGACGTCGTCCTGCTCCGGGCCTCCATCGGCCTCCGGAGCCGGGAGCCTATGATGTCGCGGCTTCCTGGGGGCGCGGCCTCTGACGCGGCCGGGGCCTTCGTTGCTCGGCAACGCAGATCCTCGGCGTTCCTCGGGCCTAACGCGGCCCTCCTTACCTCCGCGGCGGTGATCTCCTCACACCGGGGGCCGCAGCGGACCTCACTGACACACGGGCACTCTTCTCCCGGCCCTGGAGTCGCAGCGGTGACTTCGGCAGCGACGCTAGCGCAGGTATCCGGCCCGCGGCGGTGACAAGGGCCCAGCGCTTATTCTTCACGGCGCTGTGATTCTTGGGCCCAGCTCGGTAGGGACATCCGTTCCTTCAGGCCAGCACCTCGTGGGCAGTAGGTGCTGGGGACATCGCTAGGGACGCGCACAGGACTGGTGGCAGGATGCAGGCTATGGGGGCCCAGCGCTTAGAACCACAGCGCTCTACAGTCCCAGCGCTTCTTCAGGGCACAGCATCCAGCGCTTTACCTGGTGATCCCCAGCAGTAGCGTCTTTGAAGTTGTCTGGCTTGGTTGCAGGTACTGGGTTGCTGTATCAGGGTGCTCGTAGTTGCTTGGTTGCAGTACTTGGATGCAGTTACTTGGGGGGAAAGGGGGGTTGAGTTGGTGGGCACAAGAGACGAGTAGGTACCCTTCAGGCACACTGGAGGTGGTTCCCTGGGTCCCCTCACGCTGGGCCAGGTCAGTAGGTGGAAGGTGTTCCTCAGCTAGCTTAGCACAGCAGCGCCTAAGCCCAGTCAGTACCAGTAGTGTAGGTCTCCCCCCTAGGCCCGACAGCCTGTACTCCGGCAGAGGTTCCCCCAGGTCCAGTGGTGCCCCAACTGACTAACTAGGTTTCCCTCCAAACCTCTTATACCCCTAGGTCAGGTGACCCTCCTGAAAGGCGGCAAAACATAACTCCTCCCTGAGCTGGAAGGTTCTAGAAGCTTCCCTCATGTCTGTCTATGAGGCCCAGAGGCGGGATGGCATGGATACAGTATCATTATGTCCCAGCCTGATCCTGACTACTGGTGCGTGCATGTACAATGGCCACTCCGCAGTAGCAGGGGCCTGTGGCAGCCATCTTATTAGGAGAGAGCACCTGCACCTCAGCACTGTTTGGCAGTGGTAAGGCGCCCAGAGACCTAGGTCCAACAAAAAGGTAGTGGCAAAAATGAGGCGCAAAGAGAAAAAAAACGGGGTAAGACCACCCTAGGGCTGACAGGTCTAACACGCGTCCCCCCCAGCCGAAAGTGGGGAGAGCTTCCCAACCTCTAAGGAGTTCTCATTGCTAAGGCGGATAAACCGGGAGAGACCGTCAGCGTTGGCGTGGTCTACTCCGGGTCGATGTTCCACCGAAAGTCCATCCCTTGGAGGGAAATGGACCACCTCAACAATTTGGGGTTTTCGCCTCTCATCTGCATGAGCCAGCGAAGGGGTCGGTGGTCGGTCTGAATAAGGAAGTGAGAGCCAAAGAGGTATGGCCTCAGCTTCTTCAAAGCCCAAACCACTGCGAAGGCTTCTCGCTCTATCGTACTCCACCGCTGTTCCCGGGGGAGTAGCCTTCGAGAAATAAAGGCCACTGGCTGGTCTTGGCCGTTATCATTCAGTTGGGAGAGCACAGCTCCAATGCCATGCTCAGAGGCGTCTGTCTGCACGATGAATTCTCTTGCCAAAGTCCGGAGTCCTAAGCACCGGAGCGGTGCACATCGCGTGCTTCAGGGTGTCAAACGCTTCTTGACAGGCAGCCGTCCAGATGACTTTGCGTGGCTGCTTCTTGGATGTCAATTCAGTCAGGGGGCTACGATGGTCCCATAGCCCTTGACAAACCGGCGGTAGTAACCCGTGAGGGCAAGGAAAGCCCGGACCTCCGTTTGGGTTTTGGGGGGCTCCCAGGCCAAGATGGTCTCAATTTTGGCCTGGAGGGGTTGCACCTTACCCCCGCCCACCAGGTGTCCCAGGTAGACGACAGATCCCTGTCCAATCTGGCACTTGCTAGCCTTGATGGTTAGGCCAGCCCGCTGTAGAGCCTGTAGCACCTCCTGGAGATGCTCCAGATGGTCCTCCCAGCTGCTGCTGAAGACAGCTATGTCATCCAGGTAGGCAGCAGAGAAGGCCTCTAGGCCAGACAGTACCTGGTTAACCAACCGCTGGAAAGTGGCCGGAGCATTTTTCACCCGAAGGGCATCACCCGAAATTGAAAGTGTCCCTCGGGGGTGGAGAACGCAGTCTTCTCCTTCGCTCCGTCCGTCATGGCAATCTGCCAATATCCTGACGTCAGGTCAATTGTGCTTAAGTACCGAGCTGCTTCCAGTCGGTCAATGAGCTCATCCGCCCGAGGGATCGGGTGAGCATCGGTCTTGGTCACGGAGTTCAGACCACAGTAGTCCACACAGAACCGAAGTTCTGGTGTGGTGCCCGGTGGGGCCGCTTTCAGCACCAACACCACCGGACTAGCCCAAGGGCTGCTGGAAGGCTCAATCACCCCCAGCTCCAACATCTTGGCCACCTCACTCTGGATGCTGGTTCTGACTTTGTCGGACAGCCGGTAAGACTTGGTTTTCACAGGCGGGCTGTCCCCTGTGTCCACATCATGGGTACACAGGTGCGTAATCCCAGGAGTGAGGGAAAACAGCGAGGAGTACCGCTCCAATACCTGGCGGCAGTCCCCCTGTTGCTCAAGGGTCAAGGATGGGGAGAGGACCACTCCCTCCACCGATCCATCCTTCTCGTGGGCCGCCAGAAGGTCCGGAAGAGGCTCGCTCTCCTCCTCTTCACTTCCATCCGTCACCATCAGGAGGGTAAGTTCTGACCGCTCCTGGTGTGGCTTAAGGCGGTTGACGTGGAGCACCCTGTGGGGTTGACGGGGGGTCTTGAGGTCTACTACATAAGTGGTCTGGCCTCTTCTCTCCAAAATTTCGTATGGTCCAGTCCACCGGTCCTGGAGGGTGCTAAGCTCTCCGGGCTCCATGACCCACACCTTCTGCCCAGCGTCCAACTCCACCGTCCGAGCATTCCGGTCGTACCACTCCTTCATGACGGGTTGACTAGCCTCCAGATTGTCTGAGGCTTCCTTCCACAGTTTGGCTATCTGGCTGCGGAATGCCAGCATGTAGCTGACCACATCACGGGGAAGCTTCTGGGAAGACTTCTCCCACCCCTCCTTCACGAGACTGAGGGGCCCCCTAACGGGGTGTCCATAGAGCAGCTCAAAGGGGCTGAACCCGACCCCCTTCTGCGGCACCTCTCGGTAGGAGAAGAGCAGACAGGGTAAGAGGACGTCCCACTTCCTTCTCAAGTCCTCTGGTAGGCTTCGGATCATCCCCTTCAGGGTCTTATTGAAGCGCTCCACGAGCCCGTTAGTCTGGGGGTGGTAAGGAGTGGAGAACCTGTAGGTCACTCCGCACTCCTTCCACATGGCCTGCATGTAGGCCGACATGAAATTCGTGCCCCTATCTGACACCACGACCTTGGGGAATCCCACTCGGGTAAAAATCCCCATCAAGGCCCGCGCCACCGCAGGTGCAGTGATGGTCCTCAGAGGGATTGCCTCCGGGTACCGGGTGGCGTGGTCCACCAACACCAAGATGAACCTATGTCCCGAAGAAGTCGGCGGGTCCATTGGCCCGACAATGTCAATTCCTACCCGCTCAAAAGGGGTACCGACAACCGGGAGCGGTTCCAGAGGGACCTTCAACTTAGTCCCAGTCTTGCCACTCGCCTGACAAGTCACACAGGTCTTACAAAAGGTGTCAGAGGTAACTCTCATCCTGGGCCAATAAAAGTGTGGGACCAAACGAGCAAATGTCTTGTCCTGGCCCAGGTGTCCTGCCAGTGGTATCTCGTGCGCCAATTCCAGCAGGAAGGCTCAGTAGCATTGGGGGACCACTAAGGCCCTTGATGACCCATGCACCGGAGCCTTAGGCTCACTGTAGAGGAGACCATCCTCCCAGTAGACATGGTAATTACCGGTCTCTTCACCAGTTGCTTGGGCTTCGGCCTGCTGCCGCACGCCTTCAAGCGTTGGGCACTCTCTTTGCGCCCGACAGAATTCCTCCTGGGTAGGCCCTCCTTCCACCTGCCACTCTGCAGGGGTCGGCAAGTCCCCCACGGGAACAACATCCACCTCAGCGGACTCCGGGGTCACCTCCGCGGGCTCCCCATCCATCTCGCCGGGTGCATCCTCAGGGATGTCCTCTTGTCCAGCAGTGGGCTGGGCCATTGTTTCAGGCTCCACCCCGGGTTGAGTTCCTTGCCGGGCAGCCATGTACCGCGTGACCACGCAAGTCCACCCTGGTAATCTCAGCATCTCGGCGTGGGCGTTGAACTCCACCTCCTTCCAGGCGGTATGTTCCAAGTTGATCCCGAGCAGACAGTCAACTGGCATGGCAGGGCTCACCGCAACTCTCAACAGGCCTGAGACTCCTCCCCACTCAAAGGGAACTTGGGCCACGGGGTAATGACCCAGGCTATTATCAGCCATGACAACCGGGTGGAATACTTCAGGAATCACCTGCTCTGGGGACACCAGCTGACGTCTTACCATCGTCATGCTGGCACCCGTGTCCCTCAGAGCCTCCACCTCCTCCCCGTTCACCAGGACCCTCTGCCGGTACTTGGCAGTGTTCGAGGTACCTGAACCCGTGGGATCATCTCTCTATCCCCCAGGGAAACTAAGGTCAAGCCTGTCCACTCACCTCCCCTACCTAGGGACAACTCCTCCCCAAGCGCTACACTGGCCACCCCGGGGCTCTTACCTCCTGTGGGGGCTGGGGTCCTCTTGCGACACTGGGGATCCCCCTTGTAGTGTCCAACCTCCCCGCACTCGTAGCACCGGACAGTTCTGGGCTGCTGACTTTTGTCAGAGTAAGTGGGTTTCTGAAATCCAGATTGGGGTGGGGAACCTACCCCTCTCCCTTGCGGTCTATTTTGGGGGCCTTTAAAGAACTCCATCTTTTATCTCCCCCTCTCTCTTCTGGGGAAAACCCTGTCCACCCTTCGGGGGTCTCCCCGGATCCCTTGTGGGACACCCGAGTGCTAACCCAGGTATCCGCCTCCTCCGCAAGTTCCCGAGGATCGGTCAGCTTGCGGTCCACCAGGTGTTGGCGCAGCTCTGGAAAACTCTTATCAAGAAGGTGCTCTCTTAAAAATAGATTGTACAGCCCTTCGTAATCACTCACTTCGCTGCCACGCACCCAACCCTCCAATGTCTTACGGGCATAATCAAAAAAATCCACCCAGTTCTGTGTGGGAAGCTTGTGGCTGTTGCGGAATTTCTGGCGATACTTTTCTGGAGTGAGGCCAAACTTTTAAGCAGGGCCTCCTTCATCACAGGGTAGTTCGTCTGATCCCCTTTGTCCAAGGTCAAGAGTGTGTCCTCGCCACCGGAGGTATGTACCTATACAGGCCTCCCCCCAGTAACTCTCAGGCACCCCATGGGCCACCAAAGACACCTCATACGCCGCCAACCACTTATCAATGTCATCCCCTACACTGAAACTGGCCATCACCTCCTTAGGTAGGTAAAACTTAGGCTCTCGAGGAGCCCCAGCGGGTACGCTGCCACCATTCAAGTTGCCCTGCGCCCCTATCTGCAATGCTCGGAGCTCTAATTCTTTCAGGCTAAGCTCATGCGCAAGCTTCCTCTCTTCCATGGCTAGCCTCGTCTCTTCTCCATCTTAGCAAGCTCTAGCCTCAATTGCCTCTCCTCCCTCCTGTCCTCGTACTCCTCCACAGACACACTGCTCGCTGACACACTACTGCCTGCCCTGGAACGTCTCCCTGGCAACACATTCTCACTGATGTCTATGTGCAGTAGGTCTAGCTCTCTTGGAGCGTCCAGCTCCCCCTGTTCCTCGACCACTCTCCCTCCCGGGTGGGCCAATACCCATGCCCTCAAGACTTTCTGAAGCTCCTCTCTCTTGCCGCCTCGCTTGACGGGCACCCCCATCCCCCGACAGAACTCCCTCAGCTGCAACACCGTATACATTTCAAGGTTGGCCAGCTCGAACTCCATCCTGACAGGTGGGGCCCCAGACAACTTAAGGGAAAAACTCCTAGGACGTAGGCAACAGGTTAACACAGGGGCCTGTACAGTCAGGCAGTGAAGGGCGAATTGTTAGGCTTGCTTACAAATAGGTGTCCAATTGCGGTGCACACTGAATCCCTGTAGGGTGCTGCACAAGCACAAGTCCTTATCCCACCGCTGAACACCAATGTTAGAACCGGGGTCACCGATTCCGACACGGTAGCTAGGCAGGAAGGCACCCGAAGGCAATGTGTTAAGCACTTGTGCAGCACACACTCACACTGATCCAGTAACACGCACACAATAAGGAGACACCACACCAGGCTGTTAGGTAAAAACAAGATTCTTTATCTAATTTGAAATCAGCAATTGATGAGGCAGATAATCTGAGGAAACATTTCAATTCATTTAGCTTCTTAAAACCAGTGCGTAATTCATTTAAGCACATCATAACAGGGAAACTTTACGCCAGTAAATAGGCAGTAGCAATAACCTCCTAGAAAACAGGTAACACTGTAGGTCATAGATTGCAGGTCAAAACATAGATTTCAATGCATGTAGCGACATTCAATTAGCACGAGATTAGATGTACATAACACTGTAGATGAGGAGGAACCGGTATCAACCTAGGCGCAACCACATTCAGTACAGTGGGCGTCGCAAAGCAGATAGGCCTACAACATAGGAACATTTCAACTCTTGGCAGGTGAACATAGAGCCTCAATACATGTAGGTACATTCAATTCATGGAAGATCTTAATGTAGTTATGCCCCCAACATTGGAACCATTTTACTCAATAAGAGATTTAATGCGGGTACTTCAGCTCCCTGAGACACATAGCAGTAGCATTCGCAAACGGGGTTTCACGGTTAAGGCCATTCCCCTTGTAGGGCAAGTAATAACCTCGATGAGCAGGCCTGATTGGGACCGGCCTGCGGCATTTACACATGAAAGGGGCAGTCAACTCAGCAGGATGGGGGCCACTGCCCCTCGTAGTCCACTCGGGACGATAGGCGGGGGTAGCGCTGTTATCCGGAGACCTCCCTGCTGCGTGGAAGCCCTCCCAGGGCCTCCCGGGCTCACCTTGCTGTCCGCGTATGCGTGGGGCCTCGATGGGGGCCGGGCGCCTCCTCCCCGGTCAGCCCGCTCTTAGTTGCTCGTGGGGCTTCGAGCGGGAGAGGCGGCGCGACCTCTAGGGACCTCAGTGCTCTCTTGGGGGTCTGCGGGCCTGTTCCAGGGGCTCCAACAGGCAGTGGAGCCCCCCCGACGTCGTCCTGCTCCGGGCTCCGGGCCTCCGTCGGCCTCCGGAGCCGGGAGCCAATGATGTTGTGGCTTCCTGGGGGCGCGGCCTCTGACGCGGCCAAGGCCTTCGTTGCTCGGCAACGCGGATCCTCGGCGTTCCTCGGGCCTAACGCGGCCCTCCTTATCTCCGCGGCGGCGATCTCCTCACACCGGGGGCCGCAGCGGACCTCCCTGACACACGGGCACTCTTCTCCCGGCCCTGGAGTCGCAGCGGTGACTTTGCCAGCGACGCTACCGCAGGTATCCGGCCCGCGGCGGTGACAAGGGCCCAGCGCTTATTCTTCACGGCGCAGGGGCGCGCGGTGATTCTGGGGCCCAGCAGGGGCGCGCTACACAGCGCTCGGTAGGGCAATCCGTTCCCTCAGGCCAGCACCTCGTGGGCAGTAGGTGCTGGGGACATCGCTAGGGACGCGCACAGGACTGGTGGCAGGATGCAGGCTATGGGGGCCCAGCGCTTAGAAACACAGCGCTCTACAGTCCCAGCGCTTCTTCAGGGCACAGCATCCAGCGCTTTACCTGGTGATCCCCAGCAGTAGCGTCTTTGAAGTTGTCTGGCTTGGTTGCAGGTACTGTGTTGCTGTATCAGTGTGCTCGTAGTTGCTTGGATGCAGTACTTGGATGCAGTTACTTGGGGGGAAAGGGGGGTTGAGTTGGTGGGCACAAGAGGCGAGTAGGTACCCTTCAGGCACACTGGAGGTGGTTCCCTGGGTCCCCTCACGCTGGGCCAGGTCAGTAGGTGGAAGGTGTTCCTCAGCTAGCTTAGCACAGCAGCGCCTAAGCCCAGTCAGTACCAGTAGTGTAGGTCTCCCCCCTAGGCCCGACAGCCTGTAATCCGGCAGAGGTTCCCCCAGGTCCAGTGGTGCCCCAACTGACTAACTAGGTTTCCCTCCAAACCTCTTATACCCCTAGGTCAGGTAACCCTCCTGAAAGACGGCAAAACATAACTCCTCCCTAAGCTGGAAGGTTCTAGAAGCTTCCCTCATGTCTGTCTATGAGGCCCAGAGGCGGGACGGCATGGATACAGTATCATTATGTCCCAGCCTGATCCTGACTACTGGTGCGTGCATGTACAATGGCCACTCCGCAGTAGCAGGGGCCTGTGGCAGCCATCTTATTAGGAGAGAGCACCTGCACCTCAGCACTGTTTGGCAGTGGTAAGGCGCCCAGAGACCTAGGTCCAACAAAAAGATGGTGGCAAAAATGAGGCGCAAAGAGAAAAAAACGGGGTGAGACCACCCTAGGGCTGACAGGTCTAACAGGCACGCATCCATAGTGTGCCACGCATTCATGGTGTGGCACGCATCCATAATGTGGCACGCATCCATAATGTGGCACATATCCATAGTGTGGCATGCATCCATGGTGTGGGAAGCATCGATAGTGTGGCAAGCATCCATGGTGTGGCACGCATCCATGGTGTGGCAAGCATCCATGGTGTGGCACGCATCCATGGTGTGCCATGCATCCATGGTGTGGCATGCATCCATAATGTGGCAAACATCCATGGTGTGGCATGCATCCATGGTGTGGCATGCATCCATAGTGTGGCAAGCATCCGTAGTGTGGCACGCATCCATGGTGTGGCACGCATCCATGGTGTGGCACGCATCCATGATGTGGCATACATCAATAGTGTGACACGCATCCATAGTGTGGCACACATCCATGGTTTGCACATATCCATAGTGTGGCACGCATCCATGGTGTGGAAGGCATCCATAATGTGACATGAATCCATAATGTGGCATGGTCCATAGTGTGGCATGCATCCATGGTGAGGCACGCATCCATAGTGTTGCAGGCATCCATAGTGTGGCACCCACCCATAGTGTGGCAAGCTTCCATAGTGTGGCACGCATCCATACTGTCACAGGCATCCATAGTGTGGCATGCATCCATAGTGTGGCATGCATCCATAGTGTGGCACGCATCCATAGTCTGCACATATCCATAGTGTGTTACGCATCCATGGTGTGGCAGGCATCCATGGTGTGCAAGCATGAATAGTGTGGCACGCATACATGGTGTTGCACGCATCCATAGTGTGGCAGATATCCATAGTGTGGCAGGCATCCATAGTGTGGCAGGCATCTATACTGTGGCACGCATCCATAGTGTGGCACGCATCCATAGTGTGAACACATCCATAGTGTGAACACATCCATAGTGTGGCAGGCATCCATAGTGTGTCAGGCATGCATAGTGTGGCAGGCATCCATAGTGTGGCAGGCATCCATGGTGTGGCAGCCATCCATGATGAGGCATAGATCCAGGGTGTGGCACGCATCCATAGTGTGGCACGCATCCATAGTGTGCACACATCCATAGTGTGGCACGCATCCATTGTGTGCACACATCCATAGTGTGGCTCTCGACCATAGTGTGGCACACATCCATGGTGTGCACACATCTATTATGTGGCTCACATCCATGGTGTGGCATATACCATGGTGTGGCACGCATCCATAGTGTGGACACATCCATAGTGTGTCACGCATCCATGGTGTGCACACATCTATAGTGGGTCATGCATCCATTGTGTGGCAGGCATCAAGAGTGTAGCACACATCCATAGTGTGGCATGCATCCATAGTGTAGCATGCATCCATAGTGTAGCATGCATCTATAGTGTCGCATGCATCTATAGTGTGGCACACATCCATAGTGTGGCAGGCATCGATGGCATGGCAGGCATCCATAGTGTGGCAAGCATCCATAGTGTGGCATGCATCCATGGTGTGGCAGGCATCCATAGCTTGTCACATATCCATGGTGTGGCAGCCGTCCATGATGAGGCATAGATCCATGTTGTGTCATGCACCCATAGTGTGGCAAGCATCTGCAGTGTGGCAGGCGTTCATAGTGTGGCACAAGTGCATAGTATGTCACGCATCCATGGTGTGGCAGGCATCCATAGTGTGGCATGCATCCATAGTGTGGCATGCATCCATGGTGTGGCAGGCATCCATAGTGTGGCACGCATCCATAGTGTGGCATGCATCCATAGTGTGGCAGGCATCCATGGTGTGGCAGGCATCCATGGTGTGGCAGGCTTCCAAGGTGTGGCAAGCATCCATGCTGTGGCAGCCATCCATAGTGTGGCACTCCTCCATAGTGTGGCAGGCAGCCATAGTGTGGCATGCACCCACAGTGTGGCAGGCATCCGTAGTGTGGCAGGCATCCATAGTGTGGCACCTGTCCATAGTGTGGCACGCATCCATGGTGTGGCACGCATCCATAGTACACACACCTCCATAGTGTGGCAGGTATCCATGGTGTGCACGCATCCATAGTGTGTCACAAATCCATAGTGTGGCACACACCCATGGTGTGGCATGCATCCATAGTGCTGCACACATCCATGGTGTGCACACATCCATAGTGTATCACGCATCCATAGTGTTGCATGCATCTATAGTGTGGCACACATCCATAGTATGGCATGCATCGATGGCGTGGCAGGCATCCATAGTGTGGCATGCACCCATAGTGTGTCACAAATCCATAGTGTGGCACGCACCCATGGTGTGGCATGCATCCATGGTGTGGCACATATCCATAGTGTGGCACACGTCCATTGTGTGGCATGCATCCATAGTGCTGCACACATCCATGGTGTGCACACATCCATAGTGCTGCTCACATCCATGGTGTGCACACATCCATAGTGTATCACGCATCCATAGTGTTGCATGCATCTATAGTGTGGCACACATCCATAGTGTGGCATGCATTGATGGCATGGCAGGCATCCCATAGTGTGGCAAGCATCCATAGTGTGGCATGCACCCATAGTGTGGCATGCATCCATGGTGTGGCAGGCATCCATAGTGTGGCACGCAACCATAGTGTGGCATGCATCCATTTTGTGGCATGCATCCATAGTGAGGCAGGCATCCATAGTGTGTCAGGCATCCATAGTGTGTCACGCATCCATGGTGTGGCAGGCATCCATAGTGTGGCACACGTTCATGGTGTGGCATTCATCCATGGTGTGGTAGCCATCCATGATGAGGCACAGATCCATGGTGTGGCACGCATCCATAGTGTGGCACGCATCCATGGTGTGGCACGCATCCATGGTGTGGCACGCATCCATGGTGTGGCACGCATCCATAGTGTGGCATGCACCCGTAGTGTGGCAGGCATCCGTAGTGTGGCAGGCATCCGTAGTGCGGCAGGCGTCCATACTGCAGCACACGTCCATAGTGTGGCACGCATCCATGGTTTGCACACATCCATAGTGTGTCATGAATCCATGGTGTGGCACACATCCATGCTGTGGCACGCATCCATGGTGTGTCACGCATCCATGGTGTGCACACATCCATAGTGTATCACACATCCATAGTGTGGCACGCACCCATAGTGTGGCATGCATCCATAGTGTGGCAGGCATCCATAGTGTGGCAGGCATCCATGGTGTGGCAGGCATCCATGGTGTGGCAGGCATCCAAGGTGTGGCAAGCATCCATGCTGTGGCAGCCATCCATAGTGTGGCACTCCTCCATAGTGTGGCAGGCAGCCATAGTGTGGCATGCTCCCACAGTGTGGCATGCATCCGTAGTGTGGCAGGCATCCATAGTGTGGCACCTGTCCATAGTGTGGCACGCATCCATGGTGTGGCACGCATCCATAGTACACACACCTCCATAGTGTGGCAGGTATCCATGGTGTGCACGCATCCATAGTGTGTCACAAATCCATAGTGTGGCACGCATCCATAGTGCTGCACACATCCATGGTGTTGCATGCATCTATAGTGTGGCACACATCCAAAGTGTGGCATGCATTGATGGCGTGGCAGGCATCCATAGTGTGGCATGCACCCATAGTGTGTCACAAATCCATAGTGTGGCACGCACCCATGGTGTGGCACGCATCCATGGTGAGGCACATATCCATAGTGTGGCACACGTCCATTGTGTGGCATGCATCCATAGTGCTGCACACATCCATGGTGTGCACACATCCGTAGTGTATCACGCATCCATAGTGTTGCATGCATCTATAGTGTGGCACACATCCATAGTGTGGCATGCATTGATGGCATGGCAGGCATCCATAGTGTGGCAAGCATCCATAGTGTGGCATGCACCCATAGTGTGGCACGCATCCATGGTGTGGCACGCATCCATGGTGTGGCAAGCATCCATAGTGTGGCATGCAACCATAGTGTGGCACGCATCCATAGTGTGGCATGCATCCATAGTGAGGCAGGCATCCATAGTGTGTCACGCATCCATAGTGTGTCACGCATCCATGGTGTGGCAGGCATCCATAGTGTGGCACACATCCATGGTGTGGCATTCATCCATAGTGTGGTAGCCATCCATGATGAGGCACAGATCCATGGTGTGGCACGCATCCATAGTGTGGCACGCATCCATGGTGTGGCACGCATCCATGGTGTGGCATGCATCCATGGTGTGGCACGCATCCATAGTGTGGCATGCACCCGTAGTGTGGCAGGCATCCGTAGTGCGGCAGGCGTCCATACTGCAGCACACGTCCATAGTGTGGCACGCATCCATGGTGTGCACACATCCATAGTGTGTCATGAATCCATGGTGTGGCACACATCCATGGTGTGGCACGCATCCATGGTGTGTCACGCATCCATGGTGTGCACACATCCATAGTGTATCACACATCCATAGTGTGGCACGCACCCATAGTGTGGCATGCATCCATTGTGTGGCAGGCATTCATAGTGTGGCACGCATAAATAGTGTGGCAGGCATCCATAGTGTGGCAGGCATCCATAGTTGGCATGCATCTATAGTGTGCACACATCCATAGTGTGTCACGCATCCATAGTGTGTCACGCATCCATAGTGTGTCATGCATCCATGGTGTTGCAGGCATCCATAGTGTGTCACGCATCCATAGTGTGGCATGCATCCATAGTGTGGCGGCATCCATAGTGTGGCACGCAACCATAGTGTGGCATGCATCCATGGTGTTGCACGCATCCATGGTGTGGCACGCATCCATGGTGTGGCAGGAATCCATAGTGTAGCATGCATCCATGGTTGACATGCATCCATAGTGTGCACACATCCATAGTGTGTCACACATCCATAGTGTGTCACGCATCCATAGTGTGTCACGCATCCATGGTGTGGCAGGCATCCATAGTGTGTCACGCATCCATAGTGTGGCAGACATCCATGGTGTGCACACATCCATAGTGTGGCAGACATCCATGGCACTCCCTACCTGAGCGGTAGGGGCATTCCAGCTGATCCCACCTTGCGATGGCGCTCTATTCTGGGGGCATTTCGAGGCCGGGGTGTCCACTGTAAGGACGGGCCAGTACAACGTCTGACTTTAAGATGGTGCCTGCGCCCTGACTCCGTACTGCCCGCAGTCTTCTTCGGTTCTCTGGCGGCTGCCACTCCCGGATGTCGAGCTTCCGGCTGATTGCGCCTTGATAACACCGAAACAAAGACCCCCATTCTCACCTGGGTTTAGATCTGAATGCGGTTCTCATCTCTCCTTCTCCCTCGTTTGAATTTGCCTTTTTCAGACTAGCTCTGTTCATTACCCTGACAGCGGAGTACGAGCAATATGGCTGATGCCCGGTGGAGCTGCCTAGACAGCTATAGAGGAGATCGGCCCTGGTTCACCCCCTCGACCGTCACCTACCCAGCCGGACATTGGACACAGTTTCTCCCCGTCTCCCTGCGTTGTCTCCTTCCTCCCCCTCCCCCTGACGTATTACCGTAACATTGTTTTTTTTCATCCTATGTTTAACCCTGATCTTTATCCTGACAGCGGATTCGGGGCAATATGGCCGATGCCCGGTGGAGCTGCTTAGACAGCTATAGAGGAGATCGGCCCTGGTTCACTCCCTCGGACGTCACCTACCCAGCCGGACATTGGGCATAGTTCCTCCCCGTCTCCCTACTATGTCTCCTTCCTCCCCCCCTGACGAATTACTGTAACTTTGCTATTTTGTCCTATGTTTGACTATGCTATTGTAACAGATGTAACCTGTAACTTGTAACTCACTGATCCACATGTAAAGCGCTCTGATACCTCCGGGTCTAGCCAGTGCTATATAAAATTCTTCAAATAAATAAATAAATGGTGCGGCAGGCATCCATAGTGTGGCAGGCATCCATGGTGTGGCAGGCATCCATAGTGTGGCATTCATCCATGGTGTGCACACATCCATTGTGTGGCACGCATCCATTGTGTGGCACGCATCCATGGTGTGGCAGGCATCCATGGTGTGGAACGCATCCATGTTGTGGCATGGTGTGCACACATACATTTGTTGTCACGCATCTATAGTGTGTCACGCATCTATAGTGTGTCACGCATCCATGGTGTGGCAGGCATCCATAGTGTGGCACACATCCATAGTGTGGCATGCATCCATGGTGTGGAAGGCATCCATAGTGTGGCATTCATCCATGGTGTGCACACATCCAAGGTGTGGCACGCATCCATGGTGTGGCACACATCCATGGTGTGGCATGCATCCATAGTGTGGCATGCACCCGTAGTGTGGCAGGCATCCGTAGTGCGGCAGGCATCCATACTGCGGCATGCGTCCATAGTGTGGCACACATCCATGGTGTGCACACATTCATAGTGTGTCATGAATCCATGGTGTGGCACACATCCATGGTGTGTCACGCATCCATGGTGTGTAAGCCATCTATAGTGTGGCATGCATCCTTAGTGTGGCACGCATCCATGGTGTACACACATCCATAGTGTATCACGCATCCATAGTGTGGCACGCACCCATAGTGTGGCATGCATCCATTGTGTGGCAGGCATTCATAGTGTGGCACGCAACCATAGAGTGGCACGCATCCATTGTGTGGCACGCATAAATAGTGTGGCAGGCATCCATAGTGTGGCAGGCATCCATAGTGTGGCAGGCATCCATAGTTGGCATGCATCCATAGTGTGCACACATCCATAGTGTGTCACGCATCCATAGTGTGTCACGCATCCATAGTGTGTCATGCATCCATGGTGTGGCAGGCATCCATAGTGTGTAACGCAACCATAGTGTGGCACGCATCCATGATGTTGCACACATCCATAGTGTGGCAGGCATCCATAGTGTGTAACGCAACCATAGTGTGTCACGCATCCATGGTGTGGCAGGCATCCATAGTGTGTCACGCATCCATAGTGTGGCAGACATCCATAGTGTGGCATGCATCCATGGTGTGCACACATCCATAGTGTGGCAGGCATCCATGGTGTGGCAGGCATCCATAGTGTGGCAAGCATCCATGGTGTGGCAGGCATCCATAGTGTGGCATTCATCCATGGTGTGCATACATCCATTGTGTGGCACGCATCCATGGTGTGGCAGGCATCCATGCTGTGGCACGCATCCATGTTGTGGCATGGTGTGCACACATACATAGTGTGTCACGCATCTATAGTGTGTCACGCATATATAGTGTGGCACGCATCCATAGTGTGGCAGGCATCCAAGTTGTGGCACGCATCCAAGGTGCCAGCAGGCATCCATGGTGCGGCAGGCATCCATGGCGCTGCAGACATCCATAGTGTGGCAGGCATCCATAGTGTGGCACGCATCCATGGTGTGACACGCATCCATGGTGTGGCACGCATCCTTGGTGGGGCAGGCATCCATGGTGTGGCACGCATCCATAGTGTGGACCGCATCATTAGTGTGGCACGCATCCATGGTGTGGCAAGCATCAATGGTGTGGCACGCATCCATAGTGTGGCACACATCCATAGTGTGACAGGCATCCATAGTGTGTCATGCATCCATAGTGTGGAAGGCATCCATAGTGTGGCCGCATCCATAGTGTGGGATGCATCCATGGTGTGGCAGACATCCATACTGTGGTATGCATCCATAGTGTGGCAGGGATCCATAGTGTGTCACTCATCCATGGTGTGCACACATCCATAGTGTGTCACACACTCAGGGTGTGGCAGGCATCCATGGTGTGGCAGGCATCCATGGTGTTGCAGGCATCTAAAGTGTGGAACGCATCCATGGTGTGGCACGATAGGATAGAGGCATTGTGGGAAATGCAGTTGTCAGCAATTACTCGTACACGGGGACTAGCGCTACTTCTCAAAATAAAGTCAGTTGTTTAATGTAGTCTCTTAGGAGGACACGTTTTCGTTGAACACCTGAGGGGGAGGAGGATGAATTACCACTAATTAAGCAAGCCTGCAATAAGTATAAAGGTCGTGCCGAGGCACTCCACAGGATTTCATTGCGAGGAATGCAGCCTGGTCTTTGTTTAAAAGTGGGTTATCGTGAGAGGATGGGTCCTTTATAATGGAAACAACTTAGCATATGTCACGGTAAGCTTGAGGTTGATTCATATGCTGACAGGGCTGTAGTGGCAGCATTTTGAGTTTACGGGAGGTGGGTGTTATTGTGGTGCGGGAGGTTTTTTACCATTAATAAGCGCTGGTTCGTCATGGCTTGGGTGAGATTCAATAGTGCGAGCTTTTTTATTGTCAAATCGAGAAAAGCACAGTGGGTTATTACCAAACGTGGGTTGGCGGGTATTGTTTACAGGCTCAAATAAGCAATATAATCACTGTTTAAATATCATTTGCATATAATAGTGATATATACCTTAGTTTTGTTGATGGTGGTTGTTAGACCTGTCAGCCCTAGGGTGGTCTTACCCCGGTTTTTTTTGCTCTTGCGCCTCATTTTTGCCACTACACTTTTGTTGGACCTAGGTCTCTGGGCGCCTTACCACTGCCAAACAGTGCTGAGGTGCAGGTGCTCTCTCCTAATAAGATGGCTGCCACAGGCCCCTGCTACTGCGGAGTGGCCATTGCGCACGCACATACTAGTAGTCAGGATCAGGCGGGGACATAATGATACAGTATCCATGCCGTTCCCGCCTCTGGGCCTCATAGCCAGACATGAGGGGAGCTTCTAGAACCTTCCAGCTAGGGGAGGAGTTATGTTTTGCCGCCTTCAGGAGGGTCACCTGACCTAGGGGTATAAGAGGTTTGAAGGGAAACCTTTCTAGTCAGTTGGGGCACCACTGGACCTGGGGGAACCTCCGTCGGAGTATAGGCTGTCGGGCCTAGGGGGAGGCCTACACTACTGGTACTGACTGGGCTGAGGCACTGCTGTGCTAAGATAGCTGAGGAACACCTTCCACCCACTGACCTTGCCCAGCGTGAGGGGACCCAGGGAACCACCTCCAGTGTGCCTGCAGGGAACCATCCTGCTCTTGTGCCCACCAACTCAACCCCCCTTTCCCCCAAGTAACTGTATTCAAGTAACAGCAACCAAGAAACTACAAGCCAGAAACTGCGTTAAAGGAACCACCACGAAGAAGCTACAACCTCCTGTGCTGGGGATCACCAGGTAAAGCGCTGTATGCTGTGCCCTGAAGAAGCGCTGTTCAACCCCAGCGCTGTGCTCTATAGAAGTGCTGGCGCTGACCACCCAAGTACTGTGTTGCCTGCTGGAGCGCTCGTGCCTGAGAAGCGCTCCAGCGCTAAATCAACCCCCTGTCCCCCAAGCGCCGCGTGCTCCCTGGCGCTACCTGGCCCACAACTGTGGTGGTTGAAAATCACCGCCGCAGCCCCTGTGCGCGTTGCCCAAGAAGCACTGGGAGGGAAACTCACCGCCGCGGCCCCCGCGCTGCCTGGAGAAGAAGCGCTGGGCCCAGGATCACCGCCGCCGCCCGGGCGCTGAGGAGAAGCGAAGGCCGCGCTGGGCCTGAGAGGAGGGCGGGAGGCGTTGCCTAGCAACGAGAGCAACGGCCGCGTCAGAGGCCGTGCCCCGAAAAGCCGCGACATCATTGGCCCCCGGCTCCGGAGGCCGACGGAGGCCCAGAGCCCGGAGCGGGACGACGTCCGGGGGCTGCCCTGCCTGCGGGAGCCCCTGCAGCTGGTCCACAGCCCCTCAGAGAGCACTGGGGCCCCGAGTGGAAGCGCCGCCTTCCCCGGTCGAGGCCCCACAAGTAACGAGGAGCGGGCTGACCGGGGAGGAGGCGCCTGGCCCCACCGAGGCCCACACGCATAGCGGGACAACCAGGTGAGCCCGGGAGGCCCTGGGAGGGATTCTGAGCCGCCAGGAGAGCTCAGGGAAGAAGCGCTAACCCCGCCTACCGCCCAGAGTGGATTGAGAGGGACCGGGGCCCTCAGGCTGCCATGTCGACTGCCTCCCCTGCGCATGAGGCTGGGCCCGGTCGTAGTATTTAGGCCTGGCCTGCTCACCCCCTTACTCATGATCGGCCCTGCCCACGAATCAGGTCCTTACCACACGGGCCTCAGAAACAGGGCCTGAATTGAATAGGAGCATAGGCCAAGCTGCTCGTATGACTTACATGCATTAAGTCCCTTAATGAGGGAAATGTTTACAATGTTGTGTGACTTATCTACATCAAGGCCTTTACTGAATTGAATAGGAGCCTAAGCAAAACTGATGTATGACATACATGCCTTATGTCTCCTAATGAGGGAGATGGTTTTAGTGTTGTGTGATTTACCTACGTTAGGCCCTTAATGAATGGAATATATCTACATGAATTGAGCCTGTGTTCACCTGCCAAGAGTTAAAGTGTTCCTATGTTGTAGGCCTACCTGCTTTGCGACACCCACTGTACTGAATGTGGTTGCGCCTAGGTTGGTACAGGTTCTTCCTCATCTACAGTGTAATGTGCATCTAAATTCTTGCTAAGTGAATGTCGCTAAATGCATTTGAAGTCTATGTTTTGACCTGCAACCTATGACCTATCGTTTTACCTACTTATCAATGAGGTTAATGCTACTGCCTTTTAATGGCGTAACGTTTTACTGTTATAATGTGCTTGAATGAATTTACGCACGGGTTTTGAGCAGCTAAATGATTTGCAATGTTGCCTAAGATTATCTGCCTGATCTATTGCTGATCTAAAATTGGATAAAGGATCTTGTTTTTATACAAAAGCCTGGTGTGGTGTCTCCTTTATTGTTGCGCACTACTGAGTCAGTGTGAGTGTGTGCTGCACAAGTGCTTAACACATTGCCTTCGGGTGCCTTCCTACCTCGCGCCAAGCTACTGTGTCGGAATCGGTGACCCCGCTTCTAACATTGGTGTTCAGCGGTGGGATAAGGACTTGTGCTTGTGCAGCACCCTACAGGGATTCAGTGTGCGCCGCAATTGGACACCTATTTATAAGCAAGCCTAACAATTCGCCCTTCATTGCCTGACTGTACATGCTCCTGTGTTAACCTGTTGCCTACGTCCTAGTACTTTTTCCCTTAAGTTGTCTGGGGCCCCACCTGTCAGGATGGAGTTCGAGCTGGCCAACCTTGAAATGTATACGGTGGCGCAGCTGAGGGAGTTCTGTCGGGGGATGGGGGTGCCCGTCAAGCGAGGCGCCAAGAGAGAGGAGCTTCTGAAAGTCTTGAGGGCATGGGTATTGGGCCACCCAGAAGGGAGAGTGGTCGAGGAATAGGGGGAGCTGGAGGCTCCAGGAGAGCTAGACCTACTGCACATAGACATCAGTGAGAATGTGTTGCCAGGGAGACGTTCCAGGGCAGGCAGTAGTGTGTCAGCGAGCAGTGTGTCTGTGGAGGAGTATGAGGACAGGAGGGAGGAGAGGCAATTGAGGCTAGAGCTTGCTAGGATGGACAAGGAGCGAGAACAGGCAAGGCTAGCCATGGAAGAGAAGAAGCTTCTGCATGAGCTTAGCCTAAAAGAGTTAGAGCTCCGAGCCTTGCAGATGGAAACGCAGGGCAACTTGAATGGTGGCAGCGTACCCGCTGAGGTGCCACGAGAGCCTAAGTTTTACCTACCTAAGGAGGTGATGGCCAGTTTCAGTGTAGGGGATGACATTGATAAGTGGTTGGCGGCGTATGAGGTGTCTTTGGTAGCCCATGGGGTGCCTGAGAAGTACTGGGGGGGAGGCCTGTATAGGTACATACCTCCGTTGGCAAGGGATACACTCTTGACGTTAGACAAAGGTGATCAGACAAATTACCCTGTCATGAAAGAGGCACTGCTTAAAAGTTTGGCCTCACTCCAGAGAAGTATCGCCAGAAATTCTGCAACAGCCACAAGCTTCCCACACAGAACTGGGTGGATTTTTTTGATTATGCCCGTAAGGCATTGGAGGGTTGGGTGCGTGGCAGCGAAGTGAGTGATTATGAAGGGCTGTACAATCTATTTTTAAGAGAGCACCTTCTTGATAAGAGTATTCCAGAGCTGCGCCAACACCTGGTGGACCGCAAGCTGACCGATCCTCGGGAACTTGCGGAGGAGGCGGATACCTGGGTTAGCACTCGGGTGTCCCACAAGGGATCCGGGGAGACCCCCGAAAGGTGGACAGAGTTTTCCCCAGAAGAGAGGGGGGAGATAAAAGAAGGAGTTCTTTAAAGGCCCCCAAAATAGACCGCATGGGAGAGGGGTAGGTTACCCACCCCAATCTGGATTCCAGAAACCCACTTACCCTGACAAGAGTCAGCAGCCCAGAACTGTCCGGTGCTACGAGTGCGGGGAGGTTGGACACTACAAGGGGGATCCCCAGTGTCGCAAGAGAACCCCAGCCCCCACAGGAGGTAAGAGCCCCGGGGTGGCCAGTGTAGCGCTTGGGGAGGAGTTGTCCCTAGGTAGGGGAGGTGAGTGGACAGGCTTGACCTTAGTTTCCCTGGGGGATAGAGAGATGATCCCACGGGTTCAGGTACCCTCGAACACTGCCAAGTACCGGCAGAGGGTCCTGGTGAACGGGGAGGAGGTGGAGGCTCTGAGGGACACGGGTGCCAGCATGACGATGGTAAGACGTCAGCTGGTGTCCGCAGAGCAGGTGATTCCTGAAGTATTCCACCCGGTTGTTATGGCTGATAATAGCCTGGGTCATTACCCCGTGGCCCAACTTCCCTTTGAGTGGGGAGGAGTCTCAGGCCTGTTGAGAGTTGCGGTGAGCCCTGCCATGCCAGTTGACTGTCTGCTTGGAAACGACTTGGAACATACCGCCTGGAAGGAGGTGGAGTTCAACGCCCACGCCGAGATGCTGGGATTACCAGGGTGGACTTGCGTAGTCACGCGGTCCATGGCTGCCCGGCAAGGAACTCAACCCGGGTTGGAGCCTGAAACAATGGCCCAGCCCACTGCTGGACAGGAAAACATCCTTGAGGATGCACCCTGCGAGATGGATGGGGAGCCCGCGGAGGTGACCCCGGAGTCCGCTGAGGTGGATGTTGTTCCCGTGGGGGACTTGCCGACCCCTGCAGAGTGGCAGGTGGAAGGAGGGCCTACCCGGGAGGAATTCTGTCGGGCGCAGAGAGAGTGCCCAACGCTTGAAGGCATGCAGCAGCAGGCCGAAGCCCAAGCAACTGGTAAAGAGACTGGTAATTACCATGTCTACTGGGAGGATGGTCTCCTCTACAGTGAGCCTAAGGCTCCGGTGCATGGGTCATCAAGGGCCTTAGTGGTCCCCCAATGCTACCGAGCCTTCCTGCTGAAATTGGCACATGAGATACCACTGGCAGGACACCTGGGCCAGGTTAAGACGTTTGCTCGATTGGTCCCACATTTTTATTGGCCCAGGATGAGAGTTACCTCTGACACCTTCTGTAAGACCTGTGTGACTTGTCAGGCGAGTGGCAAGACAGGGACTAAGTTGAAGGTCCCTCTGGAACCGCTCCCGGTTGTCGGTACCCCTTTTGAGCGGGTAGGAATTGATATTGTCGGGCCAATGGACCCGCCGACTTCTTCGGGGCATAGGTTCATCTTGGTGTTGGTGGACCACGCCACCCGGTACCCGGAGGCAATCCCTCTGAGGAGCATCACTGCACCTGTGGTGGCGCGGGCCTTGATGGGGATTTTTACCCGCGTGGGATTCCCCAAGGTCGTGGTGTCAGATAGGGGCACGAATTTCATGTCGGCCTACATGCAGGCCATGTGGAAGGAGTGCGGAGTGACCTACAGGTTCTCCACTCCTTACCACCCCCAGACTAACGGGCTCGTGGAGCGCTTCAATAAGACCCTGAAGGGGATGATCTGAAGCCTACCAGAGGACTTGAAAAGGAAGTGGGACGTCCTCTTACCCTGTCTGCTCTTCTCCTACCGAGAGGTGCCGCAGAAGGGGGTCGGGTTCAGCCCCTTTGAGCTGCTCTATGGACACCCCATTAGGGGACCCCTCAGTCTCGTGAAGGAGGGGTGGGAGAAGTCTTCTAAGAAGCTCCCCCGTGATGTGGTCAGCTACATGCTGGCATTCTGCAGTCAAATAGCCAAGCTGTGGAAGGAAGCCTCAGACAATCTGGAGGCTAGTCAAGCCGTCACGAAGGAGTGGTACGACCGGAATGCTCGGACGGTGGAGTTGGATGCTGGACAGAAGGTGTGGGTCATGGAGCCCGGAGAGCTTAGTGCCCTCCAGGACCGGTGGACTGGACCATATGAAATTTTGGAGAGAAGAGGCCAGACCACTTATGTAGTAGACCTCAAGACCCCCCGTCAACCCCACAGGGTGTTCCACATCAACTGCCTTAAGCCACACCAGGAGCGGTCAGAACTTACTCTCTTGATGGTGACGGATGGGAGTGAAGAGGAGGAGAGCGAGCCTCTTCCGGACCTTCTGGCGGCCAAAGAGAACGATGGATCGGTGGAGGGAGTGGTTCTCTCCCCATCCTTGACCCTTGAGCAACAGGGGGACTGCCGCCAGGTATTGGAACGGTACTCCTCATTGTTTTCCCTCACTCCTGGGATTACGCACCTGTATACCCATGATGTGGACACAGGGGACAGCCCGCCTGTGAAAACTAAGTCTTACCGGCTGTCCGACAAAGTCAGAACCAGCATCCAGAGTGAGGTGGCCACGATGTTGGAGCTGGGGGTGATTGAGCCTTCCAGCAGCCCTTGGGCTAGTCCGGTGGTGTTGGTGCCGAAAGCGGCCCCACCGGGCACCACACCAGAACTTCGTTTCTGTGTGGACTACCGTGGTCTGAACTCCGTGACCAAGACTGATGCTCACCCGATCCCTCGGGCGGATGAGCTCATTGACCGGCTGGGAGCAGCTCGGTATCTGAGTACCATCGACCTGACGTCAGGATATTGGCAGATTGCCATGGCGGACGGAGCGAAGGAGAAGCCTGCGTTCTCCACCCCCGAGGGCCACTTTCAATTTCGGGTGATGCCCTTCAGGCTGAAAAATGCTCCGGCCACTTTCCAGCGGTTGGTTAACCAGGTACTGTCTGGCCTAGAGGCCTTCTCTGCTGCCTACCTGGATGACATAGCTGTCTTCAGCAGCAGCTGGGAGGACCATCTGGAGCATCTCCAGGAGGTGCTACAGGCTCTACAGCGGGCTGGCCTAACCATCAAGGCTAGCAAGTGCCAGATTGGACAGGGATCTGTCGTCTACCTGGGACACCTGGTGGGCGGGGGTAAGGTGCAACCCCTCCAGGCCAAAATTGAGACCATCTTGGCCTGGGAGCCCCCAAAACCCAAACGGAGGTCCGGGCCTTCCTTGGCCTCACGGGTTACTACCGCCGGTTTGTCAAGGGCTATGGGACCATCGTAGCCCCCCTGACTGAATTGACATCCAAGAAGCAGCCACGCAAAGTCATCTGGACGGCTGCCTGTCAAGAAGCGTTTGACACTCTGAAGCACGCGATGTGCACCGCTCTGGTGCTTAGGACTCCGGACTTTGGAAGAGAATTCATTGTGCAGACAGACGCCTCTGAGCATGGCATTGGAGCTGTGCTCTCTCAACTGAATGATAATGGCCAAGATCAGCCAGTGGCCTTTATTTCTCGAAGGCTACTCTCCCGGGAACAGCGGTGGAGTACGATAGAGCGAGAAGCCTTCGCTGTGGTTTGGGCTTTGAAGAAGTTGAGGCCATACCTCTTTGGCTCTCACTTCCTAATTCAAACCGACCACCGACCCCTTCGCTGGCTCACACAGATGAGAGGCGAAAACCCCAAATTGTTGAGGTGGTCCATTTCCCTCCAGGGGATGGACTTTCGGGTGGAACATCGACCCGGAGTAGACCACGCCAACGCTGACGGTCTCTCCGGTTTTTCCGCCTTAGCGATGAGAACTCCCTAGAGGTTGGGAAGCTCTCCCCACTTTCGGCTGGGGGGAACGCATGTTAGACCTGTCAGCCCTAGGGTGGTCTTACCCCGTTTTTTTTTGCTCTTGCGCCTCATTTTTGCCACTACACTTTTGTTGGACCTAGGTCTCTGGGCGCCTTACCACTGCCAAACAGTGCTGAGGTGCAGGTGCTCTCTCCTAATAAGATGGCTGCCACAGGCCCCTGCTACTGTGGAGTGGCCATTGCGCACGCACATACTAGTAGTCAGGATCAGGCGGGGACATAATGATACAGTATCCATAGCCAGACTTGAGGGGAGCTTCTAGAACCTTCCAGCTAGGGGAGGAGTTATATTTTGCCGCCTTCAGGAGGGTCACCTGACCTAGGGGTATAAGAGGTTTGGAGGGAAACCTTTCTAGTCAGTTGGGGCACCACTGGACCTGGGGGAACCTCCGTCGGAGTATAGGCTGTCGGGCCTAGGGGGGAGGCCTACACTACTGGTACTGACTGGGCTGAGGCACTGCTGTGCTAAGATAGCTGAGGAACACCTTCCACCCACTGACCTTGCCCAGCGTGAGGGGACCCAGGGAACCACCTCCAGTGTGCCTGCAGGGAACCATCCTGCTCTTGTGCCCACCAACTCAACCCCCATTTCCCCCCAAGTAACTGTATTCAAGTAACAGCAACCAAGAAACTACAAGCCAGAAACTGCGTTAAAGGAACCACCACGAAGAAGCTACAACCTCCTGTGCTGGGGATCACCAGGTAAAGCGCTGTATGCTGTGCCCTGAAGAAGCGCTGTTCAACCCCAGCGCTGTGCTCTATAGAAGTGCTGGCGCTGACCACCCAAGTACGGTGTTGCCTGCTGGAGCGCTGTGCCTGAGAAGCGCTCCAGCGCTAAATCAACCCCCTGGCCCCCAAGCGCCGTGTGCTCCCTGGCGCTACCTGGCCCACAACTGTGGTGGTTGAAAATCACCGCCGCAGCCCCTGTGCACGTTGCCCAAGAAGCGCTGGGAGGGAAACTCACCGCCGCGGCCCCCGCGCTGCCTGGAGAAGAAGCGCTGGGCCCAGGATCACCGCCGCCGCCCGGGCGCTGAGGAGAAGCGAAGGCCGCGCTGGGCCTGAGAGGAGGGCGGGAGGCATTGCCTAGCAACGAGAGCAACGGCCGCGTCAGAGGCCGCGCCCCCGAAAAGCCGCGACATCATTGGCCCCCGGCTCCGGAGGCCGACGGAGGCCCGGAGCCCGGAGCGGGACGACGTCCGGGGGCTGCCCTGCCTGCGGGAGCCCCTGCAGCTGGTCCACAGGCCCTCAGAGAGCACTGGGGCCCCGAGTGGAAGCACCGCCTTCCCCGGTCGAGGCCCCACGAGTAACGAGGAGCGGGCTGACCAGGGAGGAGGTGCCTGGCCCCACCGAGGCCCACACACATAGCGGGACAACCAGGTGAGCCCGGGAGGCCCTGGGAGGGATTCTGAGCCGCCAGGAGAGCTCAGGGAAGAAGCGCTAACCCCGCCTACCGCCCAGAGTGGATTGAGAGGGACCGGGGCCCTCAGGCTGCCATGTTGACTGCCTCCCCTGCGCATGAGGCTGGGCCCGGTCGTAGTATTTAGGCCTGGCCTGCTCACCCCCTTACTCATGATCGGCCCTGCCCACGAATCAGGTCCTTACCACACGGGCCTCAGAAACAGGGCCTGAATTGAATAGGAGCATAGGCCAAGCTGCTCGTATGACTTACATGCATTAAGTCCCTTAATGAGGGAAATGTTTACAATGTTGTGTGATTTATCTACATCAAGGCCTTTACTGAATTGAATAGGAGCCTAAGCAAAACTGATGAATGACATACATGCCTTATGTCTCCTAATGAGGGAGATGGTTTTAGTGTTGTGTGATTTACCTACGTTAGGCCCTTAATGAATGGAATATATCTACATGAATTGAGCCTGTGTTCACCTGCCAAGAGTTAAAGTGTTCCTATGTTGTAGGCCTACCTGCTTTGCGACACCCACTGTACTGAATGTGGTTGCGCCTAGGTTGGTACAGGTTCTTCCTCATCTACAGTGTAATGTGCATCTAAATTCTTGCTAAGTGAATGTCGCTAAATGCATTTGAAGTCTATGTTTTGACCTGCAACCTATGACCTATCAGTGTTACCTACTTGTCAATGAGGTTAATGCTACTGCCTTTTAATGGCGTAACGTTTTACTGTTATAATGTGCTTGAATGAATTTACGCACGGGTTTTGAGCAGCTAAATGAATTGCAATGTTGCCTAAGATTATCTGCCTCATCTATTGCTGATCTAAAATTGGATAAAGGATCTTGTTTTTATACAAAAGCCTGGTGTGGTGTCTCCTTTATTGTTGCGCATTACTGAGTCAGTGTGAGTGTGTGCTGCACAAGTGCTTAACACATTGCCTTCGGGTGCCTTCCTACCTCGCGCCAAGCTACCGTGTCGGAATCGGTGACCCCGCTTCTAACAGTGGTGTTTATTTCTGTTTTCTTAGAGTCCCCTGACGAAGGGAAGTTTCCCGAAATGCATTGGGACATTTTTAATAAAACCGTGACATGTGGACTGATTTTACGTCTCCTGCGTTTTGATTACATCTGTTTATGGCAGCTGGATGAATAAAATGAATTGAAAAATATTGTTGAGCAAGATAAGTAAAAGTTTTTGAGGAATTGAAGAAGAAAATAATGAAGAATTATGCAGCTTTGATTGATTGGATTCACTCTACAATGGTCGTGGCTGTGCAGTTTGTCCTGGTACCTAACTCAGGTCCCTTCGTTGTTCAGGTATCCATAGTGTGCCACGCATCCATAGTGTGGCACGCATCCATGGTGTGGCACGCATCCATGGTGTGGCATGCATCCATGGTGTGGCATGTGTAGGAGAGTAGGATCTGCTTCTTATAGTTACCCCCACTTTTTGCTGATGTTTCACTGTTTTTGACTTAGTCTGACTGGGATCCTGCTATTCGGGACCCCAGTCTATCTGCTTTCTCCTCTAAATTGATTGCATGAACTTTAGGTACACTCCAGATTGGATTCTGGGGTACCCTTATAAGTCCCTAGTATATGGTATACTATGTACCCAGGGCATAGGTACCCCAGAGGCCTCCCAGGGGCTTCAGCATGTATTATGCCACCCCTGAGAGGCCATTCAAAATGACACAACAGGTCTGCTACTGCAGCCTGAGTAAGGTGGTGCATGCACCCCTTACTTAGATATAGGTTCACTATATCTAACCTAATCACTGCACATATAAGCCTATCAGTCACCCCTATGGCAGGCCTTATCAATCCTGAAGGCAGGGTGCTGGGTTTTATGTGAGAGGGTGCCCATGCATGAGCAGAGCCCCTCTGCAGCCTTCGGAACCACTATTCCGGGGTTGTTTGTGATGCAGCCAACCATATACTCTTAAGTGCATTATAACCTCGCGGTAAATGCTAACTTTAAAACGGCTGCAAGGTATTATGTCGTGTTTGGTGTCAAACACCTTGGAATCATACCTCCACACCAGTAACTGGTGTGGGAGGTATGATTCCTCCCTCCTAGAGGGAGAAATATGACAGCACCGATACACCCGGTACCAGCTTCACAGAGCCCTGGCAACACAAAATGGATGCTGCCAGCCACAGTCACGAGTCTGCCCTCCTGCTGCTGGACGAAACTCCGGCAGGGGAGGCTGGACAATAGGTTTCCTGTCACAGGGAGGTGTGACCACCTCCCAGACAGGCTTTAGTGTATTGGGGCTGGGTGGGTGCACTCTGAGAGTGCTTTGATGTCTGCACTGGGGGCACATTTGGTGTCCCTGTGCATAGTCCAGCTCAAACCGGTTGCAGGGGCTATCAGCCCCTGCTCTGGCGCGAAACTGGACAAAGGACATGGGTGTAGCCACCCCTCTGTCCTGACCCTCCCATAGGTGGGTCCCCAGAGTTTGTCCCACCTCTTCCTTGGGTATAAAGCAGGAACCCCTGACTACAGGACTTTAGATATTACATGGACTAAACTCTGCTACAGAAACCAAGTAACCTTCGACAATCTATGCTTTGCTGGACGACTGAAGAATCTCCCTTGGAGTAAAGGAGTTACTCCCCTGCAAGGCAGGCACCTCAACGCATCTGACCGGTTTGCATCGACGCAGCTCCTGACGGACTCCGAAGATTTTGCAACACACGAGGTAGGTTTCCAAGCTTCCCCGAGGCCGACTAGAGCTCTCAGCAAACCTGAGAACCGCAGCCCTCGTGGAGACCGTGCAACCTGAACCCCTGGACACCATGCACATTTGCAGAAGCATATGCTTTTAGGCAATCCCTGAGGCTGTGCTTTGGGCTACTTCTAGTCCAAGCCCCGAGCAGTGTTTCCACTGAAGATTACTGGCCTACACTCCACGAGTGTTACGTGGGCTGGTATTGTGTGATTCCTCTCGAGGTCCCTTCGCGATCCCTGGTCTGTTGACCTGTGGGTCCCTGAGAAGGCAACTTTAACTTTCAGTGGGCTTTCCTGGTTGCTCCAGACGTGCCCTGACTCTCCATCACTTGGGAGTCCCCAGGACCTTGCTGGTCCTCACCGAAGCATCTTTTCTCTGACCGCGTGGGTTGCAGTTGCCAAGGCTTGTTGGTCTCCAATCTGGAAACTGACCCCTCAGCACTCGACATCCTTCATGGGACAGCTCGCCTGCGGACTCTGGTCATCGTCGACATCTCCTGGTCCCCGTGGCTGCAGAGTCAAGCTTCACCTCTTCGCACCTGAAGCACCCGACATCGGTGGGCATTCGATTGCTCCGCTCCTGGTCATGTGAAGTGACCCAGACTTTGTCCCCTCTGCTTTCAGGTTCTTCACATCTCCGATCCAGGCTTGGATCACACCGGACACTTTTCTTCTCCACGGCAGCAGTACTTCTTCGCATCACGCCATTGAAAACGACGAGGGTTTCCGACACCACTTGACCCCTAAGCACCCGGATTCCCTGGGCTAGGTAAAACGGGTACCTCGGTACTCACAAGGGTGCTGGCCTTAGAACCTTCTATGTTTAGCTGGGTTTGCTTGAAGTCCTCTCCGAAGTGTCCTTAAACTCTAAATTTCCAACCGCGACTTTCCCATAGAGTTGTACGGAGCTCGCGTCTGTGTTCCCACACTGCACCCATCCTCCGTGGGTCCCCTGTGTCACTACCTTGGGTGGTTCCCTGGGGTCCCAGCGATTCTACGTGTTCTAGGCACTGTGTCTAGTCAAGTCGTGGTTGTTATACCACTTTCTTAATATATGGTTTGGTCTTCCCCTGGAGCCCACTGTGTATTGTGCTATTTACTGTCGTTCTAGTACTGTAATATTGTGTGCCTTGTTCTCTAATCTCATAAAGAGGTTAGTAGAGAGTGTTTAGTAATACATACATATATTTTATATATACCTTGTGTGGTTCTCCTTTCATTTGGTCATTCAGGAGGTTATATACTGGTAAAACAAGCTGCTTTACATTCCTTCGAGACTTAGCCTGAAGGCTGCTCTCCATAGCTACCACTAGGATAGCTTTCAATAAAGGTTGTCTTTAACCTAATCATCAATAAGGGTCGTTTGGACTGGTGCAAGGTGCCCACTTTAATTAGTGGACAGCATATACCAGGCCAACTTCTCACAGCATGCATCCATAGTGTGGCAGGCATCCATAGTGTGGCAGGCATCCATAGTGTGGCAGGCATCCATAATGTGGCATGCATCCATGGTGTGGCGCGCATCCATGGTGTGACATGCATCCATGGTGTGACAGGCATCCATAGTGTGTCATGCATGCATCCATAGTGTGGCAGGCATCCAAAGTGTGGCAGGCATCCATAATGTGTCACGCATTCATAGTGTGTCACGCATCCATGGTGTGTCACGCATCCATGGTGTGTCACGCATCCATGGTGTGTCACGCATCCTTGGTGTGGCAGGCATCCATGATGTGACAGGCATCCATAGTGTGTCACACATCCATGGTGTGTCACGCATACATGGTGTGTCACGCATACATGGTGTGTCACGCATCCATAGTGTGGAACGCATCCATAGTGTAGCACGCATCCATAGTGTAGCACGCATCCATAGTGTGGGACGCATCCATAGTGTGGCACGCATCCATGGTGTACACGCATCCATGGTGTGCACGCATCCATGGTGTGCACGCATCCATAGTGTGTCACGCATCCATAGTGTGGCAGCCATCCATAGTGTGGCACGCATCCATAGTGTGGCAAGCATCCATGGTGTGGCAGGCATCCATGGTGTGGCAGGCATCCATGGTTTTGCAGGCATCCAAGGTGTGGCAAGCATCCATGCTGTGGCAGCCATCCATAGTGTGGCACTCCTCCATAGTGTGGCAGGCATTTATAGGTTGGCATGCATTCATAGTGTGGCACGAATGTATGGTGTGGCACGCAACCATGGTGTGGCACGCATCCATAGTGTGTCATGCATTCATAGTGTGTCACGCATCCATAGTGTGTCACGCACCCATTGTGTGGCACACATAGATGGTGTGGCAGGCATCCATAGTGTGGCATGCATCCATAGTGTGGCATGCATCCATAGTGTGGGATGCATCCATAGTGTGGGACGCATCCATGGTCTGCATGCATACATGGTGTGGCAGGCATCCATAGTGTGGCACGCACCCATGGTGTACCACGCATCCATGGTGTGGCACGCATCCAAGGTGTGACACGCATCCATGGTCTGCACACATCCATAGTGTGGCACGCATCCATGGTGTGGCAGGCATCCATACTGTGGCACGCATCCATGGTGTGGCAGGCAACCATAGTGTGGCACGCATTCATAGTGTGTCACGCATCCATGGTGTGGCAGGCATCCACTGTGTGCATGCATCCATGGTGTGGCAGGCATCCACAGTGTGCACACATACATAGTGTGTCACGCATCCATGGTGTGGCAGGCATTCATAGTGTGTCACACATCCATAGTGTGGCACACATCCATGGTGTGGCACGCATCCATGGTGTGACACGCATCCATGTTGTGCACACATCCATATTGTGGCACGCACCCATGGTGTGGCAGGTATCGATACTGTGGCACGCATCCATGGTGTGGCAGGCATCCATAGTGTGGCAGGCATCCATAGTGTGTCACGCATCCATGGTGTGGCAGGCATCCACAGTGTGCATGCATCCATGGTGTGGCAGGCATCCACAGTGTGCACATATCCATAGTGTGTTATGCATCCACGGTGTGGCAGGCATCCATAACGTGTCACACATCCATAGTGTGTCACGCATCCATGGTGTGGCAGGCATCCATAGTGTGGCACGCATCCATGGTGTGGCACGCATCCAAGGTCTGAGATGCATCCATGGTGTGCACACATCCATAGTGTGGCACGCATCCATGGTGTGGCAGGTATCCATACTGTGGCACGCATCCATGGTTTGGCAGGCATCCATAGTGTGGCACGCATCCATATTGTGTCACACATCCATGGTGTGGCAGGCATCCACAGTGTACACCCATCCATAGTGTATCATGGCTCCATGGTGTGGCAGGCATCCATAGTGTGTCACACATCTATAGTGTGTCATGCATCCATGGTATGGCAGGCATCCATAGCGTGGCACGCATCCATAGTGTGTCACACATCTATAGTGTGTCATGCATCCATGGTATGGCAGGCATCCATAGCGTGGCACGCATCCATGATGAGGCACAGATCCATGGTGTGGCACACATCCATGGTGTGGCACGCATCCATAGTGTGACACAAATCCATGGTGTGTCACGCCATCCATGGTGTGGCACCCATCCATAGTGTGGCCTGCACCCGTAGTGTGGCAGGCATCCGTAGTGTGGCATGCATCCATGATGTGGCAGGCATCCATAGCTTGTCACATATCCATGGAGTGGCAGCCGTCCATGATGAGGCATAGATCCATGGTGTGTCACGCACCCATAGTGTGGCATAGGCGTCTATACTGTGGCATGTGTCCATAGTGTGGCATGCATCCATGGTGTGCACACATCCATAGTGTGTCACAAATCCATAGTGTGGCACACATCCATGGTGTGTCACGCATCCATGGTGTGTAATGCATCCAGAGTGTGGCACGCATCCATAGTGTGGCACACATCCATGGTGTGCACACATCCATAGTGTATCATGCATCCATAGTGTGGCACGCACCCATAGTGTGGCACGCATCCATAGTGTGGCACGCATCCATAGTGTGGCACAAAACCATGGTGTGGCATTCATCCATGGTGTGCACACATCCATAGTGTGTCACGCATCCATAGTGTGTCACGCATCCATAGTGTGTCACGCACCCATAGTGTGGTACGCAACCATAGTGTGGCACGCATCCATGGTGTGGCAGGCATCCATAGTATGGCACGCATCCATAGTGTGGCACACATCCATAGTGTGGCACACATCCATGGTTTGCCCACATCCATGGTGTGGCAAGCATCCTTGGTGTAGCAGCATTCATAATGTGGCATGCATTCATAGTGTGCCACGCATCCATGGTGTGGCATGCATCCAAGGTGTGACATGCATCCATGGTGGGCACACATCCATAGTGTGGCACGCATCCATGGTGCAGCACGCATCCATGGTGCGGCAGGCATCCATGGTGTGGCAAGTATCCATGGTGTGACACGCATCCATAGTGTGTCACGCATCCATGGTGTGCACACATCCATAGTGTGTCACGCATCCATGGTGTGGCAGGCATCCATAGTTTGTCAAGCAGCCATAGTGTGGCAGGCATTCATAGTGCGTCAGGCATCCATAGTGTGGCACGCATCCATAGTGTGGCGCACATCCATGGTGTGGCAGGAATCCATAGTGTGACAGGCATCCATAATGTGTCATGCATCCATGGTGTGCACACGTCTATAGTGTGTCACGCATCCATGGTGTGTCATGCATCCATAGTGGGTCATGCATCCATGGTGTGGAAGGCATCCATAGTGTGGCACGCCTCCATAGTGTGGCAGGCATCCATAGTGTAGCAGGCATCTATAGTGTGGCACACATCCATGGTGTGGCACAGATCCATAGTGTGGCACGTACCTACGGTGTGGCACGCATCCATAGTGTGCACACGTCCATACTGTGGCACGCATCCATGGTGTCGCAACGCATCCATGGTGTCGCAACGCATCCATGGTGTGGCACGCATCCATGTTGTGGCACGCATCCATGTTGTGGCATGCATCCATCATATGGCATGCATCCATGATGTGGCACGCATCCATGGTGTGGCACGCATCCATAGTGTGGCACGCATCCATAGTGTGGCACAAATCCACAGTGTGACAGGCATCCATAGTGTGTCATGCATCTATAGTGTGACAGGCATCCATAGTGTGGCACGCATCCATAGTGTGACACGCATCCATGGTGTGGGAGACATCCATAGTGTGGTATGCATCCATAGTGTGGTGGGCATCCATAGTGTGGCACGCATTCATGGTGTGGCTTGCATCCATAGTGTGGCATGCATCCATAGTGTGGCAGGCATCCATAGTGTGGCACGCAACCATGGTGTGGCATGCATCCATGGTGTGACATGCATCCATAGTGTGGCAGGCATCCATAGTGTGACACCCATCCGTGGTGTGGCAGGTATCCATAGTGTGGTATGCATCCATAGTGTGGCGGGCATCCATAGTGTGGCACGCATCCATGGTGTGCACACGTCCATAGTGTGTCATGCATCCATAGTGTGGCACGCACCCAGGGTGTGGCAGGCATCCATGGTGTGGCAGGCACCCATGGTGTGGCAGCATCTATGGTGTGGCACGCATCCATGGTGTGGCACGCATCCATGGTGTGGCAGGTATCCATAGTGTGGCACATATCCATGGTGTGGCACGCATCCATGGTGTGGCACGTATCCATAGTGTGGCAGGCATCCATAGTGTGGCACGCATCCGTGGTGTGACATGCATCCATGGTGTGGCAGGCATCCATAGTGTGTCATGCATGCATCCATAGTGTGGCAGGCATCCATAGTGTGGCAGGCATCCATAGTGTGTCACGCATTCATAGTGTGGCATGCATCCATGGTATGTCACGCATCCATTGTGTGTCACGCATCCATGGTGTGGCACGCATCCATGGTGTGGCAGGCATCCATGGTGTGGCACGCATCCATAGTGTGTCACGCATCCATTGTGTGTCACGCATACATGGTGTGTCACGCATCCATAGTGTGGCACGCATCCATAGTGTGTCACGCATCCATAGTGTGGCAGGCATCCATAATGTGGCAGGCATCCATAATGTGGCAGTCATCCATAGTGTGACACGCATCCATAGTGTGGCAGGCATCCATAGTGTGGCAGGCATCCATGGTGTGGCAGGCATCCATGGTGTGGCAGGCATCCATAGTGTGGCAAGCATCCATAGTGTGGCAGGCATTCATAGTGTGGCAGGCATCCATAGTGTGGAACACATCCATAGTGTGGCACACATCCATAGTGTGGCACGCATCTATGGTGTGGCACACAACCATGGTGTGGCACTCATCTATGGTGTGCACAAATCCATAGTGTGTCACACATCCATAGTTTGTCAAACACCCATAGTGTGGCACGCACCCATAGTGTGGCACACATCCATGGTGTGGCAGGCAATATAGTGTGGCACACATCCATAGTGTGGCACGCATCCATGGTTTGCAAAGATGCATGATGTAGCAGGCATCCATAGTGTGGCACGCATCCATGGTGTGGCAGGCATCCATGCTGTGGCACGCAACCATAATGTGGCACTCATCCATAGTGTGGCACGCATCCATGGTGTGGCACGTATCCATGGTGTGACACGTATTCATAGTGTACACACATCCATAGTGTGGCACGCATCCATTGTGTGGCAGGTATCCATACTGTGGCACGCATCCATGGTGTGGCAGGCATCCATAGTGTGGCACACATCCATAGTGTGTCACACATCTATGGTGTGGCAGGCATCCACAGTGTGCACACATCCATAGTGTGTTATGCATCCATGGTGTGTCAGGCATCCATAGTGTGTAACGCATCCATGGTGTGGCAAGCATCCATGGTGTGGCAGCCAACCATGATGAGGCACAGATCCATGATGTGGTACACATCCATGGTGTGGCACGCAGCCATAGTGTGTCATGCATCCATGGTGTGGCACGCATCCATAGTGTGGCATGCACCCGTAGTGTGGCAGGCATCCGTAGTGTGGCAGACATCCATACTGTGGCACGTGTCCATAGTGTGGTACGCATCCATGGTGTGCACACATCCATAGTGTGTCATGAATCCATGGTTTGGCACACATCCATGGTCTGGTACGCATCCATGGTGTGGCACGCATCCATAGTGTGTCACACATCTATGGTGTGTCACGCATAAATATTGTGTCATGCATCCACGGTGTGTCACGCATCCATGGTGTTTCAGGCATCCATAGTGTGGCATGCATCAATAGTGTGGCACACATCCATAGTGTGGCATGCATCTATGGTGTGGCACACAACCATGGTGTGGCACTCATCTATGGTGTGCACAAATCCATAGTGTGTCACACATCCATAGTGTGGCACACACCCATAGTGTGGCACACATCCATGGTGTGGCAGGCAATATAGTGTGGCACGCATCCATCGTGTGGCACGCGTCCATGGTTTGCAAAGATGCATGATGTGGCAGGCATCCATAGTGTGGCACGCATCCATAGTGTATCACCCATCCATTGTGGGGCACACACCCGTGGTGTGGCATGCATCCATGGTTGGCACACATCCATGGTGTGGCACGCATCCATGGTGTGGCACGCATCCATAGTGTGTCACACATTTATGGTGTGTCACGCATCCATAGTGTGTCATGCATCCATGGTGTGTCACACATCCATGTGTGTCAGGCATCCATAGTGTGGCACACAATCATGATGTGCACACATCCATAGAGTACCACGCATCCATAGTGTGGCACACACCCGTAGTGTGGCATGCATCCATGGTGTGGCACGCATCCATGTTGTGGCACACATCCATGTTGTGGCAGGCATTCATAGTGTGGCACCCATCCATGATGTGGCATGCATCCATGTTGTGGCACGTATCAATAGTGTGGCACGCATCCAAAGTATGGCACAAATCCACAGTGTGACAGGCATCCATAGTGTGTCATGCATCTATAGTGTGGCAGGCATCCATAGTGTGGCAAGCATCCATAGTGTGAAACGCATCCATGGTGTGGCAGACATCCATAGTGTGGTATGCATCCATAGTGTGGCGGGCATCCATAGTGTGGCACACATCCATGGTGTGCACACATCCATAGTATGTCATGCATCCATAGTGTGGCACGCACCCAGGGTGTGGCAGGCATCCAAGGTGTGGCAGGCACGCATGGTGTTGCTGGCATCCATGATGTGGCAGGCATCCATAGTGTGGCACGCATCCATAGTGTGGCACGCATCCATGGTGTGGTACGCATCCATGGTGTGGCATGCATCCATAGTGTGGCATGCATCCATAGTATGGCAGGCATCCATAGTGTGGCACGCATCCATGGTGTGGCACGCATCCATGGTGTGGCACGCATCCATGGTGTGACATGCATCCATGGTGTGGCAGGCATCCATAATGTGTCATGCATGCATCCATAGTGTGGCAGGCATCCATAGTGTGGTAGGCATCCATAGTGTGGCAGGCATCCATAGTGTGACACGCATCCATGGTGTGGCAGACATCCATAGTGTGATATGCATCCATAGTGTGGCGGGCATCCATAGTGTGGCACACATCCATGGTGTGCAAACATCCATAGTGTGTCACGCATCCATAGTGTGGCACTTATCCATGGTCTGGCACGCATCCATGGTGTGGCACTGTTAGAACTGGGGGTCTCTAGTTGGCAGAGGTAGGTACCTTTGTCCAAATAGGGACCCTTGCTTCTAGTCAGGGTAAGGGGGATACACTACTAAAATAACCCCTGCTCACCCCCTTGGTAGCTTGGCACGAGCAGGCAGGCTTATCTCAGAGGCAGTGTGTAAAGCATTTGTGAACACATACAGTAATACAGTGACAACACTACAGATGGACACCACACAGGTTGTAGTATAAAAATAAGTATTTTTATATAGACAACACAAGACCCAAAACGACAAAAATCCACAATACACTGAAAAATATGACTGTCAATGGTAGAAAATAGTTCAGTTCAAATGTAGGTGATAAATGCGACACTCTACGTTCAATGTACCTTTGGGTGCGTAACGCGATACAAACAAAAGAGTTGCAGGGAAGGTGATGCGTCGGTTCCTTACACGCAAGAATGGTGATGCGTCGGTTCCTTGCTCCGGGGGAGGTGATGCGTCGGTTCCCTACTGCTGCGTAGGGGACGGTGATGCGTCGGTTCCTTACCGGAGAGGAGGTGATCCGTAGGTTGTTCACCGCGTGGGGAGGTGATGCGTCGGTTTCTTACTGCGCTTCTGTGGCGTAGCGACCTGCAGCGCCTCGATGCGATGACGACCCGGTGCAATGAAACAAAGTGGTGTCTTCCTCTTGATGCGACAACGAAGGGGCGATGCGTGCACGCCCGACGGCCGTGCGGCGACTCGGTGAATCTTCTGAGCCGCGACAGGCCCTGCGACACGCTTCTCCGGGGATGCGACAGCGTCTTATGCGACGGCGACACTCTTCTCCAGTGATGCGAGGCGCTTTGGTGCATCACCAACCAGCTCCCGCTGTCACCATCGCATCGATGGTGACAGCGGCAGCGGCGGCACGCTTTCTCGGCGATGCGACGACAACTGCTGCGGTGGCGACACGCTTCTTCTTCGTGAGTCGCGCTTCCAGCTCCCAGCGACACGCAGTCTCTCAGAAGGCCCAACACAACAGCAGGCACTTCAAATTCCCAGCAAGGGAATTCAGGGGAGCTGGTTGGTGAAGTCTTGTGTCCCTGAGACTTCAGCAGGAGGCAAGCTCAATCTTCAAGCCCTTGGAGATTTTCTGCAAGATGATGAAAGTAAGCACAAAGTTCCTTTCTCCTTTCTTTGGCAATCAGGCAACCACTGCAGGCCAATGCCTCAAACAGCACATAGCATAGGGATAGTCTCCTCCTTCAGTTTCTCTGGTTCCTCTCCTCAGCAAAGGTTCTTCTTGTTTCCCAGAAGTGATCTAAAATCTTGGGGTCTGGGTCCCAATATTTATACTAGCAAATCCTTTGTCCTCTGAAGGCAGAGGGTCCTGTACCTAGTCCAAACCAGTGCTGGGTGCATTCTGCCAGTGCACACCTTCTTCCTTTGTCAATGTGGGCCAGGGACATCAGACGCACCACAGGAGGTGGAGCCAGCATTGTGGAAGGCAGGCACAGCCCTATTCAGGCCCAGGTGCTACTCCTCCCACCACTCTACATGCAGATAGGTCTATTCAGCCCTGTGCTGACTCACCCTGTCTCCTGGAGTCCTCCAGCCCCTGTCACTCACAAACCCAGACACACAATACACAAGCTAGCAGAGGCAGGCTGGATGGTTAGGCAAGAAAATACCTACTTTCTAAAAGTGGTATTTTCAAACACAGAATGTTAAAACTAACTTCACTAAAAGATGTATTTTATCATTCTGAGTTCAGGCATACTAAATTCGTTTTTCTACCAGGTTCCCTGGGTCAGTTAGGATTATAAGATGTTATAGTCAAACTGCCCATTCTGTGCTATGGGAACAGGTAGCCTTGCAATAGTGAAAAACGAAATTGGCTGTAATTCACTATCAGGACATGCCACACACACCAGGGCATGTCCTACCTTACACATACAATGCACCCTGCCCTAGGGCCTACCTTAGGGGTGACTAATATGCAAGAAAGGGAAGGTTTGGGGACTGGTAAGTGGGTGCACTTACCAAGTCGACATGGCAGTACCAGACTGCACACAGGCTCTGCAATGGCAGGCCTGAGACACACTTTACAAGCTGCTCCTGTGGGTGGCACAACCAGTGCTGCAAGCCCACCAGCAGCATTTGATTCACAGGCCCTGGGCACAACCAGTGCACTGTACTAGGGTCTGACAGTGAATCAAATAGGCCAAACATGGAGTCACTAATCCATACATCAATTTACCATAGGGAGCACTTGCACTTTGGCACTGAATAGCAGTGGCAAAGTGCCCAAAGCATCTAGACCAGCAAACACATATCAACAACAGTGGAGGCATAGTGAAAAAAATGGAAGGGAGACCCACGCCAAGGATGCCAGGTCTAACATGTGTCCCCTCCAGCTGAAATGTGGGGAGAACTATCCTACCTCTAGGTAGTTCTCATCACTAAGGCGGAAGAATCTGGACAGACCATCAGCATTGGCGTGTTCTGTACCAGGGCGGTGTTCCACCGTGAAGTCCATCCCCTGTAGGGAAATGGACCACCTCAACAGCTTTGGATTCTCACCCCTCATCTGCATCAACCATCTGAGGGGCCTGTGGTCTGTCTGAACCCGGAAGTGAGTCCCAAACAGGTATGGTCTCAACTTCTTCAGTGCCCAGACCACAGCAAATGCCTCACGCTCAATAGCACTCCACCTCTGTTCCCGTGGAAGTAACCTCCTATTGATGAAGGCTACAGGTTGGTCTAGGCCCTCTCATTTAACTGTGCCAGAACAGCCCCTACACCATGCTCTGAAGCGTCTGTTTGGACCACGAACTCTTTTGAGAAGTTGGGCGCCTGAAGCACGGGGGCCGTGCACATGGCAGTCTTCAAGGCGTCAAAAGCTCTCTGACAGGTGTCAGTCCAATTCACTCTCTTGGGCTGCTTCCTGGAAGTCAGCTCTGTCAAGGGTGCAACGATGCTGCCATAGCCCTTGACAAATCTCCTGTAATACCCAGTGAGTCCTAAAAAGGCTCTCACCTCTGTCTGGGTCTTGGGGGCTCCCAAGCCAGAATGGTATCAATCTTGGGCTGTAGGGGCGCCACCTGGCCGCTCCCAACCTGGTGTCCCAAGTACACCACGGAACCCTGCCCGATCTGGCACTTACTCGCCTTGATCGTGAGGCCTGCCCTCCGCAGCGCCATCAACACTTCCCAGAGGTGGCGCAGATGTTCTTCCCAACTGGCGCTGAACACTGCGATGTCATCCAGGTAGGCGGCACTGAAATCTTCCAGTCCAACCAACACCTGGTTGACCAACCTCTGAAAGGTGGCAGGGGCATTCTTCATCCCAAAGGGCATAACCCGGAATTGGTAGTGCCCATCTGGTGTGGAGAATGCTGACCTCTCTTTGGCCCCATCAGTCAAGGCGATCTGCCAGTACCCAGACGTTAAGTCAAACGTGCTGAGGTACCGGTCAGCCCCTAACCGATCGATGAGCTCATCAGCTCTGGGGATGGGGTGCATGTCAGTCCTGGTGACTGAATTGAGTCCTTGGTAGTCCACACAGAACCGAAGTTCGGGTGTGGCACCAGGCGCGGCAGCCTTTGGGACCAAGACCACTGGGCTGGCCCAAGGGCTGTGAGAGGACTCAATCACCCCCAATGCAAACATCTTGGAGACCTCCTCCTTGATGCAAGCTCTCACCCTGTCAGTCACTCTGTAAGCCTTGTGCTTGACAGGAGGACTGTCCCCAGTGTCCACATCATGGAAGCACCAATCAGTGACACTAGGAACCAGAGAAAACAGGTCAGGAAACTGTCCCAACAGTTGGCGACAGTCTTCCTGCTGCTCAGGTGTCAGGGAGTTAGAGAGGTTCACACCCTCCACTGACCCATCTTGCTCTGTTGCAGACAGGAGGTCAGGAAGAGGTTCTGTCTCCTCTTTCATCCCATCATCCGTTGCTAGGAGCATGCCCACTTCAGACCTCTCAAAATGGGGCTTCAGGCGGTTGACATGTAGGACCCGCAAAGGGTTCCTGGGAGATCTCAAGTCCACCAGGTAGGTGATGTTACTCTTGCGCTCCACTACCTCAAATGGTCCGGTCCACTTATCCTGGAGCGTGCAAGGCTCCACGGGGGCCATGACCCACACTTTCTGTCCAGGCTGGAACTCGATCAGAGTGGCATTCTGATCATACCATCGTTTCATCTCCTCCTGGCTGGCTTCCAGATTCGCCTCAGCGAGTTGTCTGAATCGCCTAGTTTGGTTTCTAAAGGCCAGCATGTAGCTAAATACATCCTGGGAAGGTTTACTGGGAGCTTTCTCCCAGCCTTCTTTCACCAAACTCAGAGGTCCTCTTACCGGGTGACCATAGAGCAGTTCAAAGGGACTGAACCCTAAGGACTTCTGTGGCACCTCACGGTAAGCAAAGAGAAGGCATGGCAAGAGGACGTCCCACTTACGCCTCATGGGTTCTTCCAGACCCATAATCATGCCCTTCAGGGTCCGGTTGAATCTCTCAACCAGCACGTTTCCTTGGGGGTGGTAAGGAGTGGTGAACTTATAGGTAACACCGCACTCCTGCCACAGGGACTTCATATACTTGGATATGAAGTTTGTACCACGGTCACTCACCACCTCCTTTGGGAACCCCACACGGGAGAAAATCCCCATCAGTGTATGTCCCACCACGGGGGCCGTCACTGTCCGAAGAGGAATGGCTTCCGGGTACCGGGTGGCATGGTCCACCAAGACCAGGATGAACCTGTTGCCCATGGCTGTCTTGGGGTCCAGTGGCCCCACAATGTCAATACCCACCCGTTCAAAGGGGGTGCTGACCACAGGGAATGGCTGAAGGGGAGCCTTGTGCTTCCTCCCACTTTTTCCACTTGCCTGGCAAGTCTGGCATGTCCTGCAATGAGTGTCTGAACTCTTGCGCATCTGGGGCCAATAAAAGTGGATGACAAGCCTTTCAAAGGTCTTGCTCTGCCCCAGATGTCCTGCCAAAGGCACGTCATGAGCCAACCCCAGTAGGAAGGCTCTGAAGCTCTGGGGTACCACCAGCACACGGTCTGACCCAGGCTCAGCAACCTTAGGCTCGCTATACAGGAGACCATTCTCCCAGTAGATCCAATGTGATCCAGACTGATCACCTGCTGCCTGGTTTGTGGCCTGTTGCCGCAAACCCACAAGAGAAGGGCACTTGTTCTGCTCCTCACAGAACTCCTCCCTGGAGGGGCCTCCATCCTGCTGCCAATGGGTCAGCTCAGGTAGGTCCCCCAGTTCGGCCACTTGCTCCCCTGTAGGTTCCAGAGCATCCCCCTCAGGTTCTGCTTCCTCCTGGACCGTGGGAACTATGGGGGCCGGTTTCCCGTGCCCCCTGCCTCTTCTCTTCAAGGCAGGCACCTGGGCCACCCTTTCAGGCTCCAGGTCCTCTTGAACACCTCTACTGGCTGCCATAGACCGAGTGGTCGCGCACGCCCACTCAGGCAGACCCAACATCTCTAAATGAGACCTTCTCTCCACCTCTGCCCAAGGTGAACTCTCCAAATCGTTGCCCAACAGACAGTCTACATGCATGGCTGGCCTCACAGCTACTTGAAAGGTACCTGAGACCCCCCCCCCCACTCAAAGGGAACCTGAGCCACTCTGCAGTGGCTCTCTGAGTTGTCCGCGGCAACTACTGGGCAGAATGCATTGGGGATCACCTGCTCTTCAGACACCAGCCGACAACTGACAGCTGTCACACTGGCTCCGGTGTCTCTCAGAGCCTCCACCCTTTGGCCATTGATGGTCACCCACTGCCTGTATTTCTTAGTGTTATCAGGCAGTTGGGTCCTAGGGACCATCTCACTGTCTCCTAAAGAGACCAAGGACATTGCTACGGGACCCCACCCACCTTGGGCACCCATCTCCTCCCCCAGGGCTACACTAGCTACTTGCCGGGGTGGTGCACCAGTGGGTGCTGATTTTCCATACAAGGGACATCTAGTTTCCCAGGAGCAGTGGCCCACTTGACCACACTTAAAGCAAGTCTTGGGCCCCCTGTGAACAGGCTTATCTGTCGGGCCCCTGGCTTCTTTTCAGGGGAGGCTGGGAACCCTTCCCTTGGTTCCCTTGGGGATTACTTTGGGGCCCTTTCTGGAACTCCCTCTGTTTACCCTTGTCCCCCCCACTCCTCTGCTGGGGACCCTGCCCACCTTTGGCGGAGTCTCCCACGTGACCCTTGTGGACCCGGGTGCTCACCCAGCGGTCCGCCTCCTCAACAAGCTTCCTAGGGTTAGTCAGCCTACTATCAATAAGGTGCTGGTGTAGCTCTGGAAAACAATTTCCTGACAAGTGCTCCCATGCAATCAAATCAAAGAGCGCTTCAAAATCATTCACTTTGCTACCCTTCACCCAACCATCCAATGCTCTGCAAAAAAAAGTCACATATTCTACCCAGGTACTGCCTTCTAACTTTTTGCAATTCCTGAACCTCTGCCTATACAGTTCAGGAGTCAACCCATACCTGGACATCAATGCTTCTTTCATATGACCATAAGAATTGTGGACTTCAGAGGGCAAGTCTAATAAGGTATCCCGCCCCTCACTAAGGAACCGCCCCCACAATCCCGCTCCCCAATCCTTCTCAGGGACCCGGTGTGAGGTCATAGCTACCTCATAGGCTTTAAACCATTGCCCAATGTCATCATTTTTATAAAACTCTTTCACCACATCTTTAGGTATATACACCCTTGCTTCAACAGGCATGGACGGTGTGCTGCCACCAGAGGGAGTAATCTCTAAGCTCTTAGCTTTCAACTCCAACTCCCTCAAACCTCTCTCATGCTCCATTTGCATCCTCTTTTCCTCTAGGGCTAATTTCTTAATTTCCAATTCCAACTGCCCACCCATCTTAAGCTTGGTCAGCTCCATTTCATACACCCTACTTCTCTCCCTGTCCTCCAGCTCTCCTGGGGACAGGCCCTTGGAAGAAACACTGCTACCTGCTGGGGAAGGTACTTTCCTCCCCACTGGACCCAATAGCCCATCTAGCTGCCCTCCTGCATCCTCAGCCCCCTCCTCATGCTCTTCCACATGCTCAGGGGTGCTCCTTGCTTCCACCCAGGCCCTCAGCACCTTTTGGAACTCATCCTTCTTGGAGAGACCGGTCATAGCAATTTTAAATTTCCTGCAGAAGTGTTTCAGCTGTTTCACAGTGTAACTTTCCAGCCTCTCTTCTTCAAAATCTAAATCCACAGATGCGATGGATGCTGTTTTGCTCATGGTGACTAAACAAGGAAAAGCAATCTACCAAAATGTAAGTGGTTGCGTTTGGTCTGCACTCACTAGTAGTGTACACCAATCACTGTATATGAGTCACAAATGCAAGTCCAGAATCCTCACCGCTGACCACCAATGTTAGAACTGGGGGTCTCTAGTTGGCAGAGGTAGGTACCTTTGTCCAAATAGGGACCCTTGCTTCTAGTCAGGGTAAGGGGGATACACTACTAAAATAACCCCTGCTCACCCCCTTGGTAGCTTGGCACGAGCAGGCAGGCTTATCTCAGAGGCAGTGTGTAAAGCATTTGTGAACACATACAGAAATACAGTGACAACACTACAGATGGACACCACACAGGTTGTAGTATAAAAATAAGTATTTTTATATAGACTTAACAAAAGACCCAAAACGACAAAAATCCACAATACACTATGAAAATATGACTGTCAATGGTAGAAAATAGTTCAGTTCAAATGTAGGTGATAAATGCAACACTCTACGTTCAATGTACCTTTGGGTGCGTAACGCGATACAAACAAAAGAGTTGCAGGTAAGGTGATGCGTCGGTTCCTTACACGCAAGAACGGTGATGCGTCGGTTCCTTGCTCCGGGGGAGGTGATGCGTCGGTTCCCTACTGCTGCGTAGGGGACGGTGATGTGCCGGTTCCTTACCGGAGAGGAGGTGATGCGTCGGTTCTTCACCGCGTGGGGAAGTGATGCGTCGGTTTCTTACTGCGCTTCTGTGGCGATGCGACCAGCAGCGCCTCGATGCGATGACGACCCGGTGCAATGAAACAAAGTGGCGTCTTCCTCCTGATGCGACAACGAAGGGGCGATGCGTGCACACCCGACGGCCGTGCAGCGACTCAGTGAATCTTCTGAGCCGCGACAGGCCCTGCGACACGCTTCTCCGGGGATGCGACGGCGTCTGATGCGACGGCGACACTCTTCTCCGGTGATGCGAGGAGCTTCGGTGATGCGATGGCGACAGCAGTGGCTCGCTTTCTCGGCGATGCGACGACAACTGCTGCGGTGGCGACACGCTTCTTCTTCGTGAGTCGCGCTTCCAGCTCCCAGCGACACGCAGTCTCTCAGAAGGCCCAACACAACAGCAGGCACTTCAAATTCCCAGCAAGGGAATTCAGGGGAGCTGGTTGGTGAAGTCTTGTGTCCCTGAGACTTCAGCAGGAGGCAAGCTCAATCTTCAAGCCCTTGGAGATTTTCTGCAAGATGATGAAAGTAAGCACAAAGTTCCTTTCTCCTTTCTTTGGCAATCAGGCAGCCACTGCAGGCCAATCCCTCAAACAGCAAATAGCATAGGGATAGTCTCCTCCTTCAGTTTCTCTAGTTCCTCTCCTCAGCAAAGGTTCTTCTTGTTTCCCAGAAGTGATCTAAAATCTTGGGGTCTGGGTCCCAATATTTATACTAGCAAATCCTTTGTCCTCTGAAGACAGAGGGTCCTGTACCTAGTCCAAACCAGTTCTGGGTGCATTCTGCCAGTGCACACCTTCTTCCTTTGTCAATGTGGGACAGGGACATCAGACGCACCACAGGAGGTGGAGCCAGCATTGTGGAAGGCAGGCACAGCCCTATTCAGGCCCAGGTGCTACTCCTCCCACCACTCTACATGCAGTTAGGTCTATTCAGCCCTGTGCTGACTCACCCTGTCTCCTGGAGTCCCCCAGCCCCTGTCACTCACAAACCCAGACACACAATACACAAGCTAGCAGAGGCAGGCTTGATGGTTAGGCAAGAAAATACCTACTTTCTAAAAGTGGTATTTTCAAACACAGAATGTTAAAACCAATTTCACTAAAAGATGTATTTTATCATTCTGAGTTCAGGCATACTAAATTCGTTTTTCTACCAGGTTCCCTGGGTCAGTTTGGATTATAAGATGTTATAATCAAACTGCCCATTCTGGCCTATGGGAACAGGTAGCCTTGCAATAGTGAAAAACGAAATTGGCTGTAATTCACTATCAGGACATGCCACACACACCAGGGCATGTCCTACCTTACACATACAATGCACCCTGCCCTAGGGCCTACCTTAGGGGTGACTAATATGCAGGAAAGGGAAGGTTTGGGGACTGGTAAGTGGTGCACTTACCAAGTCGACATGGCAGTACCAGACTGCACACAGGCTCTGCAATGGCAGGCCTGAGACACACTTTACAAGCTGCTCCTGTGGGTGGCACAACCAGTGCTGCAAGCCCACCAGCAGCATTTGATTCACAGGCCCTGGGCACAACCAGTGCACTGTACTAGGGTCTGACAGTGAATCAAATAGGCCAAACATGGAGTCACTAATCCATACATCAATTTACCATAGGGAGCACTTGCACTTTGGCACTGAATAGCAGTGGCAACGTGCCCAAAGCATCTAGACCAGCAAAAACATATCAACAACAGTGGAGGCATAGTGAAATAAATGGAAGGGAGACCCACGCCAAGGATGCCAGGTCTAACAGGCACACACCCATAGTGTATCACGCATCCATAGTATGGCATGCACCCGTAGTGTGGCATGCATCCATGGTGAAGCATGCATCCATGGTGAAGCAGGCATCCATAGTGTGGCACGCATCCATGGTGTGGCACGCATCCATAGTGTGATACCAAAGGGGATGATGGACGGAGCGCTAGAGCAAATCAAACACTCACCCCAAGTCAACTGATCTGGGTTTAATCCATCATCATTCTTTAGCTCACTCCACCACCCCAGTTCAGACATGGCCATATGCAAATCAGTCTGACCCTGTGCCTCATGGGAACAGTCCAGCCCGAACTGCCAAGCCATGTCTTCCCTGGACCGGAAACAAGCATCCTGGGACCGGTTTCGGGTTCAAAACCCTCATCAGCCAGGCTATCTTGAATCCAGTGGCAAAGTGAGCAAGGGACCCACGTCTGGGCATACCCTGCCAACTTAGGGCGAACAAAGCGATACCAAAGGGGATGATGGACGGAGCGCTAGAGCAAATCAAACACTCACCCCCAGTCAACTGATCTGGGTTTAATCCATCATCATTCTTTAGCTCACTCCACCACCCCAGTTCAGACATGGCCATATGCAAATCAGTCTGACCCTGTGCCTCATGGGAACAGTCCAGCCCGAACTGCCAAGCCATGTCTTCCCTGGACCGGAAACAAGCATCCTGGGACCGGTTTCGGGTTCAAAACCCTCATCAGCCAGGCTATCTTGAATCCAGTGGCAAAGTGAGCAAGGGACCCACGTCTGGGCATACCCTGCCAACTTAGGGCGAACAAAGCGATACCAAAGGGGATGATGGACGGAGCGCTAGAGCAAATCAAACACTCACCCCCAGTCAACTGATCTGGGTTTAATCCATCATCATTCTTTAGCTCACTCCACCACCCCAGTTCAGACATGGCCATATGCAAATCAGTCTGACCCTGTGCCTCATGGGAACAGTCCAGCCCGAACTGCCAAGCCATGTCTTCCCTGGACCGGAAACAAGCATCCATGGTGTGGCAGGCATCCATAGTGTGTCACACATCCATAGTGTGGCAGGCATCCATAGTGTGCAGACATCCATGGTGTGGCAGGCATCAATGGTGTGGCAGGCATCAATGGTGTGGCAGGCATCAATGGTGTGGCAGGCATCAATGGTGTGGCAGGCATCAATGGTGTGGCAGGCATCAATAGTGTAGCATGCATCCATAGTGTGGCATGCATCCATGGTGTGCACGCATCCATTGTGTGGCACGCATCCATGGTGTGGCATGCATCCATGTTGTGGCATGGTGTGCACACATACATAGTGTGTCACCCAGCTATAGTGTGTCACGCATTTATAGTGTGGCAGGCATCCGTAGTGTGGCAGGCATCCGTAGTGTGGCACGCATGCAAGGTGTGGCAGGCATCCATGGTGCGGCAGGCATCCATGGTGTGGCAGGCATCCATGGTGTGGCAGGCATCCATAGTATGGCACGCATCCATAGTGTGGCACACATCCATAGTGTGGCACACATCCATGGTTTGCCCACATCCATGGTGTGGCAAGCATCCTTGGTGTAGCAGCATTCATAATGTGGCATGCATTCATAGTGTGCCACGCATCCATGGTGTGGCATGCATCCAAGGTGTGACATGCATCCATGGTGGGCACACATCCATAGTGTGGCACGCATCCATGGTGCAGCACTCTCGATTTTTCTACATCACGCGACGCCCATCGTGCTGTGATGTTTGTGGGCGGCTTCCCGCACTAGTTGTGTGATTACACACATCTATTGTGTTTTAACATTCTGGGACTTCAGTTGCTGCCTCCTTCGGGTTATGCCGACAGACTGGTGGACCATAGTTATCTACTATCTGGCACCTTCATTGTCCAGCATTTGGTCCCCTATTTTGGACCGTTTGATGTGTACAGTACACGTTCAAGCCATCCTTGATCTGATTAGACGAAAGAACGCATTATTTCATATCGACTTTGAGGTTCATCATTACCCTAGAAACTCTTTCTTCTGTTGAATACAATGAGGTTTTCGTTCACAAAAACATGGCTTCCTGATGAAGGCGTACTGCCGAAACGCGCGTAGGACACAGAATTCCAAGAGCCATGCCTACATTTAATGTCCTCTGTATATAATGAATTGATGATCTATTAATTTTGTATGTTTCGAAAAAGAAAAGAGAAAATAATTTAAACATTGTGAATATCTTCATTGTAATAACATGCATTATTGATACTGTGCACTATATATTTGATAATGGGCCAATATAACAACTGATTTTTCTAAATTCTATTGCCCGTTCACAGTATAACACTGTATACAGAGGTTCACTCATTTCCTTTTAATGTACATATTGAGTAAATATGATGTGTAACAATAAAAATAATAAAAAATATTTTTGATATCAGTAAACAGAGTTTGCATGTTTATGGTTGGACATGTATTATTTAGGTCCACGAGTAATTATGATATTCCTATACTGTGATATTTACATTTGAGTTACTTCCCTGAGATAGGAATTGGCGTCAGGGGTACCCTTGTTTTTACATATAAGGCATCCATAGTGTGTCACGCATCCATGGTGTGGTACGCATCCATGGTGTGGTACGCATCCATGGTGTGGTACGCATCCATGGTGTTGCAGGCATCCATAGTATGGCACAAATCCATGGCGTGGCACGCATCCATGCTGTTGCATACATCCATGCTGTGGCACGCATCCATGGTGTGGCATGCATCCATGGTGTGGCAGCCATCCATGATGAGGCACAGATCCATGGCGTGGCACGCATCCATAGTGTGTCACGCATCGACAGTGTGGCACGCATCCACGGTGTGGCACGCATCCATAGTGTTGCACACACCCGTAGTGTGGCATGCATCCGTAGTGTGGCAGGCGTCCATACTGTGGCACAGATCCATGGTGTGGCACACATCCATGGTGTGCACACATCCATAGTGTGTCACAAATCCATGGTGTGGCACACATCCATGTCTGGCACGCATCCATGGTGTGGCACGCATCCATAGTGTATCACACATCTATGGTGTGTAAAGCATCCACAGTGTGGCACGCATCCACGGTGTGGCACGCATCCACGGTGTGGCACGCATCCATAGTGTTGCACACACCCGTAGTGTGGCATGCATCCATAGTGTGGCAGGCGTCCATACTGTGGCACAGATCCATGGTGTGGCACACATCCATGGTGTGCACACATCCATAGTGTGTCACAAATCCATGGTGTGGCACACATCCATGGTCTGGCACGCATACATGGTCTGGCACGCATCCATGGTGTGGCACGCATCCATGGTGTGGCACGCATCCATAGTGTATCACACATCTATGGTGTGCAACGCATCGATAGTGTGTCATGCATCCATGGTTTGTGACGCATCCATGGTGTGTCAGGCATCCATAGTGTGGCACGCATCAATAGTGTGGCACACATCCATGTTTTTTTTTGTCTTTTTTTTTTTGTCCTCATTCTGCCAACTCTCTTGCTGATATTACTCTTATCGCATTTGCCAAGGTGAGGAGAAAAGCTTTACCACACAAGAATACTGCTGTTTCCACTTTCATCCCTTCTCAGATAGACCTGAGACAGAGGGAGCCAGGACCAACAGCAAATTTGGCTTAATCATTGGGCCTACTGTAGCGCTGACTCCACTCCACCATCCTTATCCATACTCTCTCCTGACTTTTAGGGTCACAGGCCATATCCGACTGACTTGTCAAAATCATGCTTTTGAGATAGTCAGAGAAGCAAGGTGGGCTTCCGGATTTCCAAAGTCTACAAATCTCCCGTCTCGCAAGGAGTATAGCATAGTAAACAAATTTAGAACTGACAGTATTTATTCGAGTTAGACCATCTTGATAGAGCCCAAAGAATATAAGTTTAGGGCTTACCTTGATTTGTTTACCCGTAACCTCCGCGAGGAACTTACATATCTCAGTCCAATAACATGCAATCCTCGGACACGTCATAAACATGTGGATGTCATCTGCCAATGAGAGCATACATCTTGGGCATACATACTGATTTCCTGTAGCTTTTGACGGCTTGGCTGGAGACCAATAGACTCTATAAGTAGTGAAAAGATGGTTACGCTTCAATGCAGCAGGTTTCACCACAGCTCGTGAGATAGACAATGAGACAAGCCAAACTTGCTTAGGATTTCCCCCCTCCAGTTCTTCTGCCCAAAGCTTGTTGATATCCGAGATACAGTCCCCATCTGCCTCCACCAAGACCCAATACCACATGGAGACTTCCTTTTTCAGGGAACCTATTCTCAACGCCTGGTCAAGCCAGGAGTCCTAGTACAGTTACTCAACACTTCCCAGCTCGCTAGGTTGGATGCCATTTTGAGATCTCCCCAGGTAAAAATCCCCGCAGATTTTAGTGGCAGACTGAGCTGGTCTCTCAAACATTCGGGGGTTCCTGGTGAATCCCAAATCGGGGCCCGGGACGAATAGTAAGGTACTCCTAGTTTTCTTCGGAAATACATCCAGGTTCTTAGGACCCCCTTCAAGATCTTCAGTCTCACCTTTTTAAAAAACTTCGGGTCTCCATATTTAAACAGAAAGTGGCTCTGCCATTGACTCACATCCTTTAACATTGCCCCAAAAAGTAGTCCCAGGGGAGACCGATCAACTTTATTGATAAGCATACGAAAGTTCTTGTTATGTTATGTTATGTTATCAAGTATTTGTAGAGCGCACGTACACCGGTTGGTTTCTTGGCGCTTATTGCTAGGGGGGTGGCCAACCCGGAGACAGATCATTCATAAGCTTGGATAAAGAGCCAGGTTTTGAGACTCTTCCTGAAAACTCAGTAAACTAACGCTTGACCTGATTTCCAGGGGGATGGAGTTCCATAGTCAGGGGCAAGAGTTGCAAACCTGCAACCCCCTTGGAGCTTCAGCTTGAAGGTAGGGACCGTCAGAAGTTGGAGCTGTGCCGAACGGAGGCTGCGTGAAGGAGTATAGCGGGAGATAAGGTTGTTTATGAATTTAGGGATCTGGCCATTCAGGGATTTGAACACCAGGCAGCCCACTTTGAAGATGCAGCGCTGGGGGATGGGGAGCCAGTGCAGTTTCCTAAGAAGGGGGGATGCGTGTTGCCATCTGGGTTGTTTGTATACCAGTCTGGCTGCTTGGTTCTGAACCATTTGTAACTGTTTAGTAAGGCCGATTGGTAGACCAAGGTATGTTGCATTGGCATAGTCTAAGCGTGACATTATCAACGCTATCAGCACCTGTATCAGAGCTGCCTGAGTCAGAAGCCTGCTTATCTTCCTAATTTTGCGCAGCTGAAGGAAACAAGTGGAAATCACGGCACCTACATGCGATTTTAGGGAGAGGTCATTACCAATGGTGACCCCTAGACTTTTCACTGAGGGTGAGGGAACTGGGGGGGGGCCTAATTTGTTTGGCCAGTACTGTGGGCCCCATTGGTTATGGGCGCCACCTGTCAGGACCAGTTCGGTTTTACCTGGGTTTAGTTTTAAGTGATTGTGGTCCATCCAATGACGGATGAATGTCATGGTGGATTGAAAATCAGAAATTGACTGGGGAGAGTTGTCGATAGTAAACATAAGTTGGAGGTCGTCGGCATAGTTGAAGGTGTCCACCCTTCTTTCCTTCAGGCATCTGATCAGAGGGAGAAGGTAGAGGTTGAACAGGTGCGGGGAGAGCGCAGAGCCCTGGGAGACCCCGCATGTGGTTTTGAGTTTGGGGGCAGTGAACTGGCCAATACGGACTGCCTGAGTGCGGTTTTCCAGGAAGGAGATGATCCATTTAAGGGCGAGGCCCTGAATGCCTGCCTCTCTGACACGGTCTGCCAATATATTACGGTCGACTGTGTCAAATGCGGCCGAGAGATCTAACAGCACCAGGGCCTGAGGGGTGCCTTTGTCTGCCTTTTCTCGTAAGGAGTCCAGAACTGCCAGTATGACTGTTTCTGTGGAGTGGGCTGGACGGAAGCCCGCTTGGCATGGGTCAAGGAACTCGGATTGTTCCATGACACTGGACATGCATTTTGCAACGTGGGCTTACAGTAACTTGGCCAAATAGGGGAGCAGGGAAATAGGGCGGTAGTTAGCCAGCATCTTGGGGTCTGCACTAGGTTTCTTTAGGAGAGGGACCACTATAGCCTCCTTGAAGGAGTTAGGTACAACGCCCTGGGACAATGAGTTGTTGAGTAGTGCGAGGTCTGGGGCCGAGACGGTGGAGAAGGCTGTTTTTAAAATATGAGGGGGGCATTGGTCCATAGGGGAGCCAGATCTGACTTTTGCTAGTAGGTCACCCAGGGTAACTGTGTCAATGGGCGGAAAACAGTTAAGGGAGTGGGGGTTCCTGGGCATGGGGGGGGGTAGCTTGTAGTGACGTAGGGGAGGAGATACTGGCTTTGATGTCGACAATTTTATCAATGAAGAATTTGTTCAAGGAGTCGCAGAGATCCTGTGACGGCGTGGGTTTGCTAAGAGTTCTCTCAGGATTGGACAGTTCGTCTACGATTGTGAAAATTTCTTTGGATTTATTGTTAGCGGTTAGGATTCTTGAGGAGAAATGGGCTGCCTTAGCTATGGAAATTGCCTTTTTGTATTCCTTCAGGGCCAGTAAATAGGTAGTTGTTAGACCTGTCAGCCCTAGGGTGGTCTTTCCCTGTTTTTTTTTTTCCTTTTGCGCCTCATTTTTGGCACCATATTTTTACTGGACCTAGGTCTCTGGGCACCTTGCCACTGCTAGCTAGTGCTGAGGTGCAGGTGCTCTCTCTCACTCAAGATGGCTGCCACAGGCCCCTGCTACTGCAGAGGGGCCTGACACGCATACACACTAGTAGCCAGGGTCAGGCTGGGGTATAGGGATACAGTATCCATTCCATCCCCGCCTCTGGGCCACATAGCCAGAAGGCTCCAGAACCTTCCGGGCTGTGGGAGGAGTCACCTGACTTAGGAGTATAAAAGGCTTGGAGGGAAAACTTTCTAGTCAGTTGATGAGGCACCACTGAACCTGGGAGAACCTCCGCCGGAGTATAGGCTTTAGGGCCTAGGGGGGAGACCTACACTACTGCTGCTGACAGGGCTGAGGCCCTGCTGGAGTAAGATAGCTGAGGAACGCCCACCACCCACTGACCTTGCCCAGTGTGAGGGGACCCAGGGAACCACCTTCAGCGTGCAGGGAGGAACATCAAGCACTCCCAGACCACCAACTCATTCCCCCCTCATGACAAGAAACTTATGACAAGAAACTCTGACAAGAAACTTATACTAAGGAACTTCTGACAAGAAACTCATCACCAGAAGCGCCTAAGAAGCAACCAAGCTGGAGCAGTCGCAAGACGCCTTAATTTGAGGAGGCCTGACCGTCCAGCCAGGCCTGAAGCCTAAACTGCCCAACTGGGGATCACCAGGTAAAGCGCCATACCCTGAAGCGCTAGACCTTCACCCCTATTCATTTCTGCCTGTTGCTGGGCTGCCCCCAAGTACGTTGCCAGTCAGCCCTGCCCACAGGCTGCTGGTGCCCCCTGCGTTCTGTCGCCCCTCAGGTCACTGACCTTGTGAGGAGATCGCGGCCGCCGCCGCCTGAGAAGAGGCACCGTGTGGTGAGGTGCGCCGTCGCGCCCTCACCGGAGGAAGCGCTGAGGTGAGGGAAGCCCCTCAGGTGTGTGTGGTGAGGTGCGCCATCCGCGCCCTCACCGAAGCCTCCGAAGAATTGCCCCCGCCGCCGAAGCGGCCAGAGAATTGTCTCCACCGCCGAAGCGGCCAAAGAATTGCCCCCGCCGCCGTCGCGGCCGAAGAATTGCCACCGCCGCCGTCACGGCCCAAGAAATCACCAGCGCGATCACCAGCGAGGCCTCCAGGCCCCGCAGACGCCGTTGCCGAGCAACCGGGGTCGCCGGGCGTGACCCAGGAAGGCCGCGCAACGATTGGGCGCCGGCCCCGGTCACGCCCCCAGCGCCATCGGAAGCCCGGGAAGAGCCCCGGCAGTGTAGAGGGAGACGGGGAGCCGGCCGGAGAGGACTGCCGGCTCCCGCTCCCTTCCCCCGCGACCCTGAGCCCGCGCACTTACCCTACTTGAGCCCGGGGGCCGGAGGAAGGTGATCCCGGCCCCCGCAACGTCCCGCTCCCAGTCCCTGAAGCCCGCAACGTGCCGTGCAGGCATACCCTGATCCCGGGTGCCGGAGTAAGGTGATACCGGCCCCCGCAACGTCCAGCCAGTCCGGCCTGAAGGCCGAGGTACCCCTACCGGGCCCCGCCCTCCAGAACACGGGCCGGGCCTGGGGGAGTGCCACTCGCCCTGAAGCGCGACCAACGACCAACACAACAGGTGAGCCCAGGAGGCCCCTAGGGCCCACAAAACGCCACTGGGGGCCGGGGGCCACCATTAACCCCATAATTACTTGTGCAAACTTTCCCCATGAGGCGAGGCCCCGGAGAGGAGTGGGCCTAGCCTAGAGTTAACCCCTAAGGGTCATAGAAGCCCCAGGATACTGGACATGTCGAGGGTTCCCTACAATATTTAATAACTTATTGCAGATGCCTATTGTAATTACTGCCAAGGCCATGCTTTTAACTGCGAAGTCTTTTACCACAGGGGGAAAGTATTTAATTGAATTGAGTTGAAGTGTTTTATGTTACAGGTGTACTGGAATTGCGACGCCCACTGTACTGAATGTGGGCGCGCCTAGATTAATGCAGGCCTATTTAAATGTAAAGTGAAAAGCCTTCTTTTAAGTAATTGAATATGCTACAGTGAACTGCATGTCTAGGCCCCTGTTTTATTAACGTACTTTGAGATCATTATTAAGTGCTACGTGTAGGAGATAATTCCTGCGGCCTCTTAGTGGCCTACAATGTTGATGAGCTATGATGCTTTATTTAAAATGTGCACCAGTTGAGTAATGCAATGAATTTGAATGTAGATCTGAATTAATCTGCCTCATCTAATGCCAACTTAATTTATTTATAAAAGATCTTGATTTTAAATACAAAAGCCTGGTGTGGTGTCATGTTATTGGGTTCGCATTTCTGAGTCAGAGTAAGAGTGTGCTGCACAACTGCCTTACACATTGCCTTCGCGTGCCTTCCCCGCTTCACGCCATGCTACCGTGTCGGACTCGATAACCCCGGTTCCAACAGTAGTTTTATGGGCCAGCGAATAGTCCAGCCTCCACTTCCTTTCAGATTGGCGGAGGGAGAGTTTCTGTTGTTTTAGATCAGGGGAGAACCACTTTTGAGCCTCATGGCGACGGGCCAGTCTGATTTGTTTAAATGGGGCATGTTCATTGCTAGCTGCTAGAAGCCAGGCCGAGATGTTCTCCTCATGGAGGTTGACATCGGGCGTGGGGTGAGGAGCTGTGTTGACCAGAGTGGTGATAAATCCGGCATTATCAATGGCATTCCATTTCCTCGCCATTCCCCCCCTGCGAGTAGGGATTTTACCGGTGGTCGGATGCAGTAGAGTGAATTTTATCAAGTGATGGTCAGACCAAATGCACGGTGTGACGGATAGGGCGGATACCGCCAGGTTGGTGGTCCAGAGTTGGTCCAGGGTGTGACCTTTTAAGTGGGTGGCTGAGGAGATCTGCTGAGTGAAGTTCATTTTTTCCAACTATTCAGTCAGCTCGTTGGAATGAGGCCCTCCTTGAGGGTCGTTAGCCCAATAGTTGAAATCGCCTATCAGAAGAATTCTGGTGTGATTTGTTACAAGGTGTGCGATTTGTTCTCCCATAGATTGGGGGAATAGGGGCATGTGTTGAGGGGGCCTATAGAGTAATACACAAATCAGTGGTGCCGATTCGGACTCAAGTTTGATAACAGTGTTATCTACTGCGGGGAGGTAGAGTGGGGTGAGGGCAGTGAAGGTCAGATTCTTATGGATAATAGCCGCCACTCCGACGCCCATCTTGCCAGGAGGACGGTTTGTTTGCAGGATGTAGTATTCATTGGGTAGGGCGGCTAAGATATCGGGCGAGGATTTGGAAGTGAGCCAAGTTTTGGTGAGCAGGAGGATATCAGGTTTGTCTGAGTCTAAGAGGGTAAAGATTTCTAGCTGGTGTTTAACTAGGGAGCGAGTGTTAAGGTAGAATATTGCTAAAGCTTTAGGCTCCTGGGTTTTTCCTATTTGCAGGTGGAAGTGGGGTGTGGGTTTAAGCTCAGGGAATGAACCTCGCTTCTGATGTATGTTGTTGTGTAGCAAACATGCTATAATCTTAGGTTCAGGCGTAGGTGAAATAGATTGGAGCGTTTTAAGTTCCTGGGAAGTGTATTTGTAGATTTGGGCATAGTGATTGGGCCCTGGGCTCGTCCGGGCGCGGACGGGCGCAGACGGGCTTGCCTTTGGCGCACCTTCGGAGCCGCCGGCGCGCCCGCTGTGCGCGTCCGCTGCGCTCCCGCGTTACAGCCGGCATCTATGTCAGCTGATTGCCTTAACCCCTCCTCTGGCCCACGTGATCGGACACCGGGGGGGAGGCAGGAATAGGCTGGGGCGTGCTACACTATCGGCGCTCAGATTCGGTAATTTACTAATTTCAAGGTTTTAGTTTAAACACAGTTCAATTTCATACAGTATTAAAATTTTAAAAAGAATGCAATTAGTTGCAGCTAAAAAACGCTGTTTCAGGGTGGCGGCCTCTTACCTAGAGTGCCGCCACCCAGTGTTCTTAAAAGGAAATGCATGGCAATATGCCAGGAGATCTGGAAGAGCCAACCCCCCCTTCTCCAGCCTCCTCCTCAACTTTTTCCAGGATATCCTGGACCCCTTCGCGGACCAGATGAAACTGCCAATCTTTCCCTGGAGCTTAGCTAAGTCTTCTTTATAAAAGGCTAAGGGAATTGAATTAAAGAGGAAAGTGATCTTCGGAAGGACGATCATCTTAATAAGATTGACACGGCCATAAATATTTAAGGGTAGATTAGCCCACCTGGCCAATAGGCTTCCCACCTCTTGACTGACTTTTTTTCCAGTTAGTTCTGGGCACATCTTCTAGCTTCTGTGTTATTGGATACCCAGATACCGCATTTGGACCTTTGCCCCCAAACTGTGCTTGGCCTGGTTCCATTCCATAATTTCGGTTTTTCCACTATTCACCTTATAACCCGAAATCTTGCCAAAGCTTTGCGCCTTGGCCATTAAGTTGGGAATTGCCACCTCTGGGTTAATGGTGTAAAGAATAAGATCGTCTGCATACAAAGCCAGTTTTGCCACCAAGCCGCTCTAATCAGGGATACAAACGGCTCTATATAGAGATTAAACAAAAGCGGAGACAGGGGGCACCCCTGCCTTGTGCCTCTAGTGATGTCAAACCACTCTGACAACTCGCCATTCACCAGCACCCTAGCTCTGGGCAGATAATACAGATTTTGAACCGCCCTCACAGTGTTCTGCGGAAACCCAAAGCACTTTAAGGCATCCCAAAGATAGGCCCAGTGTACTTGATCAAAAGCCTTTGCAGCATCTACAGCTACTGCCGTCACAGGTAAATTCTGGGCTTCCGCCAAATCTATAACCCCTAGCATCAGAAAAGTAAGCTCATTAAGCTGCCTCCCAGGGATACAACCTCTCTGGTCTTGATGAATAACTCCCTTGATGACCTGGGCAACCCTAGAGGCTACTATCCCTGAAAAGATCTTATAGTCGGAATTCAAAAGTGAAATTGGCCTATATGAGTCTATCTCCAATGGGTCTTTATTTGGTTTCAAAATTAGCGTTACAGTGGCCTCAGCCCATGACCGTGGAACTATTTCGCCTTCTATATATATTAAATTAAATAGGACTTTCATGTCTGGAGCTATATTATCCAGTAGTTGAGAGTAAATCTCGACAGGAAGGCCATCTGGTCCGCTGCCTTCCCCCCTGCCATCTTCCTAATTTGTATCTTGATCTCTTCCTCCGTAATCTCGGCCTCTAATAGCCTCTTTTGCTCGTTAGTTAATCGCGGGAGCTCCGTCTTATCTAACCAGGCCTCTATGCTCTCTTTCCTGGGAGAGATATCTTCTCTATACAAAGAGCTCATATATCTCCGAGTCTCTGCACATATTTCCAAATTAGTATTCAATAATGGTCCTGATTCTGCATCTCTCAAATTTCGAATTAAGTTCCTAGCCTTATCTATTTTTGCTTTCCAAGCCAGAAGCGAGCTACACTTCTCTCCATATGAGAAATTTTGCACACATCCATGGTGTGCACACATCCATAGTGTATCACTCATCCATAGTGTGGCATGCACCCGTAGTGTGGCATGCATCCATGGTGTGGCAGGCATCCATAGTGTGGCACGCATCCATAGTTGTCACACATCCATAGTTGTCACGCATCCATAGTGTGCACACATCTATAGTGTGTCATGCATCCATAGTGTGTCACGCATCCATAGTTTGGCATGCATCCATGGTGTGGCAGACATCCATGGTGTGGCAGGCATGCATAGTGTGGCAGGCATCCATAGTGTGCACACATCCATAGTGTGGCAGGCATCAATGGTGTGGCAGGCATCAATAGTGTGGCACGCATCCATGGTGTGCACGCATCCATAGTGTGTCACTCATCCATAGTGTGGCAGGCATCTATAGAGTGGCAGGCATCTATAGAGTGGCAGGCATCCATGGTGTGGCAGGCATCCGTGGTGTGGCAGACATCCATAGTGTGGCAGGCATCTATAGTGTGGAACGCATCCATAGTGTGGCACGCATCCATAGTGGGGCACGCATCCATAGTGTGGCACGCATCTATAGTGTGGCACACAACCATGGTGTGGCACTCATCCATAGTTTGTCACGCACCCATAGTGTGACACGCACCCATAGTGTGGCACACATCTATGGTGTGGCAGGCAATATAGTGTGGCACCCATCCATAGTGTGGCACGCATCCATGGTTTGCAAACATCCATGATGTGGCAGGCATCCATAGTGTGGCACGCATCCATGAGGTGGCAGGCATCCATGGTGTGGCACGCATCCATAATGTGGCACTCATCCATAGTGTGGCACGCATCCATGGTGTGGCACGTATCCGTGGTGTGACACGCATCCATGGTGTGCACACATCCATAGTGTAGCACACATCCATGGTGTGGCAGGTATCCATACTGTGGAACGCATCCATGGTGTGGCACGCATCCATAGTGTGGCACACATCCATAGTGTGTCACACATCCATGGTGTGGCAGGCATCCACAGTGTGCACACATCCATAGTGTGTTATGAATCCATGGTGTGGCAGGCATCCATAGTGTGCCACGCATCCATGGTGTGGCAGGCATCCATGGTGTGGGACACATCCATGGTGTGGCAGCCATCCATGATGAGGCACAGATCCATGGTGTGGCACGCATCCATAGTGTGTCACGCATCCACGGTGTGGCACACATCCACGGTGTGGCACGCATCCATAGTGTGTCACGCACCCGTAGTGTGGCAGGCATCTGTAGTGTGGCACACATCCATGGTGTGGCAGGCAATATAGTGTGGCAACCATCCATAGTGTGGCACGCATCAATGGTTTGCAAACATCCATGATGTGGCAGGCATCCATAGTGTGGCACGCATCCATGAGGTGGCAGGCATCCATGGTGTGGCACGCATCCATAATGTGGCACTCATCCATAGTGTGGCACTTATCCATGGTGTGGCACGTATCCATGGTGTGACACGCATCCATGGTGTGCACACATCCATAGTGTAGCACACATCCATGGTGTGGCAGGTATCCATACTGTGGAATGCATCCATGGTGTGGCACGCATCCATAGTGTGGCACACATCCATAGTGTGTCACACATCCATGGTGTGGCACGCATCCATAGTGTGTCACGCATCCACGGTGTGGCACGCATCCACGGTGTGGCACGCATCCATAGTGTGGCATGCACCAGTAGTGTGGCAGGCATCCGTAGTGTGGCAGGCATCCATACTGTGGCACGTGTCCATAGTGTGGCACGCATCCATAATGTGGCACGCATCCATGGTGAGCACACATCCATGGTGTGGCACGCATCCATAGTGTGTCACACATCTATGGTGTGTCACGCATCGATAGTGTGTCATGCATCCATGGTGTGTTACGCATCCATGGTGTGTCAGGCATCCATAGTGTGGCATGCATCAATAGTGTGGCACACATCCATGGTGTGCAGACATCCATAGTGTATCACGCATCCATAGTGTGGCATGCACCCGTAGTGTGGAATGCATCCATGGTGTGGCAGGCATGCATAGTGTGGCACGCAACCATAGTGTGGGACGCATCCATGGTGTGGCACGCATCCATAGTGTGGCACGCATCCATAGTGTGGCAGGCATCCATAGTGTGGCATGCATCCATAGTTGTCACGCATCCATAGTGTGTCACGCATCCATAGTGTGTCACACATCCATAGTGTGGCAGGCATCCATAGTGTGCACACATCCATAGTGTGACAGGCATCAATGGTGTGGCAGGCATCAATAGTGTGGCACTCATCCATGGGGTGGCAGGCATCCATTGTGTGGCACGCATCCATGGTGTGGCACGCATCCATGTTGTGGCATGGTGTGCACACATACATAGTGTGTCACGCATCTATAGTGTGGCAGGCATCCATAGTGTGGCACGCATCCAAGGTGTGGCACGCATGCAAGGTGTGGTAGGCATCCATGGTGCGGCAGGCATCTATGGTGTGGCAGGCATCCATGGTGTGGCAGGCATCCATAGTATGGCTCAAATCCATGGTGTGGCACACATCCATGCTGTGGCATGCATCCATGCTGTGGCACACATCCATGGTGTGGCACGCATTCATGGGGTGGCACGCATCCATGGTAAGGCACGCATCCATAGTGTGGCATGCATCCATAATGTGGCACTTATCCATGGTGTGGTACGCATCCATGGTGTGGCAGGTATCCATAGTATGGCATGCATCCATAGTGTGGCACTCATCCATAGTGTTGCATGCATCCATAGTGTGACAGGCATCCAAAGTGTGGAAGGCATCCATAGTGTGGCAGGCCTCCATAGAGTGGCAGACATCCATAATGTGTAGGGCATCCATAGTCTGGCGGGTATCAATATTGTGGCACGCATCCTTGGTGTGCCCACATCCATAGTGTGGCACGCAACCAGGATGTATCATGCATCCATGGTGTGGCATGCATCCATAGTGTGGCAGGCATCCATAGTGTGGCAGGCATCCATAGTGTGGCAGGCATCCATTGTGTGGCACTCATCCATGGTGCGGCATGCATCCATAGTGCAGCAGGCATCCATAGTGTGTCACTCATGCATCCATAGTGAGGCAGGCATCCATAGTGTGGAAGGCATCCATAGTGTGGCGGGCATCCATAGTGTGGCACTCATCCATGGTGTGTCACGCATCCATGGTGTGTCACGCATTCATGGTGTGGCACGCATCCATGGTGTGGCACGCATCCATGGTGTGCACACATCCATAGTGTGTCACGCATCCATAGTGTCACCCACCCAGGGTGTAGCAGGCATCCATGGTGTGGCAGGCACCCATGGTGTGGCAGGTATCCATAGTGTGGCACGCATCCATAGAGTGGCATGCATCCATGGTGTGGCACGCATCCATAGTGTGCCATGCATCCATAGTGTGGCAGACATCCATAGTGTGTCATGCATGCATCCATAGTGTGGCAGGCATAGATAGTGTGGCAGGCATCCATAGTGTGGCATGGATCCATAGTGTGGCACGCATCCATGGTGTGTCAAACATCCATAGTGTGGCAGGCATCCATGGTGTAGCACGCATCCATGGTGTGGCAGGCATCCATGGTGTGTCAGGCATCCATGGTGTGCACGCATCCATGGTGTGCACGCATCCATGGTGTGGCATGGTGTGCACACATACATAGTGTGTCACGCATCTATAGTGTGGCAGGCATCCATAGTGTGGCACGCATCCAAGGTGTGGCATGCATCCATGGTGTGGTAGGTATCCATGGTGTGTCAGGCATCCATGGTGTGCACGCATCCATGGTGTGCACGCATCCATGGTGTGGCATGGTGTGCACACATACATAGTGTGTCACGCATCCATAGTGTGGTAGGCATCAATAATGTGGAACACATCCATAGTGTGGCACGCATCCATAGTGTGGCACGCATCTATGGTGTGGCACACAACCATGGTGTGGCTGTCATCTATGGTGTGCACACATCCATACTGTGTCCCGCATCCGTAGTTTGTCACGCATCCATAGTGTGGCACGCATCCATAGTGTGCCATGCATCCATAGTGTGGCAGACATCCATAGTGTGTCATGCATGCATCCATAGTGTGGCAGGCATAGATAGTGTGGCAGGCATCCATAGTGTGGCATGCATCCATAGTGTGGCACGCATCCATGGTGTGTCAAACATCCATAGTGTGGCAGGCATCCATGGTGTAGCACGCATCCATGGTGTGGCAGGCATCCATGGTGTGTCAGGCATCCATGGTGTGCACGCATCCATGGTGTGCACGCATCCATGGTGTGCACGCATCCATGGCGTGCACGCATCCATGGTGTGCACGCATCCATAGTTTGTCACGCATCCATAGTGTGGCAGGCATCCATAGTGTGGCATGCATTCATAGAGTGGCAGGCATCCATGGTGTGGCAGGCATCCATGGTGTGGCAGGCATCCATAGTGTGGCAAGCATCCATAGTGTGGCAGGCATCCATAGTGTGGCAGGCATCCATAATGTGGAACACATCCATAGTGTGGCACGCATCCATAGTGTGGCACGCATCTATGGTGTGGCACACAACCATGGTGTGGCAGTCATCTATGGTGTGCACACATCCATAGTGTGTCACGCATCCATAGTGTGTCACGCATCTATAGTGTGGCATGCATCCATGGTGTGGCAGGCATCCATGGTGTGGCAGGCATCCATGGTGTGGCAGGCATCCATAGTGTGTCACGCATCCATAGTGTGTCACGCATCCATAGTGTTGCAGGCATCCATAGTGTGGCAGGCATCAATGGTGTGGCAGGCATCAATAGTGTGGTACGCATCCATGGTGTGGCACGCATCCATGGTGTGGCAGGCATCCATAGTGTGCACACATCCGCTGTGTGGCATGCATCCATGGTGTAGCACGCATCCATGGTGCAGCATGCATCCATAGTGCAGCATGCATCCATAGTGCAGCATGTGAGAAGTTGGCCTGGTATATGCTGTCCACTAATTATAGTGGGCACCTTGCACCAGTCCAAACAGCCCCTTATTGGAGATAGGTTAAAGACAACCTTTATTGAAAGCTATCCTAGTGGTAGCTATGGAGAGCAGCCTTCAGGCTAAGTCTTGAAGGAATGTAAAGCAGCTTGTTTTACCAGTCTATAATCTCTTGAGTGACCAAATGAAAGAGGACCACACCAGGTATATATTCAAAATATATGTATTTATTGCTAAACACACCCCTCTAGTCTCTTTATGAGGCTAGAGTTCGAAGTACATAAGTTATAAGTTAGTTATCTACAGTAATAGCACAAATACACGTTTGAGCCCTAGGGGCGTACCAAACCATATACCAATAAAGTGGTATAAGAACCACGACTGAGCTAGACACAGGGCCTAGAGCCTGTAGAAGTGCTTGGACCACAAGGAACCACCCAAGGTAGTGACACAGGGGACCCACGGGGGACGCGTGCAGTGTGAGAACACAGCCGCGAATCGCCGTTGACTTCTATGGGGAAAGTCGCGGTTGGAATTTTTAAAGAAAAGGGACACTTAGAGGAGGACTTGGAGCAAACCCTTTTAGAACTAGGCTGTTCTAGTGTCAATACCGACGGGAGCACCGGAGTACTCGAGTTACCTCACCCAGGGGAGCCGGGTGCATAGGTGCCTTTCGGGGTCGGGTTTCGTCGTCGTTTTCAATGGCGATCTGCTGCAAAGTGCTGCTGGCGGCCAAGTCGAAAGTGTTCGGGTGGATCCAAAGGTGGATCGAAGATCTGAAGAACCTGAAAGCAGAGGGGACAGAGTCTGGGTCACTAGCCAGCGACCAGGAAGGCGATGAGCAGATGCCCACCGATGTCGAGTGCTTCAGGTAGGTTGACGGTCATCTTGACTCTTCAGCCACGAGGTCCAGGAGGCGTTGACGACAACCAGGAGCTGGATTCGAGCTGTCCCACGACGACTGTCGATTGCAGGGGTGTCGGCGACCGGATTGGACCCAACAAGCCTTGGCAACGGCAAGTCTCGTGGAAATGGAAGAAGGACGATGGTGCAGACCAGCAAGATCTGTGGGACTCACCCAGCGAGGGTAAGTCAGGGCACGCCTGGAGCAACCAGGGAGCCCTAGCAGAAGAAGATTGGCCTTCGGAAGGGTCTACTAGCCAACGGACTAGCGACCGCGAAGGAGCCTCGAGTGGACGCACTTGGAGCTGGCTCACAGGACTCTCGTGGAGTGGAGGCCAGTGATCTTTGGTGCAGTCGGTGCTGGAGGCTGGGGATACTCGGAGCCCAAAGCACAACTTCGTGGGAGACCCAGAAGAGGATGCACTTGCAAATGTGCGCGGTGTCCAGGGGTCACGGTTCCACGTTACCCACGATAGCCACGGGCCTTAGCTTTGCTGGGGACTCAGGGTAGCCTCGGGGAAGTCTGGAAATCCACCTCTGGTGATGCACAGACTTCGGCGTCCGGCGGGAGCTTCAGCGATGCAGACCGGACAATTGCTTCGTTGGTGCCTGCCAATCAGGGGAGTCACTCCTTGACCCCAAGGGAGATTCTTCAGTCCTCTAATCTTGAAGTAGAGCGTCGAAGGTCCAGGATTCTGTGTCAAAGTTTCGTCCAGGTAAATCTAAAGTCCTAAGGACTGGGGTCCCATACTTATACCAAGTTAGGGGTTGGACATACTCTGGGGACCCACCTATGGGAGGGTCAGGGCAGAGGGGTGGTTACACCCCTTTCCCTTTGTCCAGTTTCGCGCCAGAGCAGGGGCTGGAAGCCCCTGAGCCGGTTTGAACTGGGGTATGCACAGGGACACCAAATGTGCCCCCAGTGCAGGACTTCAAAGCACCAGAGAGTGCTCCCGCCCAGCCCCAATACACACTATCCTGTCTGGGGAGGTGGTTACACCTCCCTGGGACAGGAAACCTATTGTCCAGGCCTTCCCTGCCGGAGTTTCGGTCAGCTGCAGGAGGCCAGACTCGTGTCTGTGGCAGCGGCATCCATTTTGTGATGCCAGGGCTTGGAAAGAAGTTACCGGGCAGGCCGGTGTGTACATGTCTCTCCCTCTAGAAGGGTGGAATGCTACCCCCGCTGCCAGAACTGGCGGGGGGTAGTATTCCAAGATGTTTGACACCAAACACGACATGTTTCCGTGCAGCCATCCCAAAGTTAGCATTTAACGCGAGGTTATAATGCGCTTAAGAGTATATGGTCAGGCTGCACTACAAACAGCATCAGAGAAGGGTCTCCGAACGCTGCAGAGGGGCCCTGCTCATGCAGGGGCACCCTCTCACATAGGAACCACGCACTCTCCCTCCAGGATTGATAAGGCCTGCCATAGGAGTGACTTATAGGTTTATATGTGTGTATGTATGTAGTGATATAGGTAGCCTATATCACAGTAAGGGGTGCATGCACCACCTTACCCAGGCTGCAGTAGCAGACCTGTGGTGTCATTTTGGATGGCCTTCCAGGGGTGGCACAATACATGCTGCAGCCCCTGGTAGGCCTCTGAGGTACCTATGCCCTGGGTACATAGTATACCATATACTAGGGACTTATAAGGGCACTCCAGATTCCAATCAGAGATGTGCCTAAGGCACATGGAAACCATTTTAGAGAGGAAGCAGCTAGGCTGGGGTTCTGATTAGCAGGGCCCCAGCCAGACTAAAGTCGAAAAACAGTGAAGCATCAGCAAAAAGTGGGGGTACCCATGTGAAGCAGATCCTACTCTCCTACACAACCCCCAAAACGTAGGGACATTAAACTAACCTTGCCCAGTTAAGTCTTCATGTTCTAAGTGGAAGTACCTAGAGAGTCCTTCTGCATTGGCATGGTTACTCCCAGGTCTATGTTCCACTGTGAAGTCCATCCCCTGTAGGGAAATGGACCACCTAAGCAGTTTGGGGTTTTCACCCTTCATTTGTTTTAGCCATAAGAGGGGCTTATGGTCTGTTTGAACAAGGAAGTGAGTACCAAACAAGTATGGCCTCAACTTCTTCAGAGCCCAGACCACAGCAAAGGCCTCCTCTCAATGGCTGACCAACGTTTCTCTCTAGGGGTCAGCCTTCTGCTGATAAAAGCTACTGGCTGATCCTGACCTTCATCATTCAATTGTGACAGTACAGCCCCTACCCCCAATTCAGATGCATCTGTTTGGACAATGAACTTCTTGGAGTAATCAGGACTCTGTAGAATGGGAGCAGTGCACATTGCCTGCTTTAGGTCATCAAATGCCTTTTGACAGCTAACCATCCACTGAACCTTTTTGGGCATTTTCTTGGAAGTTAAGTCATTCAGGGGTGTCACTATTGATCCATACCCCTTGACAAATCTCCTATAGTACCCAGTCAGGCCTAAAAAGGCTCTCACCTGAGTCTGGGTAGTTGGAGCAGTCCAGTCCATGATGGTCTGGATCTTGCTCTGCAAGGGTTGAACCTGGCCTCCACCCACAAGGTGACCCAGGTACACAACCTGACTCTGCCCTATCTGGCACTTGGTGGCCTTGATAGTCAGGCCTGCTTTCTGCAGGGCCTGCAAAACATTTCTGAGGTGGACCAGGTGATCCTCCCAGGTGGAGCTAAAGACAGCAATATCATCTAGATATGCTGCACTATAGGCTTCCAGACCTGTAAGGACTGTATTCACCAACCTCTGAAAAGTGGCAGGTGCATTCTTCAGACCAAAGGGCATCACCACAAATTGATAATGCCCACTAGGGGTTGAGAATGCTGTCTTTGGCTTTGCATCATCAGCTAGTCTGATCTGCCAGTAGCCAGCTGTCAGGTCAAATGTGCTTAGATACTTGACTGAGGCCAAAGTGTCTATTAGCTCATCTGCCCTAGGTATTGGATGGGCATCAGTCCTAGTGACTGCATTGAGACCCCTGTAGTCCACACAAAACCTCATCTCTCTTTTCCCACCATTGGTGTGAGGTTTTGGCACACGGACCACTGGACTAGCCCAAGGGCTATCTGAGGGTTCAATAACTCCCAAATCCAACATCTTCTGGACCTCTGTCCTGATACAGTCCCTGACATGGTCAGGTTGCCTATAAATCTTATTTTTAATAGGCAGACTGTCCCCAGTGTCCACTTCATGAGTGCACCAGGTGGTCTGACTGGGTGTCAGTGAGAATATGTGCCTGAACTGATTGAGCACCTGTCTGCAATCAGTTTGCTGCTGGGCAGTGAGGCTGCCTGCCAAGGCTACACCATCCACTGACCCATCATCAGGGTTCTGTGAGAGCAGGTCAGGGAGTGGGTCACTCTCTTCCTCCTGGCCCTCATCAGTAGCCATGAGCAAGCCCATGTCTGCCCTGTCCACATATGGTTTTAACCTGTTGACATGGAGAACCCTGTGGGGACTCCTGGGTGTTCCTAGGTCTACTAAATAGGTAACCTCACCCTTCTGTTCAACAATGGTATGGGGTCCACTCCATTTGTCTTGGAGAGCTGCTGGGGCCACTGGCTCCAACACCCACACCTTCTGTCCTGGCTGGTAAACAGTCAGTACAGCCTTTTGGTCATGCCAGGCTTTTTGAAGTTCCTGGCTAGCCTCAAGGTTTTTAGTTGCCTTTTCATGTACTCAGCCATCCGGGAGCGGAGACCAAGTACATAGTCCACTATGTCTTGCTTTGGGGGCTTGAGAGGTAACTCCCATCCTTCCTTCACCAAGCACAATGGACCCCTGACAGGGTGACCAAACAAAAGTTGAAAAGGGCTGTAGCCAACCCCCTTTTGAGGCACCTCCCTGTATGCAAATAAAAGGCAGGGCAAGAGTATGTCCCATCTTCGCCTAAGCTTTTCTGGGAGCCCTTTAATCATGCTGTTAGACCTGTCAGCCCTAGGGTGGTCTTGCCCTGTTTTTTTTCCCTTTTGCGCCTCATTTTTGCCACCATATGTGTTTTATGTTACAGGTGTACTGGAATTGCGACGCCCACTGTACTGACTGTGGGCGCGCCTAGATTAATGCAGGCCTATTGAAATGTAACTTGAAAAGCCTTCTTTTAAGTAATTGAATATTCCTAAAGTGAACTGCATGTTTAGGCCCATGTTTTATTAACGCACCTTGAGATCATTATTGGTGCTATGTTTAAGAGATAATTCCTGCGGCCTCTTAGTGGCCTACAATGTTGATGAGCTATGATGCTTTATTAAGAATGTGCACCAGTTGAGTAATGCAATGAATTTAAATGTAGATCTGAATTAATCTGCCTCATCTGATGCTAACTTGATTTATATATAAAAGATCTTGATTTTAAATACACAAGCCTGGTGTGGTGTCATGTTATTGCGTTCGCATTTCTGAGTCAAAGTAAGAGTGTGCTGCACAACTGCCTTACACATTGCCTTCGCGTGCTTTCCCGCCTCGCGCCATGCTACCGTGGCGGACTCGGTAAACCCGGTTCCAACATTTGGTGTTCAGCGGTTGGATAAGGACTGGTGTTTGTGCAGCACCCTACAGTGACTCAGTGTGCGCCGCAATTAGACACCTATTGTAATGCAAGGGCTAGGAATTCTTTTGTAATTGCCGATTGTGTACATTCCTGCATTAGACCTGCTACCTACAGTCTAGAACCCTTTCCCTAAATTGTCTGGGACCCCACCTAGGAGGATGGAGTTTGAGTTAGCCAACCTAGAAAGGTATACAGTGACACAGCTCAAGGACTTCTGCCTAGAGAGGGGGGTGGCCGTCAAGCGAGGCGCCAGGAAGGAGGTGCTTCAGAAAGCTTTGAGGGCATGGGTAATGGCCCACCCGGAGGGAAGAGGGGACGAGGAGCAGGGGGAGGCAGACAACCCAGGAGAACTGGACCTACTGCACATTGATGTTAGCGAGAATGTGTTGCCAGGAAGACGTTCCAGGGCAGGCAGTAGTGCGTCAGGGGGGAGTTTGTCGGCAGAGGAATTTGAGGACAGGAGGGAGGAGAGGCGATTAACATTAGAACTTGCTAGGATGGAAAGAGAAGGAGAACAGGCAAGGCTAGCCATGGAGGAAAGGAAGCTTGCGCGTGAGCTTAGCCTGAAGGAACTAGAGCTCCGAGCCTTGCAGATGGAGATGCAGGGCAAAGTGAATGGTGGCAGCGTACCTGCTGGGGTTCCACAGGAGCCCAAATTCTATTTACCAAGAGGTGATAGCCAGTTTTAGTGTAGGTGATGACATCGACAAGTGGTTGGCGGCTTACGAGGTGGCTTTGGTGGCCCATAGAGTTCCTGAGAGCTACTGGGGGAGGTCTTTACAGGTACATACCTCCACTAGTAAGGGACACACTTTTAACTTTGGATAAGGGGAGCAGACTAACTACCCTATCATGAAGGAGGCCCTGCTCAAGAAGTTTGGCCTCACCCCAGAGAAGTACCGCCAAAAGTTCCGCAACAGCCACAAGCTTCACACACAAAACTGGGTGGATTTTTTTGATTATGCCCGGAAGGCATTGGAGGGTTGGGTGCGTGGCAGCAACGTTGACAATTACAAAGGGCTGTACGACCTGTTCTTGAGAGAGCACCTCCTAGAGAAATGTTTTCTGGAGCTGCGCCAGTACTTGGTGGACCGCAAGCTGACCAATCCTAGGGAGCTTGCAGAGGAGGCAGACACGTGGGTCAGCACTCGGGTGTCCCACAAGGGAGCCGGGCGGACCCCGAAAGGTGGACAGGGGCTCCCCAGAAGAAAGAGGGGGAGATAAAAGAGGGAGTTCTTTAAAGGCCCCCAAAATAGACCGCCTGGGAGAGGGGTAGGTTCCCCATCCCAATCTGGATTCCAGAAACCCACTTACCCTGACAGGAGTCAGCAGCCCAGAACTGTCCGGTGCTATGAGTGCGGGAGGTTGGACATTACAAGGGGGATCCCCAGTGTCGCAAGAGAACCCCAGCCCCCACAGGAGGTAAGAGCCCCGGGGTGGCCAGTGTAGCGCTTTGGGGAGGAGTTGTCCCTAGGTAGGGGAGGTGAGTGGACAGGCTTGACCTTAGTTTCCCTGGGGGATAGAGAGATCATCCCACGGGTTCAGGTACCCGCGAACACTGCCAAGTATCGGCAGAGGGTCCTGGTGAACGGGGAGGAGGTGGAGGCTCTGAGGGACACAGGTGCCAGCATGACGATGGTGAGACGTCAGCTGGTGTCCCCAGAGCAGGTGATTCCTGAGGAATTCCACCCGGTTGTTATGGCTGATAATAGCCTGGGTCATTACCCCGTGGCCCAAGTTCCCTTTGAGTGGGGAGGAGTATCAGGTCTGTTGAAGGTTGCGGTGAGCCCTGCCAGGCCAGTTGACTGTCTGCTGGGCAACGACTTGGAACATACTGCCTGGAGGGAGGTAGAGTTCAATGCCCATGCTGAGATGTTGGGATTACCAGGATGGACTTGCGTCGTCACGCGGTCCATGGCTGCCCGACAAGGAACTCAGCTGGGGTTGGAGCCTGAAATAATGGCCCAGCCCACTGCTGGACGAGGAGATGTCCAGGAGGAGACACCCGGTGAGATGGATGGGGAGCCCGCGGAGGTGACCCCGGAGTCCGCTGAGGTGGTTGGTGTTCCCGTGGGGGACCTGCCGACCCCTGCAGAGTGGCAGGTGGAAGGAGGGCCTACCCGGGAGGAATTTTGCCGGGCGCAGAAGGAGTGCCCTACGCTTGAAGGCATGCAGCAACAGGCCAAAGCCCAAGCAGCTGGAACCGAGACTGGTAACTACCATGTCTACTGGGAGGATGGTCTCCTCTACAGTGAGCCTAAGGCTCCGGTGCATGGGTCATCAAGGGCCGTGGTGGTCCCCCAATGCTACCGAGCCTTTCTGCTAGAGTTGGCACACGAAATACCACTAGCAGGACACCTGGGCCAAGACAAGACGTTTGCGCGTCTGGTCCCACATTTTTACTGGCCCAGGATGCGCGTCACTTCTGACACTTTTTGCAAGACTTGCACCACTTGCCAAGCGAGCAGCAAGACAGGGACGAAAGTGAAGGTCCCTCTAGAACCTCTCCCAGTTGTCGATACCCCTTTTGAGCGGGTAGGGATTGACATTGTCGGGCCATTGGACCCGCCGACTTCTGCAGGACATAGGTTCATTTTGGTGCTGGTAGACCACGCCACCCAGTACCCGGAGGCAATCCCTCTGAGGACCATCACTGCACCGGTGGTGGCGCGCGCCCTGATGGGGATTTTTACCCGAGTGGGATTCCCCAAGGTCGTGGTGTCAGATAGGGGCACGAATTTCATGTCAGCCTACATGCAGGCCATGTGGAAGGAGTGTGGAGTGACCTACCGGTTCTCCACTCCTTACCACCCCCAGACGAACAAGCTCGTGGAGCGCTTTAACAAAACCTTGAAGGGGATGATCAGGAGCCTACCCGAGGACTTGAGAAGGAAGTGGGACGTCCTCTTACCCTGTCTGCTCTTCTCCTACCGAGAGGTGCCGCAGAAGGGGTCGGTTTCAGCCCCTTTGAGCTGCTCTATGGCCACCCCGCTCGGGGGCCCTCAGTCTTGTCAAGGAGGGGTGGGAGAAGTCTTCATCGAAGCTTCCCGTGATGTGGTCAGCTATATGCTGGCATTCCGCAGCCAAGTGGCCAAGCTGTGGAAGGAGGCCTCGGACAACCTAGAGGCAAGTCAAGCCGTCATGAAGACATGGTATGACCGGAACGCTCGGGCGGTAGAGTTAGACGCTGGACAGAAGGTGTGGGTCATGGAGCCAGAAGAGCTTAGCGCCCTCCAGGACCGGTGGACTGGACCGTTTGAGATCTTGGAAAGGAGAGGCCAGACCACGTATGTTGTCGATGTGAAGACCCGACGTCAACCCCACAGGGTGTTCCACGTCAACCGCCTGAAGCCCCACCAGGAGCGTTCAGAGCTCACTCTCCTAATGATAACAGATGGAAGTGAGGAGGAGGAGAGTGAGCCTCTTCCAGACCTTCTGGCGGCCCATGAGAAGGATGGTTCGGTAGAGGGAGTGGTCCTCGCCCCATCCTTAACCCCAGAGCAACAGAGGGACTGCCGCCAGGTCTTGGGGCAGTACGCCTCGTTGTTCTCCCTCACGCCTGGGATCACGCACCTGTGTACCCATGATGTGGACACAGGGGACAGTCCGCCAGTAAAAACCAAGTCTTACCGGCTGTCCGATAAGGTCAAGGCTAGTATCCAGGGTGAGGTTACCAAGATGCCAGAACTGGGAGTGATTGAGCCTTCCAGTAGCCCTTGGGCTAGTCCGGTGGTGTTGGTGCCGAAAGCGGCCCCACCGGGCACCACAACAGAACTTCGGTTCTGTGTGGATTACCGCGGACTCAACTCAGTCACAAAGACCGACGCTCACCCGATCCCTCGGGCGGATGAGCTCATTGACCGGCTGGGAGCAGCCCGGTATCTGAGTACCATTGATTTGACGTCAGGCTATTGGCAGATCGCCATGGCGGAAGGAGCAAGGGAGAAGACTGCGTTCTCCACCCCCGAGGGCCACTTTCAATTTCGGGTGATGCCCTTCGGGTTGAAAAATGCTTCAGCCACTTTCCAGCGGTTGGTGAACCAGGTGCTGTCTGGCCTAGAGGCCTTCTCTGCTGCCTACCTGGATGACATAGCTGTCTTCAGTAGCAGCTGGGAGGACCATCTGGAGCACCTCCAGGAGGTGCTGCAGGCTCTGCAACGGGCTGGTCTAACCATCAAGGCCAGCAAGTGCCAGATTGGACAGGGATCTGTCGTGTACCTGGGACATCTGGTGGGCGGAGGTAAGGTGCAACCCCTCCAAGCCAAGATTGAAACCATCTTGGCCTGGGAGCCCCCAAGACCTAAACAGAGGTCCGGGCTTTCTCGGCCTCACGGGATACTACCGCCGGTTCGTCAAGGGATATGGAACCATCGTGGGCCCATTGACGGAATTGACTTCAAAGAAGCAGCCACGCAGAGTCATCTGGACGGCTGCCTGCCAGGAAGCCTTTGAAACCCTCAAACGTGCAATGTGCACCGCACCGGTGCTCAGGACTCCAGACTTTGGACGGGAATTTATCGTACAGACAGATGCTTCTGAGCATGGCATAGGAGCTGTGCTCTCGCAGCTGAATGACGATGGCCAAGACCAGCCAGTGGCCTTCATTTCCTGAAGACTACTCCCCCGGGAACAGCGGTGGAGTACCATCGAACGAGAAGCCTTTGCCGTGGTTTGGGCTGTAAAGAAGTTGAGGCCATACCTTTTAGTTGTCACTTCCTGATCCAGACCGACCACAGACCCCTTCGCTGGCTCATGCAGATGAGAGGCGAAAACCCCAAATTGTTGAGGTGGTCCATTTTCCTCCAGGGGATGGACTTTCGGGTGGAACATCGACCCGGTGTAGACCACGCCAACGCTGACGGTCTCTCCCGGTTTTCCGCCTTAGCGACGAGAACTCCCTAGAGGTTGGGAAGCTCTCCCTCTTTCGGCTGGGGGACGCGTGTTAGACCTGTCAGCCCTAGGGTGGTCTTGCCCTGTTTTTTTTTCCCTTTTGCGCCTCATTTTTGCCACCATATTTTTACTGGACCTAGGTCTCCGGGCGCCTTGCCACTGCTAGCCAGTGCTGAGGTGCAGGTGCTCTCTCACTCAAGATGGCTGCCACAGGCCCCTGCTACTGCAGAGGGGCCTTACACCCTTGGAGAAGTGTGGCTCAATGGTTAGAGCGGCAGACCCTGATGCAGAGATCTGGTCCGGGACCAGGGTTCAATTCCCGCCTCGGCGGGTCTTGGGCTCAATTTCCTCGGACCTGATAATTCTCGCCTCGGTGCCTATTCTAATCATGGGTCCCACTCTGCAACTCTGGGCAATAGCTTGCTTAATCTCCACAACGGCCCCAACAGCGCTGGGATGCCTGGCTTCACCCTGGGGGTGCCCAGGAGTGGACATTTCACAGGGAAAGGCCAGGAAGGGTTCCACAGCGGTATGCGTACAGCGCCTGGACACCCCTTTGGGGGTATGGGTGCGCTTTACAAGTACAAATTTCAAACATGCATACACACTAGTAGCCAGGGTCAGGCTGGGACATAGGGATACAGTATCCATTCTGTCCCGGCCACATAGCCAGACATGTAGACGGTTCCAGACCCTTCCGGGCTGTGGGAGGAGTTATGTTTTGCCGCCTTTGGGAGAGTCACCTGACCTAGGGGTATAAAAGGCTTGGAGGGAAAACTTTTTAGTCAGTTGAGATGGGGCACCACTGATCCTGGGAGAACCTCTGCCGGAGTACAGGCTTTAGGGCCTAGGGGGAGACCTACACTACTGCTGCTGACAGGGCTTAGGCCCTGCTGTAGTAAGATAGCTGAGGAACGCCCACCACCCACTGACCTTGCCCAGTGTGAGGGGACCCAGGGAACCACCTTCAGCGTGCTGGGAGGAACATCAAGCACTCCCAGAACCACCAACTCATCCCCCCCCCCTCATAAGAAGAAACTTCTGACAAGAAACTTTTGACAAGAAACTTATAATAAGAAACTTCTGACAAGAAACTCCTGACAAGAAACGCCTAAGAAGCAACCAATCTTGAACAGTCGCAAGACACCTTAATTTGAGGAGGCCTGACCGTCCAGCAAGGCCTGAAGCCTAAACTGCCCAACTGGGGATCACCAGGTAAAGCGCCGTACCCTGAAGCGCTAGACCTTCACCCCCTATCTATTCCTGCCTGCTGCTGGGCTGCCCCAAGTACTTTTCCAGTCAGCCCTGCCCACAGGCTGCTGGTGCGCCCGCGTTCTGTCTCCACGAGGGAGAAACTGCCCCCCCTCAGGTCACTGACCTTGTGAGGAGATCACCGCTGCGGCCGCCGCCGCGTGAGGAGAAGTGCTGCTGTGAGGAGAGGCCCTCCTCGAGGCCGTGTGGTGAGGTGTGCCGTCCGCGCCCTCACCGAAGGAAGCGCTGAGGTGAGGGAAGCCCCTTGAGTGGATGTGGTGAGGTGCGCCGTCCGCGCCCTCACCGAAGCCTCTACAGATCCCCAATATCATTGCCGCCGGGCCCGGGGCCCCACCGCCGCGGCCGAAGAAATCACCGCCGCAGCCCAAGGGGGCCGCGTGAAGCAGCCGCGGCCTAGCGCGATCCGCGAGGCCTCCAGGCCCCGCCGACGCCGTTGCCGAGCAACCGGGGACGCCGGCCGCGCCCCCAGGAAGGCCGCGCAGCAATTGGGCGCCGGCTCCCGCCACGCCCCCAGCGCCGACGGAGGCCGAGGAAGAGCCCCGGCCGTGCAGAGGGAGACGGGGAGCCGGCCGGAGAGGACTGCCGGCTCCCGCTCCCATTCCTGAAGTCCCTGAAGCCCGCCAAACCCACTCACCTGATCCCGGGGGCCGGAGGAGGGTGATACCGGCCCCCGCAACGTGCCGCAAGTCACTTCCCTGATTCCGGGGGCCGGAGGAGGGTGATACCGGCCCCCGCAACGACCCGTCATTCCGGCCAGAAGGCCGAGGTACCCCGACCGGGCTCCGCCCTCCAGAACACGGGCCGGGCCTGGAGTTAGCCAGTCGCTAAGAAGCGCGACCAACGATCAAGCACCAGGTGAGCCCAGGAGGCCCCTAGGGCCCACAAAAACGCCACTGGGGGCCGGGGGCCACCATTAACCCCTAAATTAACCGTGTAACTTTCCCCATGAGGCGAGGCCCCGGAGAGGAGTGGGCCTAGCCTGGAATTAACCCCTAAGGGACATAGAAGCCCCAGGATACAGGACATGTTGAGGGGTTCCCCACAGTGTTTATTAATTTATTGCAGATGCCTATTGTAATTACTGCCTAGGCCTATGCTTTTAACTGCAAAGTCTTTACCACAGGGGAAAGTGATTAATTGAATTGAGCTGAAGTGTACACCGCCAAGAGTTGAAGTGTTTTATGTTACAGGTGTACTGGAATTGCGACGCCCACTGTACTGACTGTGGGCGCGCCTAGATTAATGCAGGCCTATTGAAATGTAACGTGAAAAGCCTTCTTTTAAGTAATTGAATATTCCTAAAGTGAACTGCATGTTTAGGCCCATGTTTTGTTAACGCACCTTGAGATCATTATTGGTGCTACGTTTAAGAGATAATTCCTGCGGCCTCTTAGTGGCCTACAATGTTGATGAGCTATGATGCTTTATTAAGAATGTGCACCAGTTGAGTAATGCAATGAATTTAAATGTAGATCTGAATTAATCTGCCTCATCTGATGCTAACTTGATTTATATATAAAAGATCTTGATTTTAAATACACAAGCCTGGGGTGGTGTCATGTTATTGCGTTCGCATTTCTGAGTCAAAGTAAGAGTGTGCTGCACAACTGCCTTACACATTGCCTTCGTGTGCTTTCCCGCCTCGCGCCATGCTACCGTGGCGGACTGGGTAAACCCGGTTCCAACACATGCCCTTCAAGGTTTTGTTGAACCTCTCAACTAAACCATTGCATTGTGGGTGATAGGGTGTGGTGAACTTGTAAGTCACTCCACACTCCTTCCACATTGTTTTCAAGTATCCAGACATAAAGTTAGCACCCCTGTCTGATACAACCTCCTTAGGGAAGCCCACTCTTGAGAAAATTCCCAGGAGGGCTCTTGCCACCACAGGTGCTGTAGTGGTCCTAAGGGGAATAGCCTCTGGGTACCTGGTGGCATGATCCACTACCACCAGGATAAACCTGTGCCCAGATGCTGTTTGGGGATCCATGGGACCAACAATGTCAATCCCCACCCTTTCAAAGGGAACCCCCACCACAGGTAGTGGTATCAGGGGGGCCTTTGTAGTGCCACCTGCCTTGCCACTGGCCTGGCAGGTTACACAGGAGCGACAAAACTCCTTGGTGTCTTTAGACATGTGGGGCCAGTGAAAGTGAGGGACAATTCTGTCCCAAGTCTTGTTCTGGCCCAGGTGACCTGCTAAGGGAATGTCATGGGCTAGGGTCAATAGGAAGCCCCTGAACTTCAGAGGTATAACCAACCTCCTGGTGGCACCAGGCTTGGGGTCTCTACACTCTGAGTACAAGAGTCCATCATCCCAATACACTGTATGGGGACCACTAGCTTTCCCAGCAGCCTCAGCAGCAGCTTGCTGTCTGAGGGGTTCAAGAGAGGGGCAGCTCTGCTGCTCCTGGCTCAGATCTGCCCTGGAAGGGCCCCCTGTCCCCACGAACTCAACCTGGTCAGGTTCAAGCTCCTCTGGGACAGTTCCTTCCTCAGGACTGAGATCATCCCCCTCAAGAGACTGATCTTCCTTCTGAGCCAAGGGGGAAGGCACTGCCTTTACCCTACTACTCCTCTTCTTGGAGGGCACTTGGTCCATTATTCCAGAATCCAAGGCCTGTTCAGTGTTAGACATTTTGGCTTGTGACAGGATGCCCAGCATTTCTGCATGGGTCCTGAGCTCCACTTCTGCCCAAGCTGAAGTTTCTAAATCATTGCCAAGCAAGCATTCAACTGGTAGGTCTGCACTTACCACAACCTTCTTAAGGCCAGTTACCCCTCCCCAGGAGAAGTTAACAACTGCCAGAGTATGGTCTGTTCTGACATTGCTAGCATTGGTCACTTGGTACATTTCACCAAGTATAATCTGCCCAGGATCTACAAGGTCTTGTGTCACCATGGTGACACTTGCCCCTGTGTCCCTAAATGCCAAAGCCTCTTTTCCATTGATTAAGGGCTGTTGCCTGTACTTGCCCAGATTACTGGGACTCACAGAGGAGGTCACATCCATGCCTCCATCACAGACTAGGATAGCCTGAGTGAGTTCTCTGACTAGGTCAGAGCTCATCTCCTTACCCAGGGTCAACCCTACTAAACCCTTGGTTTTGTAGTCCCAGCACCAATTGTAACTGCACTAGGGGGAGTAGGTGCCTTAGGGGCATTGGTGGGGGCTGGAGTAGAGTCTTTGGACTTGGTGCAATCACTGGTCCAGTGGGTCTTTTGCTTACAGACCTTGCACCATGGTTTCTTTTGGCCTCTTCCCTTGTTAGACTGTGAATCCCCACCTGAAGAAGATTTTTGGGGGCCTTGTGAAGACTTCTGGTCTTTACCCTTCTCCCCACCCTTATCAGAGTTTTTAGAATCTTGCTTCTTAGGGTCACCACCTTGGTTCTGTACCTTCTGCCTCACCCTGGCTCTGACCCATTTGTCTGCCTTCTTTCCCAATTCTTGGGGAGAGGTCAGATCCGAGTCCACCAGGTGCTGATGCAACAGCTGATTTTGACAATTATTAAGGATCTGCTCCCTCATGATAAGATTGTACAATCCTGTGAAGTCACATACCTTACTGCCCAATAACCAACCTTCCAGAGCCTTGGTAGAACAATCAACAAAGTCCACCCAGTCTTGAGTCTGTGCCTTTTGGGTATCTCTGAACTTTAACCTGTATTGTTCAGTGGTTAGGCCAAACCCATCAATCAGAGCACTCTTTAAGACTGTGTATTTATCAGCATCCTCCTCTTTAACAGTGAGGAGCTTATCTCTACCTTTGTCTGCAAAGGAGAGCCACAAGATTGCTGCCCACTGCTCCTGAGGGACCCTCTGTACTTTACAGGCCCTCTCCAGTGCAGTTATCCATTTGTGGATGTCATCCCCACTCTGGTAGGGAGGGACAATCTTGCTCAGGTTTCTATGGTCATAAGACCTTTCCCTATCTCTGGGGAAATTGCTGCCACCATGGGACTCTAGTCCCATCTTTTTCTCTCTTTGTAGAGATCTAGGGACTTCCTGTCTATAGCCAACTGCTGTTTTCTGAGTTCAAGCTGGGCTTGCTCATACTCAATCAGTCTCTTTCTCCTGTCATGAGAGGATTCTCTCCTATGAGACGAGACAGAGGTCCCTATTGAGGTGTCAGAGTGGTTAGACTCCTGAGAAGGAGATCTAGACCTTCTGGGCACACTCACAATTCTTCCTGGGGGACAAAGGGGAGGTCATTCTGATCCTCCTCCTCCACAGGAGGAATTGGGTTCTCCAGGTCAAGGTCATTTTCACCTTCCTGGCCAGTTTCAGAGGTGGGGGCCTGGGTTTCTTCACCCTTGACCCCTTCCTCATCTTCTGCCCCACCCTCTCTGCCTACCCCTTCAGACCCTAGGGGCCTGCTGAGATCATCAGCTAGTAGCACCTCTCTGAGGTGTTGGGTGCTGGCACTTTTGCCTGCCTTCAGCTTCCTAGTATTGCATAATGCTCTCAATTCCAAGAATGGGAGTTTATCATACTTGGAGGGAAGAAGCCCACTGGCTTCTGGCAAGGACTCACTGGGTCCTGGCTTTGAAGACATTACTAGTGAGGTGTGGTGTATGCACTACCTACTCTAGTGTGGCCTACTAAACTCTCTTGAGTTGTAGAAAGGGTGTGCTATCCCTTAACACACAACTCTAAGTTCAGTAGAACTTACTGTATACTAAGCTTGATTTATATGTACCTAAGGTACCCTTAGTGGTTTTCAGTTGATCAATTCAATTGAGATTATCTGGTAAAACAATAGCAAGCTGGAATCCCACACGCTGCACACCAATGTGAGAAGTTGGCCTGGTATATGCTGTCCACTAATTATAGTGGGCACCTTGCACCAGTCCAAACAACCCCTTATTGGAGATAGGTTAAAGACAACCTTTATTGAAAGCTATCCTAGTGGTAGCTATGGAGAGCAGCCTTCAGGCTAAGTCTTGAAGGAATGTAAAGCAGCTTGTTTTACCAGTCTATAATCTCTTGAGTGACCAAATGAAAGAGGACCACACCAGGTATATATTCAAAATATATGTATTTATTGCTAAACACACCCCTCTAGTCTCTTTATGAGGCTAGAGTTCGAAGTACATAAGTTATAAGTTAGTTATCTACAGTAATAGCACAAATACACGTTTGAGCCCTAGGGGCGTACCAAACCATATACCAATAAAGTGGTATAAGAACCACGACTGAGCTAGACACAGGGCCTAGAGCCTGTAGAAGTGCTTGGACCACAAGGAACCACCCAAGGTAGTGACACAGGGGACCCACGGGGGACGCGTGCAGTGTGAGAACACAGCCGCGAATCGCCGTTGACTTCTATGGGGAAAGTCGCGGTTGGAATTTTAAACAAAAGGGACACTTAGAGGAGGACTTGGAGCAAACCCTTTTAGAACTAGGCTGTTCTAGTGTCAATACCCACGGGAGCACTGGAGTACTCGAGTTACCTCACCCAGGGAGCCGGGTGCATAGGTGCCTTTCGGGGTCGGGTTTCGTCGTCGTTTTCAATGGCGATCTGCTGCAAAGTGCTGCTGGCGGCCAAGTCGAAAGTGTTCGGGTGGATCCAAAGGTGGATCGAAGATCTGAAGAACCTGAAAGCAGAGGGGACAGAGTCTGGGTCACTAGCCAGCGACCAGGAAGGCGATGAGCAGATGCCCACCGAAGTCGAGTGCTTCAGGTAAGTTGACGGTCATCTTGACTCTTCAGCCACGAGGTCCAGGAGGCGTCGACGACGACCAGGAGCTGGATTCGAGCTGTCCTACAACGTCTGTCGATTGCAGGGGTGTCGGCGACCGGATTGGACCCAACAAGCCTTGGCAACGGCAAGTCTCGTGGAAATGGAAGAAGGACGATGGTGCAGACCAGCAAGATCTGTGGGACTCACCCAGCAAGGGTAAGTCAGGGCACGCCTGGAGCAACCAGGGATCCCAAGCAGAAGAAGATTGGCCTTCGGAAGGGCCTACTAGCCAACGGACTAGCGACCGCGAAGGAGCCTTGAGTGGATGCACTTGGAGCTGGCTCACAGGACTCTTGTGGAGTGGAGGCCAGTGATCTTTGGTGCAGTCGGTGCTGGAGGCTGGGGCTACTCGGAGCCCAAAGCACAACTTCGTGGGAGACCCAGAAGAGGATGCACTTGCAAATGTGCGCGGTGTCCAGGGGTCATGGTTCCACATTACCCACGATAGCCACGGGCCTCAGCTTTGCTGGGGACTCAGGGTAGCCTCGGGGAAGTCTGGAAATCCACCTCTGGTGATGCAAAGACTTCGGCGTCCGGCGGGAGCTTCAGCGATGCAGTCTGGACAATTGCTTTGTTGGTGCCTGCCAAGCAGGGGAGTCACTCCTTGACCCCAAGGGAGATTCTTCAGTCCTCTAATCTTGAAGTAGAGCGTCGAAGGTCCAGGATTCTGTGTCAGAGTTTCGTCCAGGTAAATCTAAAGTCCTAAGGACTGGGGTCCCATACTTATACCAAGTTAGGGGGTTGGACATACTCTGGGGACCCACCTATGGGAGGGTCAGGGCAGAGGGGTGGTTACACCCCTTTCCCTTTGTCCAGTTTCACACCAGAGCAGGGGCTGGAAGCCCCTGAGCCGGTTTGAACTGGGGTATGCACAGGGACACCAAATGTGCCCCCAGTGCAGGACTTCAAAGCACCAGAGAGTGCTCCCGCCCAGCCCCAATACACACTATCCTGTCTGGGGAGGTGGTTACACCTCCCTGGGACAGGAAACCTATTGTCCAGGCCTCCCCTGCCAGAGTTTTGGTCAGCAGCAGGAGGCCAGACTCGTGTCTGTGGCAGCGGCATCCATTTTGTGATGCCAGGGCTTGGAAAGAAGTTACCGGGCAGGCCGGTGTGTACATGTCTCTCCCTCTAGAAGGGTGGAATGCTACCCCGGCCGCCAGAACTGGCGGGGGGTAGTATTCCAAGATGTTTGACACCAAACACGACATGTTTCCGTGCAGCCATCCCAAAGTTAGCATTTAACGCGAGGTTATAATGCGCTTAAGAGTATATGGTCAGGCTGCACTACAAACAGCATCAGAGAAGGGTCTCCGAACGCTGCAGAGGGGCCCTGCTCATGCAGGGGCACCCTCTCACATAGGAACCACGCACTCTGCCTCCAGGATTGATAAGGCCTGCCATAGGAGTGACTTATAGGTTTATATGTGTGTATGTATGTAGTGATATAGGTAGCCTATATCACAGTAAGGGGTGCATGCACCACCTTACCCAGGCTGCAGTAGCAGACCTGTGGTGTCATTTTGGATGGCCTTCCAGGGGTGGCACAATACATGCTGCAGCCCCTGGTAGGCCTCTGAGGTACCTATGCCCTGGGTACATAGTATACCATATACTAGGGACTTATAAGGACACTCCAGATTCCAATCAGAGATGTGCCTAAGGCACATGGAAACCATTTTAGAGAGGAAGCAGCTAGGCTGGGGTTCTGATTAGCAGGACTAAAGTCGAAAAACAGTGAAGCATCAGCAAAAAGTGGGGGTACCCATGTGAAGCAGATCCTACTCTCCTACACAGCAGGCATCCATAGTGTGTCACGCATGCATCCATGGTGTGGCAGGCATCCATAGTGTGGAAGGCATCCATAGTGTTGCAGGCATCCATAGTGTGGCACTCATCCATGGTGTGTCATGCATCCATGGTGTGTCAGGCATCCATAGTGTGGCACGCATCAATAGTGTGGCACACATCCATGCTGTGCACACATCCACAGTGTATCACGCATCCATAGTGTGGCATGCACCCGTAGTGTGGCATGCATCCATGGTGTGGCAGGCATCCATAGTGTGGAACGCAACCATAGTGTGGCACGCATCCATGGTGTGGCAGGCATCCATAGTGTGGCACGCATCCATAGTGTGGCATGCATCCATAGTTCTCACACATCCATAGTTGTCACTCATCGATAGTGTGCACACATCCATAGTGTGTCACGCATCCATAGTGTGTCAATCATCCATAGTGTGGCATGCATTCATGGTGTGGCAGGCATCCATGGTGTGGCAGGCATCCATGCTGTGGCAGGCATCCATGGTGTGTCACACATCCATAGTGTGGCAGGCATCCATAGTATGCACACATCCATAGTGTCGCAGGCATCAATGGTGTGGCAGGCATCAATAGTGTGGCACGCATCCATGGTGTGGCAGGCATCCATAGTGTGGCATGCATCCATTGTATTCACACATCCATTGTGTGGCACACATTCATTGTGTGGCACACATCAATGTTGTGGCATGGTGTGCACACATACATAGTGTGTCACCCATCTATAGTGTGCCATGCATCTATAGTGTGGCAGGCATCCATAGCGTGGCATGCATCCATTGTATGCACACATCCAATGTGTGGCACACATCCATGGTGTGGCACACATCAATGTTGTGGCATGGTGTGCACACATACATAGTGTGTCACCCATCTATAGTGTGTCACGCATCCATGGTGTGGCAGGCATCCATGGTGTGGCAGGCATGTATAGTGTGTCACACATGCATAGTGTGGCAGGCATCCATAGTGTGCACACATCCATAGTGTGGCAGGCATCAGTGGTGTGGCAGGCATCAATAGTGTGGCACTCATCCATAGTGTGCACGCATCCATAGTGTGTCACTCATGCATAGTGTGGCAGGCATCTAGAGTGTGGCAGGCATCCATGGTGTGGCAGGCATCCATGGTGTGACAGGCATCCAAAATGTGTGGCAAGCATCCATAGTGTGGCAGGTATCCATAGCGTGGAACGCATCCATAGTGTGGCACGCATCCATAGTGTGGCACGCATCCATAGTGTGGCACGCATCCATAGTGAGGCACGCATCCATAGTGTGTCACGCATTCATGGTGTGGCAGGTATCCATAGTGTGACACGCATCCATAGTGTGGCACGCATCCATGGGGTGGCAGGCATCCATGGTGTGGCACGCATCCATAATGTGTCACTCATCCATAGTGTGGCACGCATCCATGGTGTGCACACATCCATAGTGTGGCACGCATCCATGGTGTGGCAGGTATCCATACTGTGGCACGCATCCATGGTGTGATTCACCTCGCAAGCACCAACACGGAGCACGCTCGAACTTGAGCATTTCACAGGAGAACCCCTGAAGAAGGGCTGGTCCCGAAATGCATCGGGGATGTTGTTGATATTCCTGTGAATCAAAAAAATGCTCAAACACTTCATTGTAATGAAGAATGAAAATGTACAATTTATACAAATGAATGGACATTTCACTATTGGAATATGATGTTGAATAAACCCTAGTGAAACACAACTAATGGAGAATTAACTTTTTAAAGCGATTCTTTTCACACAGGAGTGCTTACATGAGTTGGCCCTTCCAGTGGTGAAGGACTCATTTCTTTACGCATCCATAGTGTGGCACACATCAATAGTGTGGCACACATCTATGGTGTGCACACATCCATAGTGTATCACGCATCTATAGTGTGGCATGCACCCGTAGTGTGGCATGCATCCATGGTGTGGCAGGCATCCATAGTGTGGCACGCAACCATAGTGTGGCACGCATCCATGGTGTGGCACGCATCCATAGTGTGGCACGCATAAATAGTTGTCACGCATCCATAGATGTCACTCATCGATAGGGTGCTCACATACATAGTGTGTCACGCATCCATAGTGTGTCACTCATCCATGGTGTGGCAGGCATCCATGGTGTGGCAGGCATCCATGGTGTGGCAGGCATCCATGGTGTGGCAGGCATCCATTGTGTTGCAGGCATCAATGGTGTGGCAGGCATCAATAGTGTGGCACGCATCCATAGTGTGGCACGCATCCATGGTGTGGCATGCATTGTGAGAAGTTGGCCTGGTATATGCTGTCCACTAATTATAGTGGGCACCTTGCACCAGTCCAAACAACCCCAAATTGGAATTAGGTTAAAGACAACCTTTATTGAAAGCTATCCTAGTGGTAGCTATGGAGAGCAGCCTTCAGGCTAAGTCTTGAAGGAATGTAAAGCAGCTTGTTTTACCAGTCTATAATCTCTTGAGTGACCAAATGAAAGAGGACCACACCAGGTATATATATATAAAATATATGTATTTAGTCTTAAACACACCCCTCTAGTCTCTTTATGAGGCTAGAGTTCGAAGTACATACTTTACAAGTCAAATATCAACAGTAATAGCACAAATACACGTTTGAGCCCTAGGGGCGTACCAAACCATATACTAAAATAGTGGTATAAGAACCACGACTGAGCTAGACACAAGGCCTAGAGCCTGTAGAAGTGCTTGGACCACAAGGAACCACCCAAGGTAGTGACACAGGGGACCCACGGGTGACGCGTGCAGTGTGAGAACACAGCCGCGAATCGCCGTTAACTTCTATGGGGAAAGTCGCGGTTGGAATTTTAAAAGGAAAGGACACTTAGAGGAGGACTTGGAGCCAATCTCTTTAGAACTAGGCAGTTCTAGAGTCAATACCCACGGGAGCACCGGAGTACTCGAGTTACCTCACCCAGGGAAGCCGGGTGCAAAGGTGTCTTTTGTCGTCGGGTTTCGTCGTTGTTTTCAATGGCGATCTGCTGCAGCAGGCTGCTGGCGGCCAAGTCGAAAGTGTCCGGGTGGATCCAAGGGTGGATTGAAGATCTGAAGAACCTGAAAGCAGAGGGGACAGAGTCTGGGTCACTAGCCAGTGACCAGGAAGGCGATGAGCAGATGCCCACCGATGTTGGGTGCTTCAGGTAGGTTGACGGTCGTCTTGACTCTTCAGCCACGAGGTCCAGGAGGCGTCGGTGATGACCAGGAGCTGGATTCGAGCTGTCCCACGACTTCTGTCGATTGCTGCGGTGTCGGCGACCGGATTGGACCCAACAAGCCTTGGCAACGGCAAGTCACGTGGAGACAGAGAAAGGACGGTGATGCAGACCAGCAAGGTCTGGGGGACTCACCCAGCAAGGGTAAGTCAGGGCACATCTGGAGCAACTAGGAAAGCCCAAGCAGAAGAAGAGTTGCCTTCGGGAGGGCCCACTAGCCAACGGACTAGCGACCGCAAAGGAGCCTCGAGTGGACGCACTTGGAGCTGGCTCACGGGACACTCGTGGAGTGGAGGCCAGTGATCTTCGGTGCAGTCGGTGCTGGAGGCAGGGGCTACTCGGAGCCCAAAGCACCACTTTGTGGGAGACCAGGAAGAGGATGCACTTGCAAAAGTTCTCGGTGCCCAGGGGTCACGGTTCCACATTACCCATGATAGCTACGGGCCTCAGCTTCGCTGGGGACTCAGGGCAGCTTCGGGGAAGTCTGGAAATTCACCTCTGGTGTTGCAAAGACTTCGGCGTCCAGCGGGAGCTTCAGCGATGCAGACCGGACAATTGCTTCTTAGGTGCCTGCCAAGCAGGGGAGTCACTCCTTGACCCCAAGGGAGATTCTTCAGTCCTCTAATCTTAAAGTAGAGCGTCGAAGGTCCAGGATTCGGCTTCAGAGTTTCGTCCAGGGTAATCTAAAGTCCTAAGAACTGGGGTCCCATACTTATACTAAGGTAGGGGGTTGGACATTCTCTGGGGACCCACCTATGGGAGGGTCAGGGAAGAGGGGTGGTCACACCCATTCCCTTTGTCCAGTTTCGCGCCAGAGCAGGGGCTGGAAGCCCCTGAACCGGTTTGAACTGGGGTATGCACAGGGACACCAAATGTGCCCCCAGTGCTGGACTTCAAAGCACTCTGAGAGTGCACCCACCCAGCCCCAATACATATCAGCCTGTCTGGGAGGTGGTTACACCTCCCTGCAACAGGAAACCTATTGTCCAGGCCTCCCCTGCTGGAGTTTCGGTCAGCAGCAGGAGGCCAGACCCGTGTCTGTGGCTGCAGCATCCATTTTGTGATGCCAGGGATCTGTAAAGTTAATACCGGGTATGCCGGTTGGTACATGTCTCTCCCTCTAGAAGGGTGGAATGCTACCCCCACCGCCAGAACTGGCGGGGGGGTAGTATTCCAAGATGTTTGACACCAAACACGACATGTTTCCGTGCAGCCATCCCAAAGTTAGCATTTAACGCAAGGTTATAATGCACTTAAGAGTATATGGTCAGGCTGCACCACAAACAGCATCAGAGGAGGTACTCCGAATGCTGCAGAGGGGCTCTGCTCATGCAGGGGCACCCTCTCACATAAAAACCAAGCACTCTGCCTTCAGGATTGTCAAGGCCTGCCATAGGAGTGACTTATAGGTTTATATGTGTATGCAATGGTAGTGATATAGGTAGCCTATACCACTGTAAGGGGTGCATGCACCACCTTACCCAGGCTGCAGTAGCAGACCTGTGGTGTCATTTTGGAGGGCCTTCCAGGGGTGGCACAATACATGCTTCAGCCCCTGGTAGGCCCCTGGCGTACCTATGCCCTGGGTATATAGCATACCATATACTAGGGACTTATAAGGGCACCCCAGAATCCAATCAGAGAAGTACCTAAGGTACTTGGAATCCATTTAGAGAGGAAGCAGCTAGGCTGGGGACCTGAATAGCAGGGCCCCAGCCAGACTAAAGTCAAAAATACAGTGAAGCATCAGCAAAAAGTGGGGGTAACCATAAGAGGCAGATCCTACTCTCCTACACAACCCCCCAAACGCAGGGACATTAAACTAACCTTGACCAGTTGAGTCTTCATGTTCTAAGTGGAAATATCTGGAGAGTCCATCTGCATTGGCATGGTTACTCCCAGGTCTATGTTCCACTGTATAGTCCATCCCCTGTAGGGAAATGGACCACCTCAAAAGTTTGGGGTTTTCACCCTTCATCTGTTTTAGCCATAAGAGGGGCTTGTGGTCTGTTTGAACAAGGAAGTGAGTGCCAAACAAGTATGGCCTCAACTTCTTCAGAGCCCAAACCACAGCAAAGGCCTTCCTCTCTATGGCTGACCAACGTTTCTCTCTAGGGGTCAGCCTCCTGCTTATGAAAGCTACTGGCTGATCCTGACCTTCATCATTCAATTGTGACAGTTCAGCCCCTACCCCCAAATCATATGCATCTGTCTGGACAATGAACTTCTTGGAGTAATCAGGACTCTGCAGAATGGGAGCAGTGCACATGGCCTGCTTCAGGTCATCAAATGCCTTTTGACAGCTAACTGTCCACTGAACCTTTTTGGGCATTTTCTTGGAAGTCATTCAGGGGTGTCACTATTGATCCATACCCCTTGACAAATCTCCTATAGTACCCAGTCAGGCCTAAAAAGGCTCTCACCTGAGTCTGGGTAGTTGGAGCAGTCCAGTCCATGATGGTCTGGATCTTGCTCTGCAATGGGTGAACCTGGCCTCCACCCACAAGGTGGCCCAGGTACACAACCTGACTCTGCCCTATCTGGCACTTTGTGGCCTTGATAGTGAGGCCTGCTTTCTGCAGGGCCTGCAAAACATTTCTGAGGTGGACCAGGTGATCCTCCCAGGTGGAGCTAAAGACAGCAATATCATCTAGATATGCTGCACTATAGGCTTCCAGACCTGGAAGGACTGTATTCACCAACCTCTGAAAAGTGGCAGGTGCATTCTTCAAACCAAAGGGCATCACCACAAATTGATTATGCCCACTAGGGGTTGAGAATGCTGTTTTTGGCTTTGCATCATCAACTGGCCTGATCTGCCAGTAGCCAGCTGTTAGGTCAAATGTGCTTAGATACTTGGCTGAGGCCAAAGTGTCTATTAGCTCATCTGCCCTGGGTATTGGATGGGCATCAGTCCTAGTGACTGCATTGAGACCCCTGTAGTCCACACAAAACCTCATCTCTCTTTTCCCACCACTGGTGTGAGGTTTTGGCACAAGGACCACTGGACTAGCCCAAGGGCTATCTGAGGGTTCAATAACTCCCAAATCCAACATCTTCTGGACTTCTGTCCTGATACAGTCCCTGACATGGTCAGGTTGCCTATAAATCTTATTTTTAATAGGCCGACTGTCCCCAGTGTCCACTTCATGAGTGCACCAGGTGGTCTGACTTGGTGTCAGAGAGAACATATGCCTGAACTGATTGAGCACCTGTCTGCAATCAGTTTGCTGCTGGGCAGTGAGGCTGCCTGCCAAGGCTACACCATCCACTGACCCATCATCAGGGTTCTGTGAGAGCAGGTCAGGGAGTGGGTCACTCTCTTCCTCCTGTCCCTCATCAGTAGCCATGAGCAAGCCCATGTCTGCCCTGTCCACATATGGTTTCAATCTGTTGACATGGAGAACCCTGTGGGGACTCCTGGGTGTTCCTAGGTCTACTAAATAGGTAACCTCACCCTTCTGTTCAACAATGGTATGGGGTCCACTCCATTTGTCTTGGAGAGCTGCTGGGGCCACTGGCTCCAACACCCACACCTTCTGCCCTGGCTGGTAAACAGTCAGTACAGCCTTTTGGTCATGCCAGGCTTTTGGAGTTCCTGGCTAGCCTCAAGGTTTTTAGTTGCCTTTTTCATGTACTCAGCCATCCTGGAGCGGAGACCAAGTACATAGTCCACTATGTCCTGCTTTGGGGGCTTGAGAGGTAACTCCCATCCTTCCTTCACCAGGCACAATGGACCCCTGACAGGGTGACCAAACAAAAGTTCAAAAGGGCTGTAGCCAACCCCTTTTGAGGCACCTCCCTGTATGCAAATAAAAGGCAGGGCAAGAGTATGTCCCATCTTCGCCTAAGCTTCTCTGGGAGCCCTTTAATCATGCCCTTCAAGGTTTTGTTGAATCTCTCAACTAAACCATTGCATTGTGGGTGATAGGGTGTGGTGAATTTGTAAGTCACTCCACACTCCTTCCACATTGCTTTCAAGTATCCAGACATGAAGTTTGCCCCCCTGTCTGATACAACTTCCTTAGGGAAGCCCACTCTTGAGAAAATTCCCAGGAGGGCTCTTGCCACTACAGGTGCTGTAGTGGTCCTAAGGGGAATAGCCTCTGGGTAGCTGGTGGCATGATCCACCATCACCAGGATAAACCTGTGCCCAGATGCTGTTTGGGGATCCATGGGTCCAACAATGTCGATCCCCACCCTTTCAAAGGGAACCCCCACCACAGGTAGTGGTATCAGGGGGCCTTTGTAGTGCCACCTGCCTTGCCATTGGCCTGGCAGGTTACACAGGAGCAACAAAACTCCTTGGTGTCTTCAGACATGTGGGGCCAGTGAAAGTGAGGGACAATTCTGTCCCAAGTCTTGTTCTGGCCCAGGTGACCTGCTAAAGGAATGTCATGGGCTAGGGTCAATAGGAAGCCCCTGAACTTCAGAGGTATAACCAACCTCCTGGTGGCACCAGGCTTGGGGTCTCTACCCTCTGAGTACAAGAGTACATCATCCCAATACACTTTATGGGGACCACTAGCTTTCCCAGCAGCCTCAGCAGCAGCTTGCTGTCTGAGGGGTTCAAGAGAGGGGCAGCTCTGCTGCTCCTTGCTCAGATCTGCCCTGGAAGGGCCCCATGTCCCTAAGAACTCCACCTGATCAGGCTCAAGCTCCTCTGGGACAGTTCCTTCCTCAGGACTGAGATCATCTCCCTGAAGAGACTGATCTTCCTTCTGAGCCAAGGGGGAAGGCACTGCCTTTACCCTACTACTCCTTCTCTTGGATGGCACTTGGTCCATTGTTCCAGGATCCAAGGCCTGTTCAGTGTTAGGCATTTTGCTCTGTGACCTGGTCACAGCAAACACATCTGCAGGGATGCCCAGCATTTCTGCATGGGTCCTGAGCTCCACTTCTGCCCAAGCTGAAGTTTCTAGATCATTGCCAAGCAAGCATTCAACTGGTAGGTCTGCACTTACCACAACCTTCTTAAGGCCAGTTACCCCTCCCCAGGAGAAGTTAACAACTGCCAGAGTATGGTCTGTTCTGACATTGCTAGCATTGGTCACTTGGTACATCTCACCAAGCATAATCTGCCCAGGATCCACAAGATCTTGTGTCACCATGGTGACACTTGCTCCTGTGTCCCTAAATGCCAAAGCCTATTTTCCATTTATTAATGGCTGTTGTCTGTACTTGCCCAGATTACTGGGACTCACAGAGGAGGTCACATCCAAGCCTCCATCACAGACTAGGACAGCCTGAGTGACTTCTCTGACTAGGCCAGAGCTCATCTCCTCGCCCAGGGTCAACCCTACTAAACCCTTGGCTTGTGTATTCCCACCACCAATTGTAACTGCACTAGGGGGAACAGGTGCCTTAGGGGCATTGGTGGGGGCTGGAACAGAGTCTTTGGACTTGGTGCAATCACTGGTCCAGTGTGTCTTTTGCTTACAGACTTTGCACCATGGTTTCTTTTGGCCTTTCCCTTTGTTAGACTTTGAATCCCCACCTGAAGAAGATTTTTGGGGGCCTTGTGAAGACTTCTGATCTTTACCCTTCTCCCCACCCTTGTCAGAGTTTTTAGAATCTTGCTTCTTTGGGTCACCACCTTAGTTCTGTACCTTCTGCCTCACCCTGGTTCTGACCCATTTGTCTGCCTTCTTTCCCAATTCTTGGGGAGAGGTCAGATCAGAGTCCACCAGGTACTGATGCAACAGCTGATTTTGACAGTTATTAAGAATCTGCTCCCTCATGATAAGATTGTACAATCCTTTGAAGTCACATACCTTACTGCCTACTAACCAACCTTCCAGAGCCTTAGCAGAACAATCAACAAAGTCCACCCAGTCTTGATTCTGTACCTTTTGGGTATCTCTGAACTTTAACCTGTATTGTTCAGTTGTTAGGCCAAACCCATCAATTAATGCACCTTTTAAGACTGGATAATTATCAGCATCCTCTTCTCTAACAGAGAGGAGCTTGTCTCTACCTTTGTCTGCAAAGGAGAGCCACAAGATTGCTGCCCACTGCTCCTGAGGGACCCTCTGTACTTTACAGGCCCTCTCCAGTGCAGAAATCCATTTGTGGATGTCATCCCCACTCTGGTAGGGAGGGACAATCTTGCTCAGGTTTCTATGGTCATAAGACCTTTCCCTACCACTAGGGAAGTTGCTGCCACCATGGGACTCTAGTCCCAACTTTTCTTTGCCTTTCAAGCTCTAGGGACTCCCTGTCTATAGCCAACTGCTCTCTTCTGAGTCTCAACTGAGCTTCTCCATATTTGAGCAGTCTCTCTTTCCTCTCATTGGAGGAGTCTCTCCTATGAGAGGAAACAGAGGTCCCTACTGAGGTGTCAGAGTGGTTAGACTCCTGAGAAGGAGATCTAGACCTTCTAGGCACACTCACAACTCTTCCTGGTGGGACAAAGGGGAGGTCATTCTGATCCTCCACTTCCTCCACAGGAATAGCTGGGTTTTCCAGGTCAAGGTCATTGTCACCTTCCTGGCCAGTTTCAGAGGGGGGGTCCTGGGTGATGTCACCCCTGGCCCCTTCCTCATCTTCTGCCCCACCCTCTCTGCCTACCCCTTCAGGCCCTATGGGTCTTCTGAGATCATCCAGCAGTAGCATCTCCATGAGACGTTGGGTGTTGGCACTTTTGCCTGTCTTCAGCTTCCTAACCTTGCACAACTCTCTCAATTCCATGAATGGGAGGTTGTCATATTTGGATGGCAGGAGCCCACTGGTTCCTGGCAGGGACCTACTGATTCCTGGCCCTGAAGACATTACTAGTGAGGTGTGGTGTATGCACTACCTACTCTAGTGTGGCCTACTAAACTCTCTTGAGTTGTAGAAAGGGTGTGCTAGCCCTTAACACACAACTGTAAGTTCAGTAGAACTTACTGTATACTAAGCTTGTATTTATATGTACCTAAGGTACCTTTAGTGGTTTTCAGTTGATCAATTCAATTGAGATTATCTGGTAAAACAATAGCAAGCTGGAATCCCACACGCTCCACACCAATGTGAGAAGTTGGCCTGGTATATGCTGTCCACTAATTATAGTGGGCACCTTGCACCAGTCCAAACAACCCCAAATTGGAATTAGGCTAAAGACAACCTTTATTGAAAGCTATCCTAGTGGGTGGGTGGACAAAATATCGAAAACACAAATATCGTCGGACACAATATCTTGTCAAAAATATCGAGGACAAGAATATCGTGAAGGTCATTTCTTATGGGTAAGTAAACTTTTACTATATATAACTCCACATATATGTACTTTGACGATATATATATCTTCAAGGTACATAGATCTGGAGTTAAGAATAGTAAATTGATACCTATCTATTTGCACTTACCTACTCGATATTCTTGTCCTCGATATTTTGGACACGATATTCTGTCCACACGATATTTTGTGTTCGATATTATGTCAGTGAACCATCCTAGTGGTAGCTATGGAGAGCAGCCTTGAGGCTAAGTCTTGAAGGAATGTAAAGCAGCTTGTTTTACCAGTCTATAATCTCTTGAGTGACCAAATGAAAGAGGACCACACCAGGTATATGTTAGAACTGGGGGTCTCTAGTTGGCAGAGGTAGGTACCTTTGTCCAAATAGGGACCCTTGCTTCTAGTCAGGGTAAGGGGGTACACTCCTGAAATAACCCCTGCTCACCCTCTTGGTAGCTTGGCACGAGCAGACAGGCTTAGTTCAGAGGCAGTGTGTAAAGCATTTGTGAACACATACAGTAATCCAGTGACAACACTACAAATTGACACCACACCGGTTGTATTATAAAAATAAGTATCTTGTATATAGATTTACCACAAGACCATAAATGACATAAATAATCCACAATACTGTACTCTAAGGATGGTAGAATTAGCTTGAGTCTCTTAAAATGAAAATGCGACACTTTGAGTTCAATGTACCTTAAGATGCGTAATGCAGGGCAACGGAAAGTGTTGCAGGGAAGGTGATGCGATAGTCCCTTACAAGCAAGGACAGTGATGCGTTGAAGATCTGGTGCAAAAGAAACAAAGTGGCGTCTTCTTGAGGTTGCGACAACGAAGAGGTGATGCGTGCACGCCCGACGGCCGTGCGGCGATTGCGATGAGCCTTTGGAGCCGCGACAGGCCCTGCGACACGCTTCCCTGGCGATGCGACGGCGTCTGATGCGAGGTCGACGATCTTCTCCTGGGATGCGGGGCGCGCCTCGTGTTGCGATGCGTCGGCGTCTGATGCGAGGTCGATGCTCTGCCCCGGGGATGCGACGGCGTCTGATGCGACGGCGACACTCTTCTCCGGTGCTGCGAGGCGCTTCGAAGGATGCGGCGCGCTTCTTCGGGGATGCGCCTGCGTCTGATGCGACAGCGACACTCTTCTCCGGCGATGCGAGACTCAGCGGCTGCGGTGACACGCTTCTTCGTGTTGAGTCGCGCTTCCAGCTCCCAGAGACACGCAAGTGTGTCAGAAGGTCCAAATTCCCAGCAAGGGAATACAGGGGGAGCTGGTGGGTGAAGTCTGTTGTCCCTGAGACTTCAGCAGGAGGCAAGCTCTAAAATCAAGCCCTTGGAGATCCTTCAAAAGTTGATGAAAGTACACACAAAGTTCCCTTCTCCTTTCTTTGGCAGTCAGGCAAACCACTGCAGGCCAATCCCCCAAGCAGCACTTCAGGCTTAGGGATAGTCTCTCCTCAGTTTCTTCTTGGTTCCGCTCCTCAGCAAAGGTTTCTTCTTGTTTCCCAAAAGTGATCTAATTTCCTAGGTGTCTGGGTCCCCTTTTTATACACCTTTTCTCTTTGTTCTCTGGAGGCAGAGAGGCCTCTGCCTAGCCCAAAAGCAGTTCTAGTCAGTCCTGGAGCACTTTGTTTTTCTGACTCCTTCTTTCCTTTCAGAATGTGGGGCAGAGTGCTCAGCCGCCCGGCAGGAGGTGGAGCCAGCATTGTGGAAGGCAGGCACAGCCCTATTCAGACCCAGGTGCAACTCCTCCCTCCACTCTGGATGCAGATCTTTCTATTCAGCCCTGTGCTGACTCACCCTGTCTCCTGTAGCCACCCCCAGCCCCTGTCACTCAATCTCCAGACAAGGAATACACAACCTAGCAGAGGCAGGCTTGGATAATTAGGCAAGAAAATACCCACTTTCTAAAAGTGGTATTTTCAAACACACAATGTTAAAACCAACTTCACTAAAAGATGTATTTTATCATCCTGAGTTCAGGCATACTAAATTCGTTTTTCTACCATGTTCCCTGGGTCAGTTCTGACTATAAGGTGTAATAGTCAGTCTGCCCATTCTGGCCTATGGGGAGCAGGTAGCCTTGCAATAGTGAAAAACGAAAATGGCTGTAATTCACTATTAGGACATGCCACACACACCAGGGCATGTCCCACCTTGTACTTACAATGCACCCTGCCCTAAGGCCTACTTTAGGGGTGACCAACATGCAGTAAAGGGAAGGTTTAGGGACTGGTAAGTGGGTGTACTCACCAAGTCGACATGGCAGCCCTAGGCTGCACACAGGCTCTGCAATGGCAGGCCTGAGACACATTTTACAAGCTGCTTCTGTGGGTGGCACAACCAGTGCTGCAAGCCCACCAGCGGCATTGGATTTACAAGCCCTGGGCACACTCAGTGCACTGTACTAGGGACTGACAAGTAAACCAATCATCCAATCATGGAGTCACTAATACATACCTCAATTTACAATAGGGAGCACTTGCACTGTGGCACTGAATAGCAGTGGCACAGTGCCCAAAGCATCTAAACCAGCAAAAATAGATCAATAACATTGGAGGCATCATCAAAAAATGGAAGGGAGACCCACGCCAAGGATGCCAGGTCTAACACGTGTCCCCTCCAGCTGAAATGTGGGGAGAACTACCCTACCTCATGGGAGTTCTCTTCACTAAGGCGGAAAAATCTGGACAGACCATCAGCATTGGCGTGTTCTGTACCAGGGCGGTGTTCCACCGTGAAGTCCATCCCCTGTAGGGAAATGGACCACCTCAACAGCTTTGGATTCTCACCCCTCATCTGCATCAACCATCTGAGGGGCCTGTGGTCTGTCTGAACCCGGAAGTGAGCCCCAAACAGGTATGGTCTCAGCTTCTTCAGTGCCCAGACCACAGCAAATGCCTCACGCTCAATAGCACTCCACCTCTGTTCCCGTGGAAGTAACCTCCTGCTAAGGAAGGCTATAGGTTGGTCTAGGCCCTCCTCATTCATCTGTGACAAAACAGCCCCCACACCATGCTCTGAAGCGTCTGTCTGAACGATAAACTCTTTGGAGAAGTTGGGGGCCAGGAGCACGGGTGCCGTGCACATGGCTGTCTTCAAGGTGTCAAAAGCTTTTTGACAGGTGTCAGTCCAAATCACTCTCTTGGGCTGCTTCCTGGAAGTCAGCTCTGTCAAGGGTGCAACCATGCTGCCATACCCCTTGACAAATCTCCTGTAATACCCGGTGAGTCCTAGGAAGGCTCTCACCGCTGTCTGGGTCTTGGGGGCTCCCAAGCCAGAATGGTATCTATCTTGGGCTGTAGGGGCGCCACCTGGCCGCTCCCAACCTGGTGTCCCAAGTACACCACAGAACCCTGCCCGATCTGGCACTTACTCGCCTTGATTGTGAGGCCTGCCCTCCGCAGCACCATCAACACTTCCCAGAGGTGGCACAGATGTTCTTCCCAACTGGCGCTGAACACTGCGATGTCATCCAGGTAGGCGGCACTGAACTCTTCCAGTCCGACCAACACCTGGTTGACCAACCTCTGAAAGGTGGCAGGGGCATTCTTCATCCCAAAGGGCATCACCCGGAATTGGTAGTGCCCATCTGGTGTGGAAAATGCTGACCTCTCCTTTGCCCCATCAGTCAAGGCGATCTGCCAGTACCCAGATGTTAAGTCAAACGTACTGAGGTACCGGGCAGCCCCTAACCGATCTATGAGCTCATCAGCTCTGGGGATGGGGTGTGCGTCAGTCCTGGTGACGGAATTGAGTCCTCGGTAGTCCACACAGAACCGGAGTTCGGGTGTGGCACCAGGCGCGGCAGCCTTTGGGACCAAGACCACTGGGCTGGCCCAAGGGCTGTGAGAGGACTCAATTACCCCCAATGCAAACATCTTGGAGACCTCCTCCTTGATGCAAGCTCTCACCCTGTCAGTCACCCTGTAAGCCTTGTGCTTGACAGGAAGACTGTCCCCAGTGTCCACATCATGGACGCACCAGTCAGTGACACTAGGAACCAGGGAGAACAGGTCAGAAAACTGCCCCAACAGTTGGCGACAGTCACCTTGCTGCTCAGGTGTCAGGGAGGTAGAGAGGTTCACACCCTCCACTGATCCATCTTGCTCTTGGGCTGACAGGAGGTCAGGAAGAGGCTCAGTCTCCTCCTCCATCCCAGCATCTGTAGCTAAGAGCATGCCCACTTGGGACCTCTCCAAGTGGGGCTTCAGGCGGTTGACGTGCAGGACCCGCAAGGGGTTCCTGGGAGACCGCATGTCCACCAAGTAGGTAACAGGACTCTTGCGCTCCACCACCTCAAAGGGTCCGGTCCACTTATCCTGGAGCGCACAGGGCTCCACTGGGGCCATGACCCAAACTTTCTGACCAGGTTGAAGCTCAACCAGAGTGGCATTCTGGTCGTACCACCACTTCATTTCCTCCTGGCTGGCTTCCAGATTTGCCTCAGCAAGTTGCCTGAAACGCCTAGTTTGGTTCCTGAAGGCCAGCATGTAGCTATATACATCCTGGGGAGGTTTCCTGGGAGATTGCTCCCAGCCTTCCTTGACCAAACTCAGAGGTCCTCTCACTGGGTGACCATACAGAAGCTCAAAGGGGCTGAACCCTAGAGACTTCTGTGGCACCTCCCGGTATGCAAAAAGAAGGCATGGCAAGAAGGCCGTCCCACTTACGCCTCATGGGTTCTTCCAGACCCATAATCATGCCCTTCAGGGTCCGGTTGAATCTCTCAACCAACCCATTTCCTTGGGGGTGGTAAGGAGTGGTGAACTTGTACGTTACACCGCACTCCTGCCACAGGGACTTCATATACTTGGATATGAAGTTAGTACCTCTGTCAGACACCACCTCTTGAGGGAACCCCACACGTGAGAAAATTCCCATCAGTGCCCGTCCCACCACGGGGGCCGTCACTGTCCTCAGAGGGATGGCTTCAGGGTACCGGGTGGCATGGTCCACCAAGACCAGGATGAACCTGTTGCCCATGGCTGTCTTGGGGTCCAGTGGCCCCACAATGTCAATACCCACCCGTTCAAGGGGGTGCTGACCACAGGGAATGGCTGGAGAGGAGCCTTGTGCTTCCTCCCACTCTTTCCACTTGCCTGGCAAGTCTGAAAAGTCCTGCAGTGAGTGGCGGCAATCCTGCGCATCTGGGGCCAAAAGAAATGGGTGACAAGCCTTTCAAAGGTCTTGTCCTGCCCCAGATGTCCTGCTAAAGGCACATCATGAGCCAAACCCAGTAGGAAGGCTCTGAAGCGCTGGGGTACCACCAGCACACGGGCTGACCCAGGCTCAGCAACCTTAGGCTCGCTATACAGGAGACCATTCTCCCAGTAGATCCAATGTGATCCAGACTGATCACCTGCTGCCTGGTCTGTGGCCTGTTGCCTCAGACCCACGAGAGAAGGGCACTTGTTCTGCTCCTCGCAGAACTCCTCCCTGGAGGGTCCTCCATCTTGCTGCCAATGGGTCAGCTCAGGCAGGTCCCCCAGTTCAGCTACCTGTTCCCCTGTAGGCTCCAGGGCATCCCCCTCAGGGTCTGCCTCCTCCTGGACCGTGGGAACTTCGGGGGCCGGTTTCCCGCACCCCCTGCCTCTTCTCTCTCCGGCAGGCACCTGGGCCTCCCTCTCAGGCTCCAGGTCCTCTTGAACACCTCTGGCTGCCATGGACCAGGTGGTCACACACGCCCAATCAGGCAAGCCCAACATCTCCAAATGAGCACTCCGTTCCACCTTAGCCCAAGGGGAGCTCTCCAAATCGTTCCCTAACAAACAGTCAACAGGCATGGCTGGCCTCACAGCTACTTGAAGAGTACCAGAGACCCCCCCCCACTCAAAGGGAAGCTGAGCCACCTTGCAGTGGCTCTCTGTGTTGTCAGCGGCAACAACTGGATAGAATGCATCAGGGACCACCTGCTCTTTAGACACCAGGTGACACTTGACAGCTGTCACACTGGCTCCTGTGTCTCCCAGAGCCTCCACCCTTTGGCCATTGATGGTCACCCACTGCCTGTATTTCTTAGTGTTCTCAGGCAGTTGGGTCCTAGGGACCATCTCAGAGTCTCCTAAAGAGACAAGGGACAATATTACAGGATCCCACCCATCTTGGGCACCCACCTCCTCCCCCAGGGCTACACTAGCCAACTGCCGGGGGACTGCACCAGGGGGTGCTGGCTTTCCAAACAAGGGGCACTGGGGTTCATTGGCCCTGTGGCCTAGGGCGCCACATCTGTAGCACACCAGGGGTCCCCTATGGACAGGTGGACCTGTCGGGGCCCCGTGCTTTTTCTCAGGAGGAGGTTGGGAACCTTTCCCTTGGTTCCCTTGGGGTTTACTTTGGGGCCCTCTCTGGAACTCCCTCTGTTTACCCTTGTCCCGCCCACTCCTCTGCTGGGGACCCTGCCCACCCTTGGCGGAGTCTCCTACGTGACCCTTGTGGACCCGGGTGCTCACCCAGCGGTCCGCCTCCTCAGCAAGCTGCCTAGGGTTAGTCAGCCTACTGTCAATCAGGTGCTGGCGTAGCTCAGGAAAACAATTACTGGACAAGTGCTCCCATGCAATCAAATCAAAGAGCGCCTGAAAATCATTTGCTTTGCTACCCTTTACCCAACCATCCAAGGCTCTGCAAAAAAAGGTCACATATTCAACCCAGGTACTGTTTTCAATCTTCTTACAGTTCCTGAACCTCTGCCTATAGAGTTCAGGAGTCAACCCATACCTGGTCATCAATGCATTTTTCATGTGGCTGTAGGAATTATAGACTTCAGAGGGCAAGTCCAACAAGGTATCCCGCCCTTCACTAAGGAACCGACCCCACAACCCCGCTCCCCAATCCTTCTCAGGGACCCGGTGGGAAGTCATGGCTACCTCATAGGCCTTGAACCATTGCCCAATATCATCATTTTTACAAAACTCCTTAACCACATCTTTAGGAATATACACCCTGGCCTCACCAGGCACTGACGGTGTGCTGCCACCAGAGGGAGTAATCTCTAATTTCTTGGCTCTAAACTCCATCTCCCTCAAACTTTTTTCATGCTCCTGATCCATTATTTTCTCCTCTAAGGCCAACTTTCTAGATTGCAATTCAAATTCCAACTGCCCCTTGAACTTGAGCTTGGTCAGCTCCATTTCATGCATTCTACTCTTTTCTCTGTCCTCCAGCTCTTCTGGGAACAGCCCTCGGGCAGAAACACTGCTACCTATGGGGGAAGATGCTCTCCTCTCCCCTGGACCTACTGGCCCATCCAGCTGCTCAATTATATTCTCAGCCCCCTCCTCATTCTCAGGGGTATTCCTTGCTTCGACCCAGGCCCTCAGCGCCTTTTGGAAATCATCCTTCTTGGAGATTCCGGTCATAGAAACTTTGAACTTCCTGCAGAAATGCTTGAGCTGGTTAACGGTGTAGCATTCCAGTTTCTCCTCTTTCCAATCATTATCAACAGATACTATGGATGCTGCTTTTTCCATGGTGATTAAACTTGGCAGTTTTTAGAAAAAATAGAAAGTCCCAGAAAAGAATATCTACCAAAAGTATGTGGTTGCGTTATGGTCTGCACTCACTAGGTAGTGTTCACCAATCACTGTACATGAGTCACAAATGCAAGTCCAGAATCCTCACCGCTGACCACCAATGTTAGAACTGGGGGTCTCTAGTTGGCAGAGGTAGGTACCTTTGTCCGAATAGGGACCCTTGCTTCTAGTCAGGGTAAGGGGGTACACTCCTGAAATAACCCCTGTTCACCCTCTTGGTAGCTTGGCACGAGCAGACAGGCTTAGTTCAGAGGCAGTGTGTAAAGCATTTGTGAACACATACAGTAATCCAGTGACAACACTACAAATGGACACCACACAGGTTGTATTATAAAAATAAGTATCTTTTATATAGATTTACCACAAGACCATAAATGACATAAATAATCCACAATACTGTACTCTAAGGATGGTAGAATTAGCTTGAGTCTCTTAAAATGAAAATGCGACACTTTGAGTTCAATGTACCTTAAGATGCGTAACGCAGGGCAACGGAAAGTGTTGCAGGGAAGGTGATGCGATAGTCCCTTACACGCAAGGACAGTGATGCGTTGAAGATCTGGTGCAAAAGAAACAAAGTGGCATCTTCTTGAGGTTGCGACAACGAAGAGGTGATGCGTGCATGCCCGACGGCCGGGCGGCGATTGCGATGAGTCTTTGGAGCCGCGACAGGCCCGGCGACACGCTTCCCTGGCGATGCGACGGCGAGTGTTGAGAGGTCGACGGTCTTCTCCTGGGATGCGGGGCGCGCCTCGTGTTGCGATGCGTCGGCGTCTGATGCGAGGTCGATGCTCTGGCCCGGGGATGCGACGGCGTCTGATGCGACGGCGACACTCTTCTCCGGTGCTGCGAGGCGCTTCGAAGGATGCGGCGCGCTTCTTCGGGATGCGCCGGCGTCTGATGCGACGGCGACACTCTTCTCCGGCGATGCGAGACTCAGCGGCTGCGGCGACACGCTTCTTCGTGTTGAGTCGCGCTTCCAGCTCCCAGAGACACGCAAGTGTGTCAGAAGGTCCAAATTCCCAGCAAGGGAATACAGGGGGAGCTGGTGGGTGAAGTCTGTTGTCCCTAAGACTTCAGCAGGAGGCAAGCTCTAAAATCAAGCCCTTGGAGATCCTTCACAAGTTGATGAAAGTACACACAAAGTTCCCTTCTCCTTTCTTTGGCAGTCAGGCAAACCACTGCAGGCCAATCCCCCAAGCAGCACTTCAGGCTTAGGGATAGTCTCTCCTCAGTTTCTTCTTGGTTCCGGTCCTCAGCAAAGGTTTCTTCTTGTTTCCCAAAAGTGATCTAATTTCCTAGGGGTCTGGGTCCCCTTTTTATACACCTTTTCTCTTTGTTCTCTGGAGGCAGAGAGGCCTCTGCCTAGCCCAAAACCAGTTCTGGTCAGTCCTGGAGCACTTTGTTTTTCTGACTCCTTCTTTCCTTTCAGAATGTGGGGCAGAGTGCTCAGCCGCCCGGCAGGAGGTGGAGCCAGCATTGTGGAAGGCAGGCACAGCCCTATTCAGACCCAGGTGCAACTCCTCCCTCCACTCTGGATGTAGATCTTTCTATTCAGCCCTGTGCTGACTCACCCTGTCTCTTGTAGCCACCCCCAGCCCCTGTCACTCAATCTCCAGACAAGGAATACACAACCTAGCAGAGGCAGGCTTGGATAATTAGGCAAGAAAATACCCACTTTCTAAAAGTGGTATTTTCAAACACAGAATGTTAAAACCAACTTCACTAAAAGATGTATTTTATCATCCTGAGTTCAGGCATACTAAATTCGTTTTTCTACCATGTTCCCTGGGTCAGTTCTGACTATAAGGTGTAATAGTCAGTCTGCCCATTCTGGCCTATGGGGAGCAGGTAGCCTTGCAATAGTGAAAAACGAAAATGGCTGTAATTCACTATTAGGACATGCCACACACACCAGGGCATGTCCCACCTTGTACTTACAATGCACCCTGCCCTAGGGCCTACTTTAGGGGTGACCAACATGCAGTAAAGGGAAGGTTTAGGGACTGGTAAGTGGGTGTACTCACCAAGTCGACATGGCAGCCCTAGGCTGCACACAGGCTCTGCAATGGCAGGCCTGAGACACATTTTACAAGCTGCTTCTGTGGGTGGCACAACCAGTGCTGCAAGCCCACCAGCGGCATTGGATTTACATGCCCTGGGCACACTCAGTGCACTGTACTAGGGACTGACAAGTAAACCAATCATCCAATCATGGAGTCACTAATACATACATCAATTTACAATAGGGAGCACTTGCACTGTGGCACTGAATAGCAGTGGCACAGTGCCCAAAGCATCTAAACCAGCAAAAACAGATCAATAACATTGGAGGCATCATCAAAAATGGAAAGGAGACCCACGCCAAGGATGCCAGGTCTAACAGTATATATATAAAATATATGTATTTAGTCTTAAACACACCCCTCTAGTCTCTTTATGAGGCTAGAGTTCGAAGTACATACTTTACAAGTCAAATATCAACAGTAATAGCACAAATACACGTTTGAGCCCTAGGGGTGTACCAAACTATATACTAAAATAGTGGTATAAGAACCACGACTGAGCTAGACACAAGGCCTAGAGCCTGTAGAAGTGCTTGGACCACAAGGAACCACCCAAGGTAGTGACACAGGGGACCCACGGGGGATGCGTGCAGTGTGAGAACACAGCCGCGAATCGCCGTTAACTTCTATGGGGAAAGTCGCGGTTGGAATTTTAAAAGGAAAGGACACTTAGAGGAGGACTTGGAGCCAATCCCTTTAGAACTAGGCAGTTCTAGAGTCAATACCCACGGGAGCACCGGAGTACTCGAGTTACCTCACCCAGGGAAGCTGGGTGCATAGGTGTCTTTTGTCGTCGGTTTCGTCGTCGTTTTCAATGGCGATCTGCTGCAGCAGGCTGCTGGCGGCCAAGTCGAAAGTGTCCGGGTGGATCCAAGGGTGGATCGAAGATCTGAAGAACCTGAAAGCAGAGGGGACAGAGTCTGGGTCACTAGCCAGTGACCAGGAAGGCGATGAGCAGATGCCCACCGATGTCGGGTGCTTCAGGTAGGTTGACGGTCGTCTTGACTCTTCAGCCACGAGGTCCAGGAGGTGTCGGCGACAACCAGGAGCTGGATTCGTGCTGTCCCACGACGTCTGTCGATTGCTGCGGTGTCGGCGACCGAATTGGACCCAACAAGCCTTGGCAACGGCAAGTCACGTGGAGACAGAGAAAGGACAGTGATTCAGACCAGCAAGATCTGGGGGACTCACCCAGCGAGGGTAAGTCAGGGCACGTCTGGAGCAACCAGGAAAGCCCAAGCAGAAGAAGAGTTGCCTTCGGGAGGGCCCACTAGCCAACGGACTAGCGACCGCAAAGGAGCCTCGAGTGGACGCACTTGGAGCTGGCTCACGGGACACTCGTGGAGTGGAGGCCAGTGATCTTCGGTGCAATTGGTGCTGGAGGCAGGGGCTACTCGGAGCCCAAAGCACCACTTTGTGGGAGACCAGGAAAAGGATGCACTTGCAAAAGTTCTTGGTGCCCAGGGGTCACGGTTCCACGTTACCCACGATAGCTACGGGCCTCAGCTTCGCTGGGGACTTAGGGCAGCCTCGGGGAAGTCTGGAAATCCACCTCTGGTGTTGCAAAGACTTCGGCGTCTGGCGGGAGCTTCAGCGATGCAGACCGGACAATTGCTTCTTAGGTGCCTGCCAAGCAGGGGAGTCACTCCTTGACCCCAAGGGAGATTCTTCAGTCCTCTAATCTTAAAGTAGAGCGTCGAAGGTCCAGGATTCGCCTTCAGAGTTTCATCCAGGGTAATCTAAAGTCCTAAGGACTGGGGTCCCATACTTATACTAAGGTAGGGGGTTGGACATTCTCTGGGGACCCACATATGGGAGGGTCAGGGAAGAGGGGTGGTCACACCCATTCCCTTTGTCCAGTTTTGCGCCAGAGCAGGGGCTGGAAGCCCCTGAACCGGTTTGAACTGGGGTATGCACAGGGACACCAAATGTGCCCCCAGTGCTGGACTTCAAAGCACTCTGAGAGTGCACCCACCCAGCCCCAATACACATCAGCCTGTCTGGGAGGTGGTTACACCTCCCTGCAACAGGAAACCTATTGTCCAGGCCTCCCCTGCTGGAGTTTCGGTCAGCAGCAGGAGGCCAGACCCATGTCTGTGGCTGCAGCATCCATTTTGTGATGCCAGGGCTCTGTAAAGGTAATACCGGGTATGCCGGTTGGTACATGTCTCTCCCTCTAGAAGGGTGGAATGCTACCCCCGCCACCAGAGCTGGCGGGGGGGTAGTATTCCAAGATGTTTGACACCAAACACGACATGTTTCCGTGCAGCCATCCCAAAGTTAGCATTTAACGCAAGGTTATAATGCACTTAAGAGTATATGGTCAGGCTGCACCACAAACAGCATCAGAGGAGGTACTCCGAATGCTGCAGAGGGGCTCTGCTCATGCAGGGGCACCCTCTCACATAAAAACCAAGCACTCTGCCTTCAGGATTGTCAAGGCCTGCCATAGGAGTGACTTATAGGTTTATGTGTGTGTGCAATGGTAGTGATATAGGTAGCCTATACCACTGTAAGGGGTGCATGCACCACCTTACCCAGGCTGCAGTAGCAGACCTGTGGTGTCATTTTGGAGGGCCTTCCAGGGGTGGCACTAAACATGCTTCAGCCCCTGGTAGGCCCCTGGGGTACCTATGCCCTGGGTACATAGTATACCATATACTAGGGACTTATAAGGGCACCCCAGAATCCAATCAGAGAAGTACCTAAGGTACTTGGAATCCATTTAGAGAGGAATCAGCTAGGCTGGGGACCTTAATAGCAGGGCCCCAGCCAGACTAAAGTCAAAAATACAGTGAAGCATCAGCAAAAAGTGGGGGTAACCATAAGAGGCAGATCCTACTCTCCTACACGCATCCATAGTGTGGCATGCATCCATGGTGTGCGTGACACATCCATTGTGTGGCACGCATCCATGGTGTGGCACACATCCATGTTGTGGCATGGTGTGCACACATACATAGTGTGTCATGCATCTATAGTGTGTCACGCATCTATAGAGTGGCAGGCATCCATAGTGTGGCATGCATCCAAGGTGCGGCAGGCATCCATGGTGCGGCAGGCATCCATGGTGCGGCAGGCATCCATGGTGTTGCAGGCATCCATGGTGTGGCAGGCATCCATAGTTGTCACGCATCCATAGTGTGTCACGCATCCATAGAGTGTCACGCATCCATAGAGTGTCACGCATCTATAGTGTGGCATGCATCCATGGTGTGGCAGGCATCCATGGTGTGGCAGGCATGCATAGTGTGTCATGCATAGTGTGTCACACATGCATAGTGTGGCAGGCATCCATAGTGTGCACACATCCATAGTGTGGCAGGCATCAATGGTGTGGCAGGCATCAATAGTGTTGCACGCATCCATGGTGTGCATGCATCCATAGTGTGTCACTCATCCATAGTGTGGCAGGCATTTATAGAGTGGCAGGCATCCTTGGTGTGGCAGGCATCCATGGTGTGGCAGGCATCCATGGTGTGGCAGGCATCCATAGTGTGGCAGGCATCCATAGTGTGGAACGCATCCATAGTGGGGCACGCATCCATAGTGGGGCACGCATCTATAGTGTGGCATACAACCATGGTGTGGCACACAACCATAGTTTGTCACGCACCCATAGTGTGGCACGCACCCATAGTGTGGCACACATCCATGGTGTGGCAGGCAATATAGTGTGGCAGGCATCCATAGTGTAGCATGCATCCATAATGTGTCACTCATCCATAGTGTGGCATGCATCCATGGTGTGGCACGTATCCATGGTGTGACACGCATCCATGGGGTGGCAGGCATCCATGGTGTGGCACGCATCCATAATGTGTCACTCATCCATAGTGTGGCATGCATCCATGGTGTGGCACGTATCCATGGTGTGACATGCATCCATAGTGTGCACACATCCATAGTGTGGCACGCATCCATGGTGTGGCAGGTATCCATACTGTGGCACGCATCCATGGTGTGATTCACCTCGCGAGCACCAACACGGAGCACGCTCGAACTTGAGCATTTCACAGGGAGAACCCCCTGAAGAAGGGCTGGTCCCGAAATGCATCGGGGATGTTGTTGATATTCCTGTGAATCAAAAAAATGCTCAAACACTTCATTGTAATGAAGAATGAAAATGTACAATTTATACAAATGAATGGACATTTCACTATTGGAATATGATGTCGAATAAACCCTAGTGAAACACAACTAATGGAGAATTAACTTTTTAAAGCGATTCTTTTCACACAGGAGTGCTTACATGAGTTGGCCCTTCCAGTGGTGAAGGACTCATTTCTTTACGCATCCATAGTGTGGCACACATCAATAGTGTGGCACACATCTATGGTGTGCACACATCCATAGTGTATCACGCATCTATAGTGTGGCATGCACCCGTAGTGTGGCATGCATCCATGGTGTGGCAGGCATCCATAGTGTGGCACGCAACCATAGTGTGGCACGCATCCATGGTGTGGCACGCATCCATAGTGTGGCACGCATCCATAGTGTGGCATGCATAAATAGTTGTCACGCATCCATAGATGTCACTCATCGATAGGGTGCTCACATACATAGTGTGTCACGCATCCATAGTGTGTCACGCATCCATGGTGTGGCAGGCATCCATGGTGTGGCAGGCATCCATAGTGTGGCATGCATCCATAGTGTGCACACATCCATTTTGTTGCAGGCATCAATGGTGTGGCAGGCATCAATAGTGTGGCACGCATCCATGGTGTGGCACGCATCCATAGTGTGGCATGCATCCATGGTGTGCACACATCCATTGTGTGGCACGCATCCATGGTGTGGCACACATCCATGTTGTGGCATGGTGTGCACACATACATAGTGTGTCACACATCTATAGTGTGTCACGCATCTATAGAGTGGCAGGCATCCATAGTGTGGCATGCATCCAAGGTGTGGCACGCATGCAAAGTGCGGCAGGCATCCATGGTGCGGCAGGCATCCATGGTGTTGCAGGCATCCATGGTGTGGCAGGCATCCATAGCTGTCACGCATCCATAGTGTGTCACGCATCCATAGAGTGTCACGCATCCATAGTGTGGCATGCATTCATGGTGTGGCAGGCATCCATAGTGTGGCAGGCATACATAGTGTGTCATGCATAGTGTGTCACACATGCATAGTGTGGCAGGCATCCATAGTGTGCACACATCCATAGTGTGGCAGGCATCAATGGTGTGGCAGGCATCAATAGTGTTGCACGCATCCATGGTGTGCACGCATCCATAGTGTGTCACTCATCCATAGTGTGGCAGGCATTTACAGAGTGGCAGGCATCCATGGTGTGGCAGGCATCCATGGTGTGGCAGGCATTCATGGTGTGGCAGGCATCCATAGTGTGGCAGGCATCCATAGTGTGGAACGCATCCATAGTGTGGCACGCATCCATAGTGGGGCACGCATCTATAGTGTGGCACACAACCATGGTGTGGCACACAACCATAGTTTGTCACACACCCATAGTGTGGCACGCACCCATAGTGTGGCACACATCCATGGTGTGGCAGGCATCCATAGTGTGGCATGCATCCATAATGTGTCACTCATCCATAGTGTGGCACGCATCCATGGTGTGGCACGTATCCATGGTGTGACACGCATCCATGGGGTGCCAGGCATCCATGGTGTGGCACGCATCCATAATGTGTCACTCATCCATAGTGTGGCACGCATCCATGGTGTGGCACGTATCCATGGTGTGACACGCATCCATAGTGTGCACACATCCATAGTGTGGCACGCATCCATGGTGTGGCAGGTATCCATACTGTGGCACGCATCCATGCTGTGATTCACCTCGCGAGCACCAACACGGAGCACGCTCGAACTTGAGCATTTCACAGGGAGAACCCCCTGAAGAAGGGCTGGTCCCGAAATGCATCGGGGAGGTTGTTGATATTCCTGTGAATCAAAAAAATGCTCAAACACTTCATTGTAATGAAGAATGAAAATGTACAATTTATACAAATGAATGGACATTTCACTATTGGAATATGATGTCGAATAAACCCTAGTGAATCACAACTAATGGAGAATTAACTTTTTAAAGCGATTCTTTTCACACAGGAGTGCTTACATGAGTTGGCCCTTCCAGTGGTGAAGGACTCATTTCTTTACGCATCCATAGTGTGGCACACATCAATAGTGTGGCACACATCTATGGTGTGCACACATCCATAGTGTATCACGCATCTATAGTGTGGCATGCACCCGTAGTGTAGCATGCATCCATGGTGTGGCAGGCATCCATAGTGTGGCACGCAACCATAGTGTGGCATGCATCCATGGTGTGGCACGCATCCATAGTGTGGCACGCATCCATAGTGTGGCATGCATAAATAGTTGTCACGCATCCATAGATGTCACTCATCGATAGGGTGCTCACATACATAGTGTGTCACACATCCATAGTGTGTCACGCATCCATGGTGTGGCAGGCATCCATGGTGTGGCAGGCATCCATAGTGTGGCAGGCATCCATAGTGTGCACACATCCATTGTGTTGCAGGCACCAATGGTGTGGCAGGCATCAATAGTGTGGCACGCATCCATGGTGTGGCACGCATCCATAGTGTGGCATGCATCCATGGTGTGCACACATCCATTGTGTGGCACGCATCCATGGTGTGGCACACATCCATGTTGTGGCATGGTGTGCACACATACATAGTGTGTCACGCATCTATAGTGTGTCAAGCATCTATAGAGTGGCAGGCATCCATAGTGTGGCATGCATCCAAGGTGTGGCACGCATGCAAAGTGCGGCAGGCATCCATGGTGCGGCAGGCATCCATGGTGTGGCAGGCATCCATAGCTGTCACGCATCCATAGTGTGTCACGCATCCATAGAGTGTCACGCATCCATAGTGTGGCATGCATCCATGGTGTGGCAGGCATCCATGGTGTGGCAGGCATACATAGTGTGTCATGCATAGTGTGTCACACATGCATAGTGTGGCAGGCATCCATAGTGTGCACACATCCATAGTGTGGCAGGCATTTATAGAGTGGCAGGCATCCATGGTGTGGCAGGCATCCATGGTGTGGCAGGCATCCATGGTGTGGCAGGCATCCATAGTGTGGCAGGCATCCATAGTGTGGAACGCATCCATAGTGTGGCACGCATCCATAGTGGGGCACGCATCTATAGTGTGGCACACAACCATGGTGTGGCACACAACCATAGTTTGTCACACACCCATAGTGTGGCACGCACCCATAGTGTGGCACACATCCATGGTGTGGCAGGCAATATAGTGTGGCAGGCATCCATAGTGTGGCATGCATCCATAATGTGTCACTCATCCATAGTGTGGCACGCATCCATGGTGTGGCATGTATCCATGGTGTGACACGCATCCATGGGGTGGCAGGCATGCATGGTGTGGCACGCATCCATAATGTGTCACTCATCCATAGTGTGGCACGCATCCATGGTGTGGCACGTATCCATGGTGTGACACGCATCCATAGTGTGCACACATCCATAGTGTGGCAGGCATTTATAGAGTGGCAGGCATCCATGGTGTGGCAGGCATCCATGGTGTGGCAGGCATCCATGGTGTGGCAGGCATCCATAGTGTGGCAGGCATCCATAGTGTGGAACGCATCCATAGTGTGGCACGCATCCATAGTGGGGCACGCATCTATAGTGTGGCACACAACCATGGTGTGGCTCACATCAATAGTTTGTCACACACCCATAGTGTGGCACGCACCCATAGTGTGGCACACATCCATGGTGTGGCAGGCAATATAGTGTGGCAGGCATCCATAGTGTGGCATGCATCCATAATGTGTCACTCATCCATAGGGTGGCACGCATCCATGGTGTGGCATGTATCCATGGTGTGACACGCATCCATGGGGTGGCAGGCATCCATGGTGTGGCACGCATCCATAATGTGTCACTCATCCATAGTGTGGCACGCATCCATGGTGTGGCACGTATCCATGGTGTGACACGCATCCATAGTGTGCACACATCCATAGTGTGGCACGCATCCATGGTGTGGCAGGTATCCATACTGTGGCACGCATCCATGGTGTGGCATGCATCCATAGTGTGGCACACATCCATAGTGTGTCACACATCCATGGTGTGGCAGGCATCCACAGTGTGCACACATCCATAGTGTGTTATGCATCCATGGTGTGGCAGGCATCCATAGAGTGTCACACATCAATAGTGTGTCACGCATCCATGGTGTGGCAGGCATCCATGGTGTGGCAGGCATCCATTGTATGGCAGGCATCCATTGTATGGCAGCCATCCATGATGAGGCACAGATCCATGGTGTGGCACACATCCATGGTGTGGCATGCATCCATAGTGTGTCACGCATCCATGGTGTGGCATGCATCCACGGTGTGGCACGCATCCATAGTGTGGCACGCACCCGTAGTGTGGCAGGCATCTGTAGTGTGGCAGGCGTCCATACTGTGGCATGTGTCCATAGTGTGGCACGCATCCATAGTGTGGCATGCATCCATGGTGTGCACACATCCATAGTGTATCACGAATCCATGGTGTGGCACATATCCATGGTCTGGCATGCATCCATGGTGTGGCACGCATCCATAGTGTGTCACACATCTATGGTGTGTCACGCATCAATAGTGTGTCATGCATCCATGGTGTGTTATGCATCCATTGTGTGTCAGGCATCCATAGTGTGGCACGCATCAATAGTGTGGCATGCACCCGTAGTGTGGCATGCATCCATAGTTGTCACGCATCCATAGTTGTCACGCATCCATAGTGTGGCACTCATCCATGGTTTGTCATGCATCCATGGTGTTTCACGCATCCATGGTGTGGCAGGCATCCATAGTGTGTCACACATCCATGGTGTGTCACGCATCCATGGTGTTTCACGCATCCATGGTGTGGAACACATCCATGGTGTGGCAGGCATCCATGATGTGGCAGGCATCCATAGTGTGTCACACATCCATGGTGTGGCACGCATCCATGGTGTGCATGCATCCACAGTGTGTCACGTATCCATAGTGTGGCACGCATCCATAGAGTGGCAGGCATCCATGGTGTGGCAGGCATCCATGGTGTGGCAGGCATCCATGGTGTGGCAGGCATCCATAGTGTGGCAAGCATCAATAGTGTGGCAGGCATCCATAGTGTGGCAGGCATCCATAGTGTGGAACACATCCATAGGGTGGCACGCATCCATAGTGTGGCATGCATCTATGGTGTGGCACAAAACCATGGTGTGGCACTCATCTATGGTGTGCATACATCCATAGTGTGTCACACATCCATAGTTTGTCATGCAACCATAGTATGGCACTCACCCATAGTGTGGCACACATCCATGGTGTGACAGGCAATATAGTGTGGCACGCATCCATAGTGTGGCACGCATCCATGGTGTGGCAGGCATCCATAGTGTGGCATGCATCCATGGTGTGTCACACATCCATAGTGTGGCACGCATCCTTAGTTTGTCACACATCCATGGTGTGGCAGGCATCCACAGTGTGCACACATCCACAGTGTGTTATGCATCCATGGTGTGGCAGGCATCTATAGTGTGTCACACATCCATAGTGTGTCACACATCCATGATGTGGCAGGCATCCATGGTGTGGCACGCATCCATGGTGTGGCAGCCATCCATGATGAGGCACAGATACATGGTGTGGACACATCCATGATGTGGCACACATCCATAGTGTGTCACGCATCCATGGTGTGGCACGCATCCATGGTGTGGCACGCATCCATGGTGTGGCACGCATCCATGGTGTGGCACTCATCCATAGTGTTACAGCAAACAAATGATGGACGGAATGCTGACAATGCAAACATTCTCCCCCAGTCAAAAGATCTGGGTTAAATCCATCGTTCTTTTGCCCACTACGCCACCCCAGTTTGGACCCAGCCATATGCAAATCAGTCTTGACCCTGTGCCCCATGGGAACAGTCCAGACCGAACTGCCAGGCCAGGTCCTCCCTGGACCGTAAACAAGCATCCTGGGACCGGTTTCAGGGTATGTCACCCTTCTTCAGCCAGGCTAGCTTGAATCCAGTGGCACAGTGAGCAAGGGACCCACGTCTGTGCATACCCATCCCACTTAGGGCGAAAAGTGTTACAGCAAACAAATGATGGATGGAATGCTGACAATGCAAACATTGTCCCCCAGTCAAAAGATCTGGGTTAAATCCATCGTTCTTTTGCCCACTACGCCATGGTGTGCATGCATCCATAGTATGTCACGCATCCATAGTGTGGCACGCATCCATAGAGTGGCAGGCATCCATGGTGTGGCAGGCATCCATGGTGTGGCAGGCATCCATGGTGTGGCAGGCATCCATAGTGTGGCAAGCATCAATAGTGTGGCAGGCATCCATAGTGTGGCAGGCATCCATAGTGTGGAACACATCCATAGGGTGGCACGCATCCATAGTGTGGCATGCATCTATGGTGTGGCACACAACCATGGTGTGGCACTCATCTATGGTGTGCATACATCCGTAGTGTGTCACGCACCCATAGTTTGTCACGCACCCATAGTATGGCACTCACCCATATTGGGGCACACATCCATGGTGTGGCAGGCAATATAGTGTGGCACGCATCCATAGTGTGGCACGCATCCATGGTGTGGCAGGCATCCATAGTGTGGCATGCATCCATGGTGTGTCACACATCCATAGTGTGGCACGCATCCTTAGTTTGTCACACATCCATGGTGTGGCAGGCATCCACAGTGTGCACACATCCACAGTGTGTTATGCATCCATGGTGTGGCAGGCATCCATAGTGTGTCACACATCCATGATGTGGCAGGCATCCATGGTGTGGCACGCATCCATGGTGTGGCAGCCATCCATGATGAGGCACAGATACATGGTGTGGACACATCCATGGTGTGGCACACATCCATAGTGTGTCACACATCCATGGTGTGGCACGCATCCAAGGTGTGGCACGCATCCATGGTGTGGCACTCATCCATAGTGTGGCACGCACCCATAGTGTGGCAGGCATCCATACTGTGGCACATGTCCATAGTGTGGCATGCATCCATGGTGTGCACACATCCATAGTGTGTTACAAATCCATGGTCTGGCACACATCCATGGTCTGCACGCATCCATGGTGTGGCACACATCCATAGTGTGTCACACATCTATGGTGTGTCACGCATCCATGGTGTGTCAGGCATCCATGGTGTGTCATGCATACATGGTGTGTCACGCATACATAGTGTGGCACGCATCCATAGTTTGTCACGCATCCATAGTGTGGCAGGCATCCATAGTGTGGCAGGCATCCATAGTGTGGCAGGCATCCATAGTGTGGCATGCATCAATAGTTGTCACGCATCCATAGTTGTCACGTATCCATTGTGTGCACACATCCATAGTGTGTCACGCATCCATAGTGTGTCACGCATCTATAGTGTGGCACGCATCCATGGTGTGGCAGGCATCCATGGTGTGGCAGGCATCCATAGTCTGTCACACATCCATAGTGTGGCACGCATCCATGGTGTGGCAGGCATCCTTAGTGTGGCATGCATCCATGGTGTGTCACACATCCATGGTGTGGCAGGCATCCACAGTGTGCACACATCCACAGTGTGTTATGCATCCATGGTGTGGCAGGCATCTATAGTGTGTCACACATCCATAGTGTGTCACACATCCATGATGTGGCAGGCATCCATGGTGTGGCAGGCATCCATGGTGTGGCATGCATCCATGGTGTGGCAGCCATCCATGATGAGGCACAGTTACATGGTGTGGACACATCCATGGTGTGGCACACATCCATAGTGTGTCACGCATCCATGGTGTGGCACGCATCCATGGTGTGGCACGCATCCATGGTGTGGCACTCATCCATAGTGTTACAGCAAACAAATGATGGACGGAATGCTGAAAATGCAAACATTCTCCCCCAGTCAAAAGATCTGGGTTAAATCCATCGTTCTTTTGCCCACTACGCCACCCCAGTTTGGACCCAGCCATATGCAAATCAGTCTTGACCCTGTGCCCCATGGGAACAGTCCAGACCGAACTGCCAGGCCAGGTCCTCCCTGGACCGGAAACAAGCATCCTGGGACCGGTTTCAGGGTATGTCACCCTTCTTCAGCCAGGCTAGCTTGAATCCAGTGGCACAGTGAGCAAGGGACCCACGTCTGGGCATACCCATCCCACTTAGGGCGAAAAGTGTTACAGCAAACAAATGATGGACGGAATGCTGACAATGCAAACATTCTCCCCCAGTCAAAAGATCTGAATTAAATCCATCGTTCTTTTGCCCACTACGCCATGGTGTGCATGCATCCATAGTATGTCACGCATCCATAGTGTGGCATGCATCCATAGAGTGGCAGGCATCCATGGTGTGGCAGGCATCCATGGTGTGGCAGGCATCCATGGTGTGGCAGGCATCCATAGTGTGGCAAGCATCAATAGTGTGGCAGGCATCCATAGTGTGGCAGGCATCCATAGTGTGGAACACATCCATAGGGTGGCACGCATCCATAGTGTGGCACGCATCTATGGTGTGGCACACAACCATGGTGTGGCACTCATCTATGGTGTGCATACATCCGTAGTGTGTCATGCACCCATAGTTTGTCACGCACCCATAGTTTGTCACGCACCCATAGTGGGGCACACATCCATGGTGTGGCAGGCAATATAGTGTGGCACGCATCCATAGTGTGGCACGCATCCATGGTGTGGCAGGCATCCATAGTGTGGCATGCATCCATGGTGTGTCACACATCCATAGTGTGGCACGCATCCTTAGTTTGTCACACATCCATGGTGTGGCAGGCATCCACAGTGTGCACACATCCACAGTGTGTTATGCATCCATGGTGTGGCAGGCATCTATAGTGTGTCACACATCCATAGTGTGTCACACATCCATGATGTGGCAGGCATCCATGGTGTGGCACGCATCCATGGTGTGGCATCCATCCATGATGAGGCACAGATACATGGTGTGGACACATCCATGGTGTGGCACACATCCATAGTGTGTCACGCATCCATGGTGTGGCACGCATCCAAGGTGTGGCACGCATCCATGGTGTGGCACTCATCCATAGTGTGGCACGCACCCATAGTGTGGCAGGCATCCATACTGTGGCACATGTCCATAGTGTGGCATGCATCCATGGTGTGCACACATCCATAGTGTGTTACAAATCCATGGTCTGGCATACATCCATGGTCTGCACGCATCCATGGTGTGGCACGCATCCATAGTGTGTCAATCAATCAATCAATCATAGAATTTGTAGAGCGCACTACTTACCCGCGAGGGTCTCAAGGCGCTGGGGAGAGGGAAGTGGGGGGGATGCTGCTACTGGTCGAACAGCCAGGTCTTGAGTAGCCTCCTGAAGGTCAGCAGGTCTTGGGTCTTTCGTAGGCTTAGTGGAAGGGTGTTCCAGGTCTTGGCGGCGAGGTGTGAGAAGGATCTGCCGCCGGTGGTTGTTCTTCGAATGCGGGGGATGGTGGCGAGGGAGAGGTCGGCGGAGCGGAGCTGGCGGTTGGGGACGTAGAAGAAGAGTCGTCTGTTGAGGTAGGCTGGGCCAGTTTTGTGGAGTGCCTTGTGTGCGTGGGTGAGGAGTTTGAAGGTGATCCTCCTGTCGACGGGGAGCCAGTGCAGGTTCCTCAAGTGGGGGGTGATGTGGCGTGGTACGTCGAGGATCAGTCGTGCGGAGGCGTTTTGAATGCGTTGTAGTCGCTTGATGAGCTTGGCCGGGGCTCCCGCGTAGAGGGCGTTCCCATAGTCTAGTCTGCTACTGACGAGGGCCTGGGTGACTGTTCTTCTTGTGTCTGTCGGGATCCACCTGTAGATCTTGCGAAGCATGCGGAGGGTGTTGAAGCAGGAGGAGGAGACTGCGTTGAATTTGCTTGGTCATGGAGAGCGTTGAGTCGAGGCTGACTCCCAGGTTGCGTGCGTGGTCGGTGGGTGTCGGGGCTGCTCCCAGCGTCGTTGGCCACCAGGAGTCGTCCCAGGCTGAGGGGTTGGAGCCGAGGATGAGGACCTCCGTTTTGTCCGTGTTCAGCTTTAGTCGGCTGATCTTCATCCAATCGGCGACGGCCTTCATTCCGTCATGGAGTTTGGCTTTGGCGGCGAGGGGGTCCTTGGTGAGGGAGAGGATCAGTTGAGTGTCGTCGGCGTAGGAGATAATGTTGAGGTCGTGTTGTCTGGCGATGCGTGCGAGCGGGGCCATGTAGATGTTGAACAGTGTTGGGCTGAGGGACGATCCCTGGGGTACGCCGCAGATGATCTCGGAGGCTTCGGATCGGAAAGGTGGGAGGCGGACTCTCTGGGTTCTGCCGTCGAGGAAGGAGGTGGTCCATTCCAGGGCCTTGTCTCGGATCCCTGCGTCGTGGAGGCGTGCGCGTAGAGTGCGGTGGCAGACAGTGTCGAAGGCGGCGGAGAGGTCCAGCAGGATGAGGGCTGCGGTCTCGCCATTGTCCAGCAGGATCCTGATGTCGTCGGTGGCGGTGATGAGGGCAGTCTCAGTGCTGTGGTTGCTGCGGAACCCTGATTGGGATGGGTCCAGGATGCTGTTTTCTTCGAGGTATCGGGTTAGCTGTTTGTTGACGATCTTCTCGATGACCTTGGCTGGGAACGGAAGCAGAGAGATGGGCCGGAAGTTCTTGAGGTCTCTCGGGTCCGCCTTGGGTTTTTTGAGTAGGGCGTTGATCTCTGCGTGTTTCCAGCTCTCTGGGAAGGTCGCGGTCTCGAAGGAGAGGTTGATGATGTTGCACAGGTGGGGTGCGATGGAGCTGCTGGCTTTGTTGAAGATGTGGTGCGGGAAAGGGTCTGACGGGGAGCCGGAGTGTATTGTGCTCATGGTCTTGATGGTGTCCTCGATGTTCACGCTGGCCCAGGCTGGCAGGGGGTCGTGGTCGATGGTGTGTGGCGGGTCTGGTGTATCGATCTTAGTTGGGGTTGTCTGGGTGTTGAAGCTGTCGTGGATGTCGGCGATCCTGCGGTGAAAGAAGGTGGCGAGGGAATCGCACAGGGGTTGCGACGGCGGGATGTCGTTGGTGTTGGAGCTGGGATTGGAGAGTTCCTTCACGATGTTGAAAAGCTCCTTGCTGTTGTGTGCGTTGTTGTCGAGGCGGTCTTTGAAGGAGATTCTCTTGGCGGACCTGATGAGGTGGTGGTGGTTACGGATGGCGTCTTTGTGGGCTGTGTGGCTGTCCGGTGTCTTATCGCTGTGCCCTTTCTTCTCTAGTTTCCGGCAGGTACGCTTGGAAGCTAGGAGTTCCGAGGTGAACCAGCTGGCTCTTTTGGTGGTGTCGCTGTAGGTGAGCTTTTTCAGCGGGGCGAGGGTGTTGGCACAGTCGTCCATCCATCGTCTGAGGTTGCAGGCAGCGTCGTCGGTGTTGGATGGGTCGGAGGGAGGGCTGAGAGCGAGGGTTGCCCGGAGTTGGTCTTCGGTGACTTTGCTCCAGCAGCGGCGTGGGATCTGTTGGGTGCGGTGGTGTGTGGTGGGTTTCTGGAAGGTGAAATGGATGCAGCGGTGGTCGGTCCAGAGGAGTTCCGTGGTGTGGCTGAAGGAGACGTGGGAGCTTGAGGAGAAGATGGGGTCAAGCGTGTGGCCAGTGCAGTGGGTCGGTGTTGTGACGAGCTGGCTCAGGCCGAGGTTGGCGAGGCTGTTGATCAGGGTGGTGGAGTTGCTGTCGTTGTTGTTCTCCAGGTGAAAGCTCAGGTCTCCGAGGAGGATGTAGTCGGTAGAGGTCAGGGCGTGCGTGCTGATGAAGTCGGCGATGGAGTCGCTGAACTGGGGTCGGGGCCCAGGGGGTCTGTAGACAAGGGTGCCTCTAAGGGTGGTGTTGGGGTCCGTGTGGATCTGGAAGTGCATGTGTTCGGCGGTGCTGAGAGTGTCGTCGGTGCTGGTCGAGACCCTGATGGTGTTCTTGTGGACGATGGCGATTCCTCCTCCTACTGCGTTGATGCGGTCTCTGCGGGTGATCTTATAGCCGTCTGGGATGGCTATGGCGATGTCGGGGGCGGAGGAGTCGTTCATCCAGGTCTCTGTCAGGAAGGCGACGTCTGGTGATGATGTGTCGAGCAGGTCCCAGAGCTCGACGGCGTGTTTGCGTGCGGAGCGGGTGTTCAGTAGGATGCACCGGAGGTGGTTGAGGTCCTTCTTGGCGGGCGCCTCGGTGGCTCTGAGGCTGGTGTAGCTGCAGTTCCGGCAGCTGAAGGGACCATGGGTGCGTTTCTGGGCGGCCTTGAAGCAGTTGTGCGTCCGTCCAGGGTTGAGGGCGTGGAGTGTGGTGGCATCGTATCGGCGTCGGTCCTCGAGGCTGGAGCGGGGGGCGCGCGGTCCAGGGGTTCTGGCGCTGGGCGCGGTCCAGCCGCGCAGCGGCCGCCATATATGGGGAGGTGGGAGGGAGGAGCAGCTGGGAGGTGGGAGGCAGGGGCAGCGAATGGGCAGTCAGGGGGGCGGGGCCGCAGGGGACGCAGCGGTGGGAATGGAGAGAGGCAGCGGGGGCACAGAAGGAAAAATGGGGAGAGAAAACAAACAGAGAAATACGGGCACAGTACAATGGGGCAGAGAGGGCCACAGAAGGAAAAATGGGGAGAGAAAACAAACAGAGAAATACGGGCACAGTACAATGGGGCAGCGAGGGGCACAGAAGGAAAAATGGGGAGAGAAAACAAACAGAGAAATACGGTCACAGTACAATGGGGCAGCGAGGGGCACAGAAGGAAAAATGGGGAGAGAAAACAAACAGAGAAATACGGGCACAGTACAATGGGGCAGCGAGGGGCACAGAAGGAAAAATGGGGAGAGAAAACAAACAGAGAAATACGGTCACAGTACAATGGGGCAGCGAGGGGCACAGAAGGAAAAATGGGGAGAGAAAACAAACAGAGAAATACGGGCACAGTACAATGGGGCAGCGAGGGGCACAGAAGGAAAAATGGGGAGAGAAAACAAACAGAGAAATACGGGCACAGTACAATGGGGCAGCGAGGGGCACAGAAGGAAAAATGGGGAGAGAAAACAAACAGAGAAATACGGGCACAGTACAATGGGGCAGCGAGGGGCACAGAAGGAAAAATGGGGAGAGAAAACAAACAGAGAAATACGGGCACAGTACAATGGGGCAGCGAGGGGCACAGAAGGAAAAATGGGGAGAGAAAACAAACAGAGAAATACGGGCACAGTACAATGGGGCAGCGAGGGGCACAGAAGGAAAAATGGGGAGAGAAAACAAACAGAGAAATACGGGCACAGTACAATGGGGCAGCGAGGGGCACAGAAGGAAAAATGGGGAGAGAAAACAAACAGAGAAATACGGGCACAGTACAATGGGGCAGCGAGGGGCACAGAAGGAAAAATGGGGAGAGAAAACAAACAGAGAAATACGGGCACAGTACAATGGGGCAGCGAGGGGCACAGAAGGAAAAATGGGGAGAGAAAACAAACAGAGAAATACGGGCACAGTACAATGGGGCAGCGAGGGGCACAGAAGGAAAAATGGAGAGACAGAAAGCAAGAAATACGGGCACCGAGGCCACAAGCGGAGGGGCGAGCTTACACCATGGATGCGTGACACATCTATGGTGTGTCAGGCATCCATGGTGTGTCAGGCATCCATGGTGTGTCATGCATACATGGTGTGTCACGCATACATAGTGTGGCACGCATCCATAGTTTGTCACGCATCCATAGTGTGGCAGGCATCCATAGTGTGGCAGGCATCCATAGTGTGGCAGGCATCCATAGTGTGGCATGCATCAATAGTTGTCACGCATCCATAGTTGTCACGTATCCATAGTGTGCACACATCCATAGTGTGTCACGCATCCATAGTGTGTCACGCATCTATAGTGTGGCATGCATCCATGGTGTGGCAGGCATCCATGGTGTGGCAGGCATCCATAGTCTGTCACACATCCATAGTGTGGCAGGCATCCATAGTGTGGCACGCATCCATGGTGTGGCAGGCATCCTTAGTGTGGCATGCATCCATCGTGTGCACACATCCATTGTGTGGCACGCATCCATGGTGTGGCATGCATCCATGGTGTGGCACGCATCCATGTTGTGGCATGGTGTGCACACATACATAGTGTGTCATGCATCTATAGTGTGGCACGCATCCAAGGTGTGGCACGCATCCAAGGTGTGGCAGGCATCCATGGTGCGGATAGGCATCCATGGTGTGGCAGGCATCCATGGTGTGGCAGGCATCCATGGTGCAGCTAGGCATCCATGGTGTGGCAGGCATCCATAGTGTGGCATGCATCCATGGTGTGGTACGCATCCATGGTGTGGAAGGCATCCATAGTATGGCACGCATCCATAGTGTGGCACTCATCCATAGTGTTGCACGCATCCATAGTGTGTCACGCATCCACAGTGTGGCAGGCATCCATAGTGTGGCAGGCATCCATAGTGTGGCATGCATCCATGGTGTGCACACATCCATAGTGTGTCACGCATCCATAGTGTGGCACGCAACCAGGATGAGGCACGCATCCATGGTGCGGCATGCATCCATAGTGCAGCATGCATCCATAGTGCAGCAGGCATCCATAGTGCAGCAGGCATCCATAGTGTGTCACGCATGCATCCATAGTGTGGCAGGCATCCATAGTGTGAAAGGCATCCATAGTGTTGCAGGCATCCATAGTGTGGTGGGCATCCATAGTGTGTCACGCATCCATGGTGTGTCACGCATTCATGGTGTGGCACGCATCCATGGTGTGGCACGCATCCATGGTGTGGCAGGTATCCATGGTGCGGCAGGCAACCATAGTGTGTCACACATGCATCCATGGTGTGTCACGCATCCATAGTTTGGCACGCATCCATAGTGTGGCATGCATCCATAGTGTGGCATGCATCCATGGTGTGCACACATCAATAGTGTACTACGTTAATCAAAAAAGGGAGAGAGAGGTACTTAGTGGACCTTGCCTCCTGTATGAGATAAATCAATCAAAAGGTATGTTGCTTCAATGTTTACCAAATTGGTATGATGTCCTACGGAGCCACGAGCAGGCAAAGTATGCTTGGTGAGGGAGTAGCTTTGATGCAAGTCTGACTACAAGCGTCCCTCTCCTCCTGTGCGGAGCTCATGGGGCCAAGTTAGGATAATAATAAAATTAATTAGGACATCATACCAATTTGGTAAACATTAAAGCAACATACCAATTGGCTTTCATATAATGCACAATAATATACCTTGAATATACCCTGAAGAATATATCAGCCATCATTTAGGAGTGGCATTAGGGGATCAATTGTATTTGGTCCTGACGAAAAGCCGCAGGGGGAGGCTTGAAACATGTAGACCAGGAGTTACACATACATTATATTGTGCAACTCCAAACCCCCCTTTTTTTAACAATACCAGTCACAGGATTCAATAAAGTTTAGGTCCCTGGTGGGCAGGTATTTTTAAATCTTTTCTCATTAACTCACTGACCCTCCCACTCCTATTTTTCTACTAATATAGCCCACACCTTCCAGTAAGTGCTCCCATGTCGCCGTCAGTCGTAGCACGCCCCGTCCCGCAGCGGGGCGGGAAGAACCCAATGATGAAGCATGCCACCAAGGGTCCTGTTGGTGGGTGGTGGTTATTTTAAGAAATTTTTTTTTTTCCCTTAAGGAATATCTACACATCTGGAAGGATATCAGTCCAAAACTTTCTAGTGGATTCCTTTTGATTGATTTATTCACATCAATAGTGTGTCACGCATCCATAGTGTGGCAGGCATCCATAGTGTGGCACGCATCCATAGTGTAGCACACATCCATGGTGTGGCAGGCATCCATGGTGTGGCAGGCATCCATAGTGTGGCAAGCATCCATAGTGTGGCAGTCATCCATAGTGTGGCACTCATCCATAGTGTGGCAGGCATCCATAGTGTGGCATGCATCCATAGTGAGGCACGCATCTATGGTGTGGCACACAACCATGGTGTGGCACTCATCCATGGTCTGCACACATCCATAGTGTGTCACGCATTCATAGTGTGTCACGCACCCATAGTGTGGCACACATCTATAATGTGGCAGGCATCCATAGTGTGACACGCATCCATAGTGTGGCAATCAACCGTAGTGTGGCACACATCCATGGTTTGCACACATCCATGGTGTGGCAGGCATCCATAGTGTGTCAAGCATCCTTGGTGTGCCACGCATCCATGGGTTAGCTCCATCCATAATGTGGCATGCATCCATAGTGTGGCACGCATCCATGGTGTGGCACGCATCCATGGTGTGACATGCAACCATGGTGTGCACACATCCATAGTGTGGCACGCATCCATGGTGTGGCAGGCATCCATAGTGTGTCATGCATCCATGGTGTGGAAGGCATCTATAGTGTGGCACGCATCCATAGTGTGGCATGCATCGATAGTGTGTCATGCATCCATGGTGTGCACACATCCATAGTGTGTCACACATCCATGGTGTGCCATGCATCCATAGTGTGTCATGCATCCATGGTGTGGCAGGCATCCATAGTTTGTCACGCAGCCATAGTGTGGCAGGCATTTATAGTATGGCAGGCATCCATAGTGTGGCATGCACCCATAGTGTGGCACGCATCCATGGTGTGGCAGGAATCCACAGTGTGACAGGCATCCATAATGTGTCATGCATCCATGGTGTGCACATGTCCATAGTGTGCCATGCATCGATGGTGTGTCACCCATCCATAGTGTGTCATGCATCCATAGGGTAGCAGGCATCGATAGTGTGGCATACATCCATAGTGTGTCACACATCCATAGTGTGGCACGTACCCATGGTGTGGCATGCATCCATAGTGTGCACACGTCCATAATGTGGCACGCATCCATGGTGTGGCATGCATCCATGGTATGGCATGCATCCATAGTGTGGCAGGCATCCATTGTGTGTCACGCATGCATCCATGGTGTGGCAGGCATCCATAGTGTGGCACGCATCCATGGTGTGGCAGGCATCCATGTTGTGTCACGCATCCATGGTGTGGCACTCATCCATGGTGTGGCAGGCATCCATGATGTGGCAGGCTTCCATAGTGTGGCACGCATCCATAGTGTGGCACGCATCCATAGTGTGGCAGGCATCCATAGTGTGTCACGCATCCACTGTGTTCACACGTCGATAGTGTGTCACGCATCCATGGTGTTGGGATTTAGGGTTAGCGGGTGAGATTGGGGTTCCTTTCTATCATCCCTTTTACCTCTGTGAGTTTGCCACATACATGATTGGGTGCACTTGCGGGGGAAATTAGCATGCTGGCGGCAGGTATTTAAAACCCTGCCTGACTGCACGTCTTTGCTTGGTTTCGCTTCCCGTTCTTGTCACCGGAAGGTCTTTGCCAACGGCGTCCCCGGCGTGCTCCTTGCCTTCTGGAACTTCGCCCTGCAGAGGATCTTCGTAACGGGATCTGGACTCTGTTTTTCATGGACCATTGAAGGGACATTCCCGCATATCCCTCTTCCCTCCTTCGTTTTTCTGGATTTTGTCCTTTTCGGGGTTTTTGTTTGCGCTAGGGAGAGTACGGGCTGAGAGCGCTATTGCGCTCCCATCTCCCCAAGGTTCTATTTCCTGCATTTTGTTTACTTGTCCTTGTCGTTATGGGTTTCTTGGGCGATTTCACGGAGTAAGTCCCAAGACCGTAACTAACGAGATCACCTCTTCCTTGTTATAGCTATTGTTTTTTTTTGGCTAAGTATCGTCTTTTTCCCCTTGTTTTCTGGTTCGGAGAAGGTGGTAACTCGGCATCATTGGGAATTGGACTATTTTTTTGTATCCTGCCTTCCTCATGTGGACTTACCGCACAAATTCCCGCTATTGGATGGAATTGGCCTTACTCATGTATTCTTCCTTCTAGGCCACAAGACTATCAGAAAGGGGTAATCAGTCCAAAACTTTCTAGTGGATTCCTTTTGATTGATTTATTCACATCAATAGTGTGTCACGCATCCATAGTGTGGCACGCATCCATGGTGTGGCAGGCATCCATAGTGTGGCAAGCATCCATAGTGTGGCAGGCATCCATAGTGTGGCAGGCATCCATGGTGTGGCACGCATCCATGGTGTGGCAGTCATCCATGATGAGGCACAGATACATGGTGTGGCACACATCCATGGTGTGGCACGCATCCATAGTGTGTCGCGCATCCATCATTTGTTGCAGTTACACTTTTCGCCCTAAGTGGGACGGGTATGCCAGACGTGGGTCCCTTGCTCACTGTGCCACTGGATTCAAGCTAGCCTGGCTGATGAAGGGTGACATACCCCGAAACCGGTCCCCGGATGCTTGTTTCCGGTCCAGGGAGGACCTGGCCTGGCAGTTCGGTCTGGACTGTTCCCATGAGGCACAGGGTCAAGACTGATTTGCATATGGCTGGGTCCAAACTGGGGTGGCGTAGTGGGCAAAAGAACAATGGATTTAACCCAGATCTCTTGACTGGGGGAGAATGTTTGAATCATTCAGCATTCCGTCAATCATTTGTTGCAGTTACACTTTTCGCCCTAAGTGTGACGGGTATGCCCAGACATGGGTCCCTTGCTTACTGTGACACTGGATTCAAGCTAGCCTGGCTGATGAAGGGTGACATACCCCGAAACCGGTCCCAGGATGCTTGTTTCCGGTCCAGGGAGGACCTGGCCTGGCAGTTCGGTCTGGACTGTTCCCATGAGGCACAGGGTCAAGACTGATTTGCATATGGCTGGGTCCAAACTGGGGTGGCGTAGTGGGCAAAAGAACAATGGATTTAACCCAGATCTCTTGACTGGGGGAGAATGTTTGAATCATTCAGCATTCCGTCCATCATTTGTTGCAGTTACACTTTTCGCCGTAAGTGGGACGGGTATGCCCAGACGTGGGTCCCTTGCTCACTGTGCCACTGGACTCAAGCTAGCCTGGCTGATGAAGGGTGACATACCCCGAAACCGGTCCCAGGATGCTTGTTTCCGGTCCAGGGAGGACCTGGCCTGGCAGTTCGGTCTGGACTGTTCCCATGAGGCACAGGGTCAAGACTGATTTGCATATGGCTGGGTCCAAACTGGGGTGGCATAGTGGACAAAAGAACAATGGATTTAACCCAGATCTCTTGACTGGGGGAGAATGTTTGAATCATTCAGCTTTCCGTCCCTCATTTGTTGCAGTTACACATTTCGCCCTAAGTGGGACGGGTATGCCCAGACGTGGGTCCCTTGCTCACTGTGCCACTGGATTCAAGCTAGCCTGGCAAATGAAGGGTGACATACCCCGAAACCGGTCCCAGGATGCTTATTTCCGGACCTGGCCTGGCAGTTCGGTCTGGACTGTTCCCATGAGGCACAGGGTCAAGACTGATTTGCATATCACTGGGTCCAAACTGGGGTGGCGTAGTGGCCAAAAGAACGATGGATTTAACCCAGATCTCTTGACTGGGGGAGAATGTTTGAATCATTCAGCATTCCGTCCTTCATTTTTTGCAGTTACACAGGCATCCATACTGTGGCACTCATCCATGGTGTATATTGTAAAGGTAGAGGCCCCCTGCTATTAGGGTACAGTTCCTTAAGGCAGGGCTAATGAATCCAGTGTATAGACTTAAGGCAACATTAATATAAACAAAACATGAAACAATTTTAATAAAGAGCAAAAGAGAGAACCAACAGTATCTATATTTCTTTACAAAAATAATATTTATTAATACTTAATAGTGAAAATGCATTTCATGCTAAAATAACACCCCATTTATTCGGTTGATCGTGAAAAAATGTGGCACAAAATTGATGGTCTATTATTTTCTATTTTCGACGTGAGTCCTTACGCGGCGATTGTGGCGTGTAGAGGACCCTTCATTGTGGTGTTGGATACTATCAAAAAAATAAATTAATGTACCAACAAATAAGATACTGAAATCAAAATCAAGAAGACAGCACATATCAAGTGCATTGTCAGGTGCAATATAAACCGGTTTGGAAAATGAAAAACCTGACTCTATATTGAAGATCTATGATTGAAGCTCATCTTCATCCTCGGCTGAGAAGTTATCCTTGTTCTAAAGTTCGTAGTAACAGCAGTCACTACTTGATGAATCCATTTCGAGATAAAAGATACTAAAAGTTGACATACTGTGGCCCCTTTCCTGACGAAGGCACTTCTGTGCCGAAACGCGCGTCGAAAATAGAAAATAATAGACCATCAATTTTGTGCCACATTTTTTCACGATCAACCGAAATCAATTGTCATCAATGTATAATTGAAAAGAAGAAAAATGTATTTTTATATTGATTGTTAGTTAGTGGTTGTATGAATGAAGAAGAATGATTGAGTATAAATGGGGTGTTATTTTAGCATGAAATGCATTTTCACTATTAAGTATTAATAAATATTATTTTTGTAAAGAAATATAGATACTGTTGGTTCTCTCTTTTGCTCTTTATTAAAATTGTTTCATGTTTTGTTTATATTAATGTTGCCTTAAGTCTATAAACTGGACTCATCCATGGTGTGACAGGCATCCATGGTGTGTCACGCATCCATAGTGTGGCAGGTATCCATAGTGTGACACGCATCCATAGTGTGGCACGCATTCATGGTGTGGCACGCATCCATGGTGTGGCATGCATCCATAGTGTGGCAGGCATCCATAGTGTGACACGAATCCATAGAGTGGCACGCATCCATGGAGTACCACGCATCCATAGTGTGGAAGGCATCCATAGTGTGACACGCATCCATGGTGTGGCATGCATCCATGGTGTGGCAGGCATCCATAGTGTGGCACACATTCATGGTGTGGCACGCATCCATGGTGTGGCATGCATCCATGGTGTGACACGCATCCATAGTGTGGCACGCATCCATGGTGTGGCATGCATCCATAGTGTGGCAGGCATCCATAGTGTGACACGCATCCATAGAGTAGCAAAACCAAAGGGGATGATGGACAGAGTGTTGAACATTGCAAGCACTCACCCCCAGTCAACTGATCTAGGGCAAGACCACTGACTCATTGTCAGTGAAATTGCTCTCCCACCCTCGCAGCTCCACCATTAAGTGAGGCCTGCCCCTGCACTCTCGAGTGTTGGTGATCGAGGCCCTCCTCCACCCGCAGGTTTCCCTGCGCCTCATCCCTGGTGGTCCAGTGGACCTCTGTCTCCTACCTCTCACTCTGCTCTTTCACTCGTTTTTCTACCCTTTTCTATCTTTCACCTTTCTGCACTTTTCTGCATCTCTGCTCTTTTGTGCCTTATTTCTGCTCATTTTCCCTTCCTCTCGCTCTGCCCTTTCACTCGTTTTCACTCGTTTTTCTACCCTCTTTTATCTTTCACCTTTCTGCACTTTTCTGCATCTCTGCTCTTTTGTGCCTTATTTCTGCCTATTTTCCCTTTTTTCTTTATCCCTTATTTCATCCCTTTACCTTTCCCCGCCGCTGCTGCCCCCGCGGCCCCTCCCCCCCAGCGCGACCGGCCCAATCCAGCTCCGCTCCCGCCTCCCAGCTGTCCAGCCCTCCCCGACCCCTACTTAATGGCGGCCACTGCGGGGACAGGCGAGCAAGACCACTGACTCATTGTCAGTGAAATTGCTCTCCCACCCTCGCAGCTCCACCATTAAGTGAGGCCTGCCCCTGCCCCTGCACTCTCGAGTGTTGGTGATCGAGGCCCTCTGTAGTGTGCTGGCCCCACGTGTACAGCATACAAAGTAGACGTAGCCGAGTTGTAGTTGATGTAGTTTATTCAGTAGTAGCTGTAAGCTGGAACAGGCCCCACCAGGAGCAGCCTCCTAGCTGCTCAGCCCATCTTCCCAACTGTCTCACACACACCCAGGCACCCAAGCATTCCACTCACACTAACATTCTACGCGGAACACTCACACTGGCTGAGCAGCTAGGTACAGGGAACAGAATGACATGACCTGAGGATACTACATATCCTATCCCTTTTATACTGAACAATAACAAGATCCAAACAAAAATGAAAACAACTATACAATGAAAACAACTATACACAATAATGTACACATGAAGTAAACCATCCATTAACCCAGGGATGCAAAGAATGACATCACGAGAGGGAAAACGGAAGCACGAAGAAAGAAAGAAGAATGGAGAAATAGAAATGCACATGCACTATACCCATCCTCTTCCTTTCATAGTAATTGAAAAACAATAAGTAGCGTAATAAGAGCTCACATACACAAGTGAGCAAAACACACAAGACAGAAGAAAATGGTAAACTTAACCCAGACTAGAATACAATGGGTGGAACTACACCCAAGGAAGTACACCTCACATGAGGAGACTGTGGCGAAAACACCATACGCCACCCCTCATGTGAGGGACACTGTGGGACTAGAACCCCAGTGAAAAAAAAACAACGATTGGGACTGACACCCAATTGTACATATAATGTTACATGGGACTAACACCCAAGAACTTGTGCAGCAAGAAAGCAGCACAGTGTGACAAACGCACACAATACGTCGACACAACAGAACGACGCAAAAACACAGAGTGAAGCGCAGGGCGACTTATACACAAACATAAGACATGACGTTCAAACGGGTAACTGGGACTAACACCCAAACACAGACATCCAGAAGAAAGGATGTACATCAAACCCACTCTAAGGAATGACATAAGCTCAAAAACAAGGAGCGTAACTAGTAGTGTCACATGGGACTAAAACCCAAGGACATGTACAGCATCATTAAATAACCAAATGCAGTACAGTGTGGCACACGCACACAAGGTAATGGGACTAAAACCCATACCTAAAGTAACAAATCTGTAAATAAGAGAAATGGGACTTGAACCCACTCCCATCCCACAGACATGGATAAAACCTAAGAAAATGCGTGAACCAGAGACATGGGACTAAGACCCACTCCCATAAGGGACTAATTACCCATTATTAGAAAAGTAGGTGGGACTAACACCCCCTAAACATTGAGTATATGGGACTAAAACCCATACTAATTACATTAAGAAAATGCGTGAACCAGAGACATGGGACTAAGACCCACTCCCATAAGGGACTAATTACCCATTATTAGAAAAGTAGGTGGGACTAACACCCCTAAACATTGAGTATATGGGACTAAAACCCATACTAATTACATAGGTAGGACTGACACCCCTATACACAAACATATGAGTCCAGCGAGACTAACACGCACAAAAGCATACCACATGCATCACAAAGTGACTCACAGACAGACAGCGAAATGCCACCATACACTGTGAAGACGGGAAAGACAAACAGGTAGTGGGACTAAAACCCCTTACCATCCCTTAAGAGGGATACAGGCTTTGCACAACTACAAGCCAAAACCACAATGAAAACAAAATGATCACCCTCCAGTAAAGGACAAAACAACCCCCCAAAATATGTTCATGGATTAATAAAAATGCAGGCATATGAAGGAAACGAGTCACTCTCCATTTTGAAACAGATAAATACAGTGTATGTCCATGACAGCTGCAAGGTACAACAAGTTCACCAATTACACCTGTTTAAAAAAAAAAAAAACACATAGCCAAGAGCAGCTGGGTCCGACTTTTGCAGAGACAGCGCACCAGCCAGAAACACCTCCAAAATACTTTGTTGAAGAGTTGGCAAAAAGTTTCTTACGCTCCAAAATTGCTCTCAACGCAGTTCCTCCAACTACGGGATCGGGCACCCTCACACGCAGGGAAATCCATGTAGAGCGAGTCATTAAAATCCATCTGTGCGACAAAACGACCAACTCGTCGAGACTTTCAAGACTTTTGGCAGTGCTCATGTTGACCGAGGCGCCGCTTGAGACCTTCAACTCGTGTTAAACTTTATTATTTTGAACAAATTGGTTGGCAGGAATACACACCTCAACGTTAACAGGCAATACAGTATGCCTGCATCTTCCAACTCCAAAATGGCGGCACGTTCATGTAACGCACGCCGGGTGGCTCCAGGCACGCTCTTGCTGCCAAGCGTTAAGAGGCAGCATAGTGTACCGCCTGACAACCAAAACGTCATGCAAGTTCTGTTGAGGCTCCGCGCGACACTACGGACTAGGTGAGGAGCGCGAGCACTTAAATTCAAATTACAGCATAACTGTTGCTCTAGCGGCCACAACATAGGAAAGAGAAAACTTCACATAGTTCACATTGAAAACCAAAGGAGTCTCACCTAGTTGGCTCGCCAGTGCGGCTGGCAGACTCTCGTGCACTCCTCTCGACGCAAACAGCCGATGAATACATGAATAGTCCGTTGCCTGCTGCCATCAAGCAAAAGTGGGGTGTACAGGCACAAGCCGAACTCCTCAAGTCCTGCACCAACACGGAGACTAATTAATGTGATAATGTCATAAAAGCCAGGCAATACAACCTTTTGAGCATGTACACAGTCACTTGCAGAAGGACAACGTTACGAAAAACGGCAGTATGACACTTCTCACTGGAGGTGGAAACTCATGCAACCACATGTTACTTTACAACATCAGGCACTGTAAACGTTTCTTGTGGCCTAGGTTCTTCTGCAAGGAGTAGGCTGGCTTGAAAGCATATTTAGAGATGTTATAGATGACGAGATCAAGGCACAGCATCCCAGCGCTGGGCTGTCCGGTGTTGGGGACACTGGTGGGGCTGCGATGCGTCCTTGACCGGTTTCTCTTACTTGTGTTACTTGTTTCTTGTTCCTTTTTGTCGTTAAACGTAGTCCTGCTGTGCTCCATGTCTATAATTGGCATCCAACTGGCTGCTTGAGTTTCTTTAAACTTGTTGCTCTTCATCTGTTAACGCGTTGGTTTCTTAGCTCCAGATCATCGCCATAAATATGTAGTGGGCTGGCCCCACGTGTACAGCATACAAAGTAGACGTAGCCGAGTTGTAGTTGATGTAGTTTATTCAGTAGTAGCTGTAAGCTGGAACAGGCCCCACCAGGAGCAGCCTCCTAGCTGCTCAGCCCATCTTCCCAACTGTCTCACACAAACCCAGGCACCCAAGCATTCCACTCACACTAACATTCTACGCGGAACACTCACACTGGCTGAGCAGCTAGGTACAGGGAACAGAATGACATGACCTGAGGATACTACACCCTCCTCCACCCGCAGGTTTCCCTGCGCCTCATCCCTGGTGGTCCAGTGGACCTCTGTCTCCTACCTCTCACTCTGCTCTTTCACTCGTTTTTCTACCCTTTTCTATCTTTCACCTTTCTGCACTTTTCTGCATCTCTGCTCTTTTGTGCCTTATTTCTGCTCATTTTCCCTTCCTCTCGCTCTGCCCTTTCACTCGTTTTCACTCGTTTTTCTACCATCTTTTATCTTTCACCTTTCTGCACTTTTCTGCATCTCTGCTCTTTTGTGCCTTATTTCTGCCTATTTTCCCTTTTTTCTTTATCCCTTATTTCCACCCTTTACCTTTCCCCGCCGCTGCTGCCCCCGCGGCCCCTCCCCCCCAGCGCGACTGGCCCAATCCAGCTCCGCTCCCGCCTCCCAGCTGTCCAGCCCTCCCCGACCCCTACTTAATGGCGGCCACTGCGGGGACAGGCGAGCAAGACCACTGACTCATTGTCAGTGAAATTGCTCTCCCACCCTCGCAGCTCCACCATTAAGTGAGGCCTGCCCCTGCCCCTGCACTCTCGAGTGTTGGTGATCGAGGCCCTCCTCCACCCGCAGGTTTCCCTGTGCCTCATCCCTGGTGGTCCAGTGGACCTCTGTCTCCTACCTCTCACTCTGCTCTTTCACTCGTTTTTCTACCCTTTTCTATCTTTTACCTTTCTGCACTTTTCTGCATCTCTGCTCTTTTGTGCCTTATTTCTGCTCATTTTCCCTTCCTCTCGCTCTGCCCTTTCACTCGTTTTCACTCGTTTTTCTACCCTCTTTTATCTTTCACCTTTCTGCACTTTTCTGCATCTCTGCTCTTTTGTGCCTTATTTCTGCCTATTTTCCCTTTTTTCTTTATCCCTTATTTCCTCCCTTTACCTTTCCCCGCCGCTGCTGTCCCCGCGGCCCCTCCCCCCCAGCGCGACCGGCCCAATCCAGCTCCCCTCCCCGCTCCTGCCTCCCAGCTGTCCAGCCCTCCCCGACCCCTACTTAATGGTGGCCACTGCGCGGCCGCTGGCGCGCCGAAGGCGCGTCAAAGGCAAGCCCGTCTGCGCCCGTCCGCGACCCGACCGCGACCAGCGCCAGGAACCCTGGACCTCCGCCCCGCCAATGCTACGACCCAGCAGCACTCCACGCACTCAACCCAGGCCGCAACAACAACTGCAAGCTAGCATCACCAGCCGACTCCCACGGACCCTTCAGCTGTCACCGCTGCCGGCACACCTGCAGCACCGCCAAGAACACGGATCCAGCCCAACCCGCCCAGAAGACCACAACCGAACCGAAGACCCTGCAATGCATCCTCCTCAATGTCCGATCCCTCCACAAACACGCCACAGAAATCTGGGACCTCCTCGACAGCACCACCCCGGACGTACGTTCTTCACCGAAACCTGGATCAACACCACCTCGGGACCGGACATCGCCATCGCCATCCCCCAAGGATACAAGATCTCCAGGAAGGACCGCCCCACCCGCCCAGGAGGAGGAATCGCCATCGTCCACAAATCCAGCCTCCGCCTGAGCACACTCCCTGACGAGCCCACAGAACTGATGGAACACCTTCACTTCAAGATACTGGCCAGCCCCACCGCCACCCTCCGAGGATCCCTCATCTACCGACCCCCTGGACCCCGCGGACCCTTCGCCAACTCCATCACAGACATTATCTCCCCGCAGGCCATCGCATCCACCAACTACACCCTGCTGGGAGACCTCAACTTCCACCTCGACAACCAACTGGACCCCAACACCACATCCCTCCTGGACAACCTCCACAACATTGGACTGCGCCAGATCGTGACCGAGCCCACGCACTCAGCAGGACACACCCTCGACCCCCTCTTCACTACAGGAAACTCCATCACCTTCAGCCACACCACCGAACTCCCATGGACCGACCATCGTTGCGTCCACTTCACCTTCAGAACACCCACCATCCACAGACACCAGCACCTGCTTCCACGAAGAAACTGGACTGTTAGAAATGGGATCTCTGGTTGGCTGAGGCTTGCGCCAAAGCCAGGCAGAGACCACCACTCTAGTCAGGGCAAGGAAGTTACACGCCGAAGATAACCCCTGCTCACCCCCTTGGTAGCACGGCACGAGCAGTCAGGCTTATCCCGGAGGCAATGTGTAAAGCGTTTGCGCAACACACACACAGCACAACACCCAAGGCACACTACAAAAGGAACTCCACACAAGGTTATATATAAAAATAGCCTTTGTATTATCATAAAACACATTAGAATAGTACTCACATACAATACACTGTGCCAACTGGCACGGGACAATATTTACAGGGGATTATGTACACATGACAGGGCCACGTGGACCACTGTCAGAACCATCACCTAGTAAAAGGTAATAGATGTAGAACACATAATAAATGTAGGACATATCAGAACCGTACAACCAGTAATCACTGGCAACCACTGTACTTAGCATCAGCCTGTAACATAAACCATATTATGCACAGCATCACATTAGGCGCAAAACCTTATGCGCCAACCTCACCAGCATAAACCCATTATGCAATTATCTCTCCAGTCTAAACGCATTAGACAATAACATCCTAAGTCTAAATCACATTAGGAAATAATCTCAGGGGAAAATAACTCACCACCTAAACGCATGAGGAAGTAATAACCTCACAAGCATAAAAACCACATTTTAGAGGTAACCAAAACAGGGTGCGTAAAACATACTACCTGCATTACATTTCCTAGCACCACCTACTCACAGTAGCACATAACCTCATAGTAGAAAGAACCATAGCAGAGGTATAGATCACATTAGCCTATAAATCCTAGGAAAGAAGCTCACTAACACACAAATCACATTAGGGGCTGGCGCCCTATAAACCTAGCAGTCCCCTTGGCCAACTGGCCATCTCACAAGGGGCTCAAATGCCCTATGTCCAAAAGTCAGGGCGCGCTGCAAGGGCAGCGAAAGTCAAGGGTGCGCAATCTGCGCAGGTCTAAACGGTGCAGCTGGCACTAAGTGCTGCGCAGCTGTGAATGTCAGGGGCACAGGAGTGCATCTCACTCCTAACTTCAACATGTCCCCTAAAGCAAAGAGAAAGACCTAAACGGTGCAGCTGCCCACTACTTGCTGGGCAGCTGGGAATGTTAAAATGAGGCCTGGGCCCTCAATGGTCCTAAAAACAAATGTGTCCCCTTCGTTGGAGCCACCCGGGCTCTGGAAACAACATGGCCCCCAAGTCCCACTCAGGGACTGCTTAAAAATAGAATAGCCCCCTCGTTGCAGCGGCCCGCAACTGCGGCGCCGCTGTGAAGCAAATGAAGAACTGGCACCACTGTGCCTGGGGACCCCCTCTGGGGCCCTTTTAATAAAATTACCCCATCGGTGCAGCTGCCCTCTGCAAGCGGGGCAGCTGAAATTATTGCGAGCGGGGAAGCACGGGCCCCTTTTGGCCCTTAAACAATAAGAATGCCCCGCGTTGGAGCCATCGGGCTTCAAAACCATATGCCCCCAAACGTTGGAGCCACACGGGGCTCTAACAATCATTAGCCAAACGTTGGAGCCACCTAGGCTCTAAAACCATTACGCCCCTTGTAGGAGCCACGCAGGCTCTAAAACAAACTATGCCCCTTGTTAGAGCCATCTGGGCTCTGAGGCAACTATGCGCCACGTGGGAGCGGCCCGCTGCCAAAACGGGGCCGCTCAGGATCTGTGCCTCGATCAGGCACCAACAATAGCCCCCACGGAGCCCCCCAGCCCTTTCTAACTCACCGGGCTGCTCTCTGGGGACTCCTTTTCACCCGGTCCCGCTCCTGGGGGGTGGGTCTCCTCACAGGCGGTGGGCGGGGCTCTCTCACTCATGAGAGACTCGCTGGGGGATCCGGTGGCGTCTCCCTCGCTTCGCCCGGTCCCCTCTCTCTCGCGGGACCGGAGCTTCTCTTGCGGCGGCCTGCGGAGTCGCTGTTTGCTCCGGCCACACTCCTCTTCACCCGGGCCCCGGGACTCATCCTTAGCACTCTGGGAGGCGGGGTATGCTCCCGTCCTCCTTTCCTTCAATCGCGGTGGGGGCAGGCACCGACAATGTGCCTCGTGCCCCCTCCGCCATACCGGCACCTCTCCCCTTCACCCGGGCCCCCTCCTGGGACCCGGGACCTCATCACCGAGCCTGCGAGGCTCCGTCCGGATCTCTGGCGGCGGGGCGGGACTTCCTCTCCTCGCTCCGCCCATGTCCCAGGCAGACGTGCCTGACTTCCTGGTCGCGCTGCAGCGGCCGGGAACAGATTTCTTCGGCGGCCCCGGGGCTGCGGCGGTGATTTTAAAAAGTAGAACGCGGGGTAGGCACCCGCATTTACATTAAATAAAAAGCAGCCATGTGGGGTGGGCACCCACGTTTTAAATATAAAAATAAGCGGAGTGGGCTCCCGCTCGATCACGGAGCCCGGGGGAATCCCTACACCAGGGATTCCCTCTCCCTGGACGGCAGCTCAGCGCTGCGGAGCCCTCGTGCTCCTTTTCTGGGTAATTAAAGGATAGCGCTTCCAGGCGCTAGATGAAGCCCAAGTCCTGCAGGCAAAGAGATGGAGCAAAGGAAGCTCCCAGCAAAGAGGTCTTCAAGGTCCAGGGGCAAGGCAGAGCCCAGGGAGGCAAGCCCTCCTGGCAGCCCCCCCTGGGCCCCAGCAGCAGCACGCCCCTGGCAGATTCGAGTCCAGGAACAAGAACAGGAACACTGAACAGCCCACATGGGGTCACAGCCCCTTCTTTTATACACCCTAATCCCTTTGTGACACAGCACAGGGCTGGGGAAAAACCAGACGCAGCTGGTTTGGGGGAGCTTTGGAGCACTTTGTTTTGCTCAGCTCCTCTCTCCTTTCACAGGACAGGCTAGGGACATCAGACGCACCACAGGAGGTGGAGCCAGCATTGCAGAGGGAAGGCACAGCCCTATTCAGACCCAGGTAGCACTCCTCCTCTCACTCTATGTGCAGATCTCCCTATTCAGCCCTGCGCTGACTCACCCTGCCCCTCCTGGAGCCACACACACTTCCCAGCCCCTGTCACTCACAAGCCAGACATGCAATTCACATCAGGCCGGCAGACACAGAGCACACAGAAATGCCAACTTCTAGAAGTGGCATTTCTCTACCAGTCACCATAAATCTGCGCACACCATTGCGCAGCATTTATTCTCACGAATTCAGACATACTAGACTTGACCACACTGCTCCTCACATAACAGGAATTACCACTGACACACTCATCCTCAATGCATTCCTATGGGAGGGCAGGCCAGTCTCACCACACACGCACACCGCGCGCACGCACTTTACACTGGGCCACAGTGATAAAGTGCCCAGAGGTCTAAAATCACCAACACTACGCAGGGAAAAGGCTAAGGGACAGGCAAAATGTTCAGGGGTGAACCTGCCAAAAAGGGCCAGGTCCAACATGGACCAAAATCACCGACGACCAGCTCACCTCCTCACTCAACAACTCCACCCCAACCATCGCGGAAAACGACGACCCCAACACCGCAGCCCGAACCCTGCATAGATGGATCTCGGACAGCACCAACACCATAGCCCCCTCAAGAAAAACAACAATACCCGCGCCAAGAAAGCCAGATGGTTTACCACCGAACTTCGAGAGTCCAGAAGAACATGCCGCCGCCTCGAAAAGGCCTGGAGGAACACCAAATCCACAGAAGCCCACGACAACTTCAGAGCCGCGACCAATGCCCACCATCAACTCATCAGAGAAACGAGGAAAAAAGCGATTGAAGACAGAATCTCCACCCACGCGCACAACAGCAAGGAACTCTTCAGCATCATCAAGGAGTTCGCCCAACCCACTAGCGAGTCTACCGACATCCCTCCCTCACAAGACCTCTGCGACAAACTCAGCACCTTTTTCCACCACAAAATCAAGAGCATCTACGACAACTTCGACGAAGACAACCAACACACTGAACCCTCACCAACCACCCCCGAGACCCGGAAACCAGTGATTGACGACTGGACAGCCCTCACCACCGAAGACACACTGAAGACAATGAAGTCAATCCACTCAGGGGCCCCCACGGACCCCTGCCCCCACCACATCTTCAACAGAGCCGCCGACACCATCGCACCCATGCTCCGCCACACCATCAACCGCTCCCTGGCGACCGCCTCGTTCCCCGACGACTGGAAACACGCCGAGGTCAACCCCCTCCTAAAGAAACCCTCAGCGGACCCCACCGACCTGAAAAACTACAGACCCATCTCCCTGCTCCCGTTCCCAGCGAAAGTCATCGAGAAAGCCATCAACAGCCAACTCACCACATTCATTGAAGAACACAACATCCTCGACTCCTCCCAATCCGGCTTCAGAAAAAACCACAGTACGGAAACCGCCCTCCTCGCCGCAACAGACGACATCCGCACCCTACTGGACAAAGGAGAAACAGTAGCCCTCATCCTCCTCGACCTATCAGCGGCGTTCGACACAGTCTCCCACTGCACCCTAATACGCAGACTCCACGACGCAGGAATCCAGGACAAGGCCCTCGACTGGATCCGCTCCTTCCTCTACGGCAGGACGCAGTGGGTCAGACTCCCCCCTTTCCTCTCGGACCCCACACCTACCACCTGCGGAGTCCCCCAGGGCTCCTCCCTCAGCCCGACGCTCTTCAACGTCTACATGGCTCCACTCGCCCCCATCGTCAGAACCTACGGACTCAACATCGTGTCATACGCAGACGACACCCAGCTCATCCTCTCCCTATCCAACGAGCCCAACACCGCCAGACGCAACTTTCGAGAAGGCATGGAAGCCGTCGCCAAATGGGTGAAAAACAGCTGCCTACAACTAAACACCAACAAAACAGAAGTACTCATCATGGGCCCAAACCCCGATGCCTGGAGCGACACCTGGTGGCCCCCCGCCCTCGGAAACCCGCCAACCCCCACGGACCACGCACGCAACCTGGGAATCATCCTGGACTCCGAGCTCAAAATGGACCGCCAGATCAACTCTGTCTCGTCTTCCTGCTTCCACACCCTCCGCCTCCTTCGTAAGACCTTCAAATGGATCCCCCTCGAACACCGAAAGACCGTCACTCACGCCCTGGTCACCAGCAGACTCGACTACGGCAACGCACTCTACGCCGGAATAAACAAAAACCTCACCCGCAAGCTACAGAACATCCAGAACGCCACCGCAAGACTGGTCCTCAACCTGCCAAAACACTGCCACATCTCCCAGCACCAGCGCACACTCCACTGGCTCCCTGTCGAGGCGAGAATCACCTTCAAGATGCTCACCCACGCACACAAGGCCCTCCACGGCACCGGACCAGCATACCTGAACAGCCGACTCAAATTCCACGCACCCCAAAGGACCCTACGATCAGCCCAGCTCTCCTACGCCGTTGTCCCCCGCACCAGAAAGACCAGATCGGGAGGCCGCTCCTTCTCCTTCCTCGCGGCCAAAGCATGGAACACCCTTCCGCTCCACCTCAGACAGACAACATCGCTACCCATCTTCGCAAGAAACCTCAAAACCTGGCTCTTCGACAGACCCCGTCCTTGATGGATGGAACCTGCACCCCCCCCCACCCATAGCGCCTTGAGACCCTTACGGGTGAGTAGTCGCGCTTTAACAAACCCCTGATTGATTGATTAATCCATCATCATTCATTAGCTCACTCCGCCACCCCAGTTCATTCTGTCCATCAATTGTTGTTTTTGCACGTATCCATAGAGTGGCACGCATCCATGGAGTGCCACGCATCCATAGTGTGGAAGGCATCCATAGTGTGACACGCATCCATAGTGTGGCACACATCCATGGTGTGGCATGCATCCATGGTGTGGCAGGCATCCATAGTGTGGCAGGCATCCATAGTGTGGCACACATCCATGGTGTGGCACGCATCAGTGGTGTGTCATGCATCCATGGTGTGGCAGGCATCGATAGTGTGGCAGGCATCCATAGTGTGGCAGGCATCCATGGTGTGGCACGCATCCATGGCTTGGCATGCATCCATGGTGTGGCAGGCATCCATGGTGTGCAACGCATCCATAGTGTGTCACGCATGCATACTGTGGCAGGCACCCATAGTGTGGCACACATCTATGGTGTGGCAGGCATCCGTAGTGTGGCACGCATTCATATTGTGGCATGCAGCCATGTTGTGGCACGCATTCATATTGTGGCATGCAGCCATGTTGTGGCACGCATCCATGGTGTGGCTTGCATCGTGTGGCATGCATCCATAGTGTGGTACGCATGCATGGTGTGTCACGCATCCATGGTGTGGCACGCATCCATGGCATCACGCATCCAAGGTGTGGCATATATCCTGGTGTGGCAGGCATCCATGTTATGGCACGCATCCATGGCATCACGCATCCAAGGTGTGGCATATATCCTGGTGTGGCAGGCATCCATGTTATGGCACGCATCCATGGTGTGTCATATATGCATAGTATGGCATATACCCATGGTGTTGCATGCCCCCATTTTATGGCATATACCCTTGGTGTGGCACGCATCCATGATGTGAAACGCACAGTTGGCGTTGCACGCATTGGCGGGACGGCACGCATCTATGGAGTGACGTGTGTCTATACTTCCAGTCAGCTAGGCTGGAAATATTATTTACCTTGTGCAAGTCCTAGGGCGGTGGCCAAAAGGGTGACGAGCCGGAGGCCGGCGCCCCGGATTGCCAGTGGCACATTCATGCCTTTCGCAGCGGAGGGCAGGCGGGCACTGAGATGGCAGAAGGAAGGGGTTCAGCGAGGCCAACGCACCCCTCCGAAGCACTGCCTGGAGGGCCAGAGGCCAAGGACGACAACTCGGAATAGTAAAAGAGCAGTTACTGGGAGGAAACGTGGGGTGTGAACCGCACCAGCTTGTTGTGCTCTAAAGAAAACCAAAGCTAGAAATGCAGTATTTACACTAGAAAAGCTCTCTCTGCGTGCTTCCCGTAGGAACAGTCAAACAGCCGGTTTCCCCCGCAGAGAAGTGCGTTGTGTTCCCGGAATAGTGTTTCTTTTCCCTTCGGATGGCCTGACTGTAAAAAACCTTCCCCTGCCTCTGGCTAAATCTGGCAGGTCCTGGCAAGTGAGGCAGAATTCTCCTGGCAAGGCAGACCGGAGGGCACCAGCTGGCAGAGAAAGTGTACACGTGCAGCCCCCTCGACGAGGCCGTCAGCTTGGCACCGGCACCCGGCATTGGAGTTGATTTGAGTCCGAACTCCTGATCTGCCGAGGGCATCCCTCCCCACACCTGGGCAGTAGGTTGCCTCTTTTTCAGTAGCACTAGCGCCTTTCAGTTTCCGCCTGTAAATCCTACAGCTTTTCATGAGGCTAAAGCAGGCCTTGGTAATTCTTGCCCTGCGGCAGTAAAATAACAAGGAAGCAAGAAGACTCGCGCGGCTGTAGTTAAATAACGCTAAAGTGGAAGTAGAGCTTGTAGCGCCCAGACGTGAATGTGCCTCGTCCACAAGGAAGGTGAACGCAGAAGGGCAGCAGGATGTGACCGCAGACCGCACTAATTGCTTCTTACTCACTCCAAACTACTGCGGCAGGGCTGCCTCAGCAACAGGTGCTGTGGAGCAACGCAACAGGTGAGGGACCAGCGCGAGACCAGTCACATATCAAAACCAGACAGATATTACACACCAATAAACATATAGCTGATTCAGAGAAAAGGACCCAAAGCGAGCCACTATTCTTAAGTTAAAGAATATTCTCTGGCAGCATTTACTACATCTTCTATTGTAGCTTCCATATCAAGTTACAATATGTACAGAACAGCACTGTGACAACTAATACATTACATTTCCTAGCCAATACTACGTAACTAATAGTGAAATCTCCTAGCAAATACCCCAAAGGAGTCACGGTTGACCACCCCTTAGGCCTTTGTGGCATTGGCTGATTCAATTGACTTGGACCCAGGACTAAACCCCGGTGGTCCCTCCATAAGTTGTCCTCTACAAGGCAAACTCACCTGCCGCCTCAAGACAGACGAGGCTTGGGCCAGAATAGCAGGTGGTCCCCAAAACAACCATGCCAGAGCCACCCAATACAGGGATTCCCCCTGGAACCCAATGGGAGATGGGCCTTGGCAACCGGGCCATACCTTGGTCCCCTCACACAGCTACCATCCTCCTGTATCCCCAGCGCCGTGTAATGGAGTACCCTGGTCGGCTATGGATAATCGCTGTTGCGGACGTCCTCAGCCTTCCAGTAGAGGCCGTAGTACCACTGCTCCGGCATGAGCTAAAGACTTAAAATCCAATTCCATCTTGAATTAGCCTGCACTTATATTCTTGATGCCAAGGTTGTCTGCATGTGTTGTAGCCAACCAGGACTTCTCCCCTGCCCCTACCCACCCCGAATGATGATCAAACGCACCCCACTCAGTGGAATTAATACAGGGATGGGAGGGTGGGGAAAAGCACTCCAGTGGCGCAAGGGCAAGGGTCATGTCGGCAGGGGCAATCAGGCAGCGATGTATGATCAGGTAGCATTCACCCATTATTTAACCTGTCTTGCCGCCGTTGATGAGCGCCCAGCCGACTCCGCCGATCAAGTTTCAACCAATGGTTGCTCACTGTGTGGGACTGCGAAATTCGAAACGTGGCCACCGCTGGCCACTGCCCTCGACAGGTTCGATACAACCCTTAGCGGAGGAGTGTTGCCCCACTGCGTGACAGCAGTGAAGGAAAGCAAAAACAAAATGATAATAACAATCGTTATTATCATTTTATTTCTTCCCTGTCTGCTGCTGCAGCGTGGGGGTGGGGGTGGGGGTGGGGCTGCTCTGCTCACAGAGCAGGGAAGGGGAGGAGTGGTGGGCACATTGAAGTGCGCATGACGCTTTGGCTGGCCGTCTCAGGCCGACCAAACAGTCATGCTCACTTAGCATGTTCTCCGCCCATGCTGCATTACAGCCTGGGTGGAGAACATGCTGAGGCCCCCAGTCCCCGTTTGAGCGCTGAATTACAGCGTTCAAACCAATCACAATGCTGCATTGCAGTGTTGTGATTGGCTTAGGGGAGCCAATCACAACGCTGCATTGCAGCATTGTGATTGGCTCAGGGGAGCCTGGCTGCTTCCTGGTCGGCAGACTGAGGAGAGACGAGCGGTGAGGAGGTAAGTCGATATTTTTTTTTTTACATCTCTTTACCCGCTCGCTGCCCGCCTTGCCACCACAGATCCATGCCGGCCGCCACTGTCTCCGGTGCCTGTGGCCCCTTTGTCCAAAGTATGGGGCCCAGTGTAGAAGTGAAGAGGGTCCCCTGAGTCTCCCATATCTCACAGATAGTCATTAGCCTTAGCTGAATGGGCGAACCCTGAAGGGTTGGGGTCGGGAGGGGGGCTGCGCCTCAGTGGCTACAGAGGCCTGCGCTATGCCCCTGAGCATCGCCTTTTCCCAGCATTGTCCTCAAGTTTGGCAAGTCAGCAAATTCATAGCCGTGGATAGATCTGGGTTGGTCGCAAAGCACGAGTCGAGCCATTGAAAGATTTGGCAGGCACACCGCACAACCAACGTCATGTTAATTTAAAGATTCTTCCATTCTTTAATGCTGTTTCTTCAACGTTTGTAAGTGCTTCAATTTAGTACATTAAAATATGTCACTGCTTAGAATAGCATTTACTAAAAGTAATAGTTTGTAAACCCGACCTTAGCGTCCAGCTGTCCTGCGTTCAGCATGTTGTGCCTCGTGACGCAGCGGTTAATGTGCAGTTGGCCTTTCATCCGCGCCCCTCCCCACCCCCGTGTCTGAGTGCCGGGGCCGCGGCCTCTCTCCTCCAGGGTCACTGACGAGTTTGGCCTCTGAATGAGGCACTGTTCTGTGTTTGTAAATCACGGCCCACAGCTGTTAACAAGCGATAGTAACGAGGACATAATCATGTGCTTATCACAGAGCACGTGCGCCAGAGGCTGGAAGCACATAAACTGCGTGCGTCACACACAGCCGTCCACAGAGGAGACGGTGACAGACCAGCCACACAGGCAGTCTCTGAGGAGACGGTGACAGACCAGCCACACAGGCAGTCACAGAGGAGACGGTGACAGACCAGCCACACAGGCAGTCACAGAGGAGACAGACCAGCCACACAGGCAGTCTCTGAGGAGACAGACGGTGACAGACCAGCCACACAGGCAGTCTCTGAGGAGACAGTGACAGACCAGCCACACAGACAGTCTCTGAGGAGACAGTGACAGACCAGCCACACAGCCAGTCTCTGAGGAGAACGTGACAGACCAGCCACACAGACAGTCTCTGAGGAGACAGTGACAGACCAGACACACATCCAGTCTCTGAGGAGACTGTGACAGACCGGCCACAGAGGAGGCGGTGACAGACCAGCCACACAGGCAGTCTCTGAGGAGACTGTGACAGACCGGCCACTTGGGCAGCCACCGAGGAGACGTGACAGACCGGCCACACAGGCACTCTCTGAGGAGAACGTGACAGACCGGCCACACAGGCAGCCACAGAGGAGGCCGTGACAGACCAGCCACACAGGCAGTCTCTGAGGAGACGGTGACAGAACAGCCACACAGGCAGCCACAGAGGACACGGTGATAGACCAGCCACACAGGCAGTCTCTGAGGAGATGGTGACAGACCAATCACACAGGCTGTCACAGTGCAGGCGGGGACAGACCAGCCACACAGGCAGTATCTGAGGAGACAGTGACAGACCAGACACACAGGCAGCCACAGAGGAGACCGTGTCTGTCCAGCCACACTCTGGCAGTCACCGAGGAGACAGTGACAAACCAGCCACTCACAGGCAGTGGCAACAGAGGCAGTGACAGACCAGCCACAGGCAGTCACAGAGGAGATAATTATAGACCAGCTCCACACATGCAGTCATAGAAGAGACAGTGACTTACTAGCCACACACAGGCAGTTACTGGAGTGACAGTGACAGACCAGCCACACACACAGTGACAGAGGAGCCATGACATACCAGCCACACATAGACCGTTACAGAGGATACAGTGACATGCCTGCCACATTCAGGCAGGAAAGAGTGACAAACCAGCCACACTCAGGCAATCACAGAGGAGAAAGTGACAGGCCAGCTACATACATAGGCAGTCATTGAGGAGATAGTGACAGACCAGCCACACACTGGCAATCACAAAGATGGTAGAAACAGTGTAGATGGCAGCCATCACTATCCACAGGCAATCAGGGCAGTCATAGTGTAAGCACATGTAGTCAGTCACCGAGCTGGTGTTCACAAGAAGCAAACAAAAGTGACCATAAAATCAGCAGTCACAGCAGGGCAAGCATCATGCAGTCAAGGATTGTGAAACATAAAATGTTTCAAAATAGTTGCACACAGGCAGTCTCCATCACAGTAACACACAGGCCATAACAGAGCAGTCATACATACTCAATGGGCACAGGCAATCCCAGGCCAGTCGCACTTAGGAAATCACTGATGAGTCACACAAATACAATACACTCACACTTTGAGGCAGGCAAGCCCTTAAATCAACAGGGAGAACCAAGCCAGTGGTGAGCCAAGGGCCTGGCTTGTCTCTGGTCTTTCAGTAGGCATGTGGACACTTAGCCTTCCACTTGCTTGTGGCCTCCAGCTCCTGCTTGTTCCAGCCTGATCCAGTGACACCACCGCTGCCTGGGTTTTCCCGCCCGGGTTTTCCCCCTCACCGTTTTTCCCGCCAACAGAAGCCCCGCCCACCCCAAGACCTACTTAATGCAGAACACAGAACTACCGCTTCAGTAGGCACCTGGAAACCTAGCCTGCCACTTGCTTGTGGCCTTCAGTTCCTGCTTGTTCCAGTCTGATCCAGAGACACTGCCGCTGCCCGAGTTTTCCCACCCAGGTTTTCCCACTCACAATTCTTCCTGCCAACAGAAGCCCCACCCATCCTAGAACCTACTTAATGCAGGCCGCAGCCAGACCGCGCAGTGAATGTGGTGCTGCTGGTGCACCGAAGGCGCACCAAAGGCAAAATTGTCTGCGCCCATCTGCAACTGGACAGCGCCCAGTGCCATGACCCCTGGCCCTTGCGCCCCTTGAAGATACACCGTCGCTGAGCAATACATCCTCAACCCTAGGCGCCGCAACAAACACTGCCACTGCGCTGACCTATGCTCCACAGTTGAACCTTTCACGCCTGCACCCACTGCCACTTCAGCTGCTACAGCACACACAACAGCCCACCGATCAGCCCTACCCGGAACACACCACAGACACCGCCTGAACAAAAACACCAACTCGCATGTGCCCTTCTCAACACACGCTCACTATGCAAACACACAACTGAGATTTGGGACCTCACCTCCACCCTCACACCCAACGTCCTCTTCCTCACTGAGACCTGGCTCAACCCCACTTCTGCACCCAACATCACCACCGCAACACCCAAAGGATACAAGATCACCCACCGCGACTGCATCAACAAGCCTGACGGAGGGATCGCTATCATACACAAGGAATCCATCCAATGCACTACCACAAATAACAACATCACCCCAGCCATGGAACACCTCAACTTCTGACCACAAACAGACAGCAAAACCACCATCAGGAGCACCCTGACCTACCATCTTCCAGGACCATGTCTATCCTTCTGCAACTTCATCGCAGACTTCATCACCCCTCTTGCCATAGACTCCAATAACTAAATTTTCCTCGGTGAACTCAACTTTCATCTCGACGACCACAATGATATCAACACTACCAACCTCCTCGATTCCATAAACATCATACTCACCCAACTCATCCACGACCCCACGCACACCACAGGCCACACGCTAGACCACCATCTTCACCTCCAGTGACCGCATCAGGTACAGCCACACCACGGAACTCATCTGGACTGATCACTCCATCATCCACTTCAACATCATCAGCTCACGGACCTCTGCCCCCAGGCTGCCCAACGCCCCCCCACCGCAGCTGAAGCAAAGTCTCAAAGGACACATGGATCAACGCCCTAAACACCACTCACCCCATCTCCTCTAACAACCTAGATTAGAATGTCAGAAACGTCAACAATTAGAACACCAACTGCGCCGACAGCGTTGCTCCCATCAGCAACAACACTCACAGAAGGTCCACCAAGCAGGCTAGCTGATACACTGAAGACGTAACAACTGCTAAACGACACTGTAAACAACTGGGAAGGAGATGGCGCACCTGCAAGGGTACAACCGACAAGACTGCCTTCAAGAAAGCCTCTACAACAGACAGTTCAGAGAATCGAAGAAAATGACCTTAGCCTCACGCATTGAATCAAGCTCCAATAATAGCAAAGAACCTCAGCTGTAGCAAAAAATATTACCCCATCACAGGAACTCTGAGACAACCTTGCAAACTTCTTCCATGACAAGATCGCCAACATCTACAGAAACTTCAAACCCCAGCCCAAGGCCACCGACTTCTTCAAGCAATACAATTTTCCCGCTACCAACACAGACATCCTACTAACTGAATGGAACCAGCTCGCCCCACAGGACGCCACCTCCATCATGAACTCAGTTCACTCAGGGGCCCTCATCATATCTTCAACGTAAGCGAAGCCAGAATCAGCCACATACCACCTTGTTCAATACCTCAATTGCCACTGCCATCTTCCCCGAGGACTGGGAACACGCAGAAGTCAACACCGTCGGCATACCCCAGCAAACTCAACAACTACCGACCGACCTCCCTGCTCCCGTTCCTGGCCCGAAGTACTAGAAAAAGCCATCAACAAACATCTCTCCTCATATCTGGAATAGAACCTCCTACTCAACTCCTTCCAATCTGTATTCCGCAGCAACCACAGCACCGAAACAGCCCTCATCGTGGCTATCAACTTCTGAGCCCTACTCAACCGAGGAGAGACTGCAGCTCTGATCCTCTTAGACCTCTCGGCAGCCTTCGATACAGTCTCCCACCACACACTCATCACAAGGCTGTACAACATAGGCATCCAAGGAGCCATTTTTAGATGGATCTCTTCTTTCCTCACCGGAAGATTGCAAAAATGTCCGCCTTCACCTCAGAACCTGAGGAAATCATCTGTGGAGTACCCCAAGGATCCTCGTTTGGCCCCACCCTCTTCAACACTTATATGAAACCTCTGTTCAGCATCACCAAAACCTACGGACTCAACATCATATGCCAACAACTCACAACACACAACTCATCCTCTCCCTCTCCGAAGGCACCACCAAAACCAACTTCCACAACTACATGACAGATGTTTCCAACTGGACGAAGGACAACTGCCTGAAGTTCAACAAGGACAAGACAAAGGTACTGATATTCGGAAACAAAAGCTCCCCATGGGAGGCAACCTGGTGGCCCTCAGAACTTGGCCCTACTCCTACATCCACTGACCATGCTAGGAACCTAGGCATCATTCTGGACAACAAGCTAACCATGATGACTCAGGTCAACTCCATCGCCTCCTTTTGCTCGTTCATTCTCCACATGATTCTTAAGATATTCAAATGACTACCCCAAAGCTCAAGATGCACCATCACTTAGGCCCTCATCTCTAGCCGAATGAACTACAGCAACGCTCTCTAAGCAGGGATCGTAGCTCACCTTCTCCGATGATTACAGACCACACAGAATGCGGCAGCCAGACTCGTCCTGGATCTCCCTAGATGAACCCACATCACCCTCCACTTCAGGGGACTTCACTGACTCCCTGTACAGAAAAGATGCCAGTTCAAGCTCCTGACCCATGCATACAAGGCCCTACTCAACTGTTGATCTGCCTTCTTAAACCACCGCCTCAACTTCCATCAGCCAACCAGACACCTTTGCTCCGCGCCCCTTTCTCTAACCCTCAGCCCCCGCAGCCGATGTAGTGTATGCAGAGGTCGCTCCTTCTTCTACCTAACAGCGAAGACATGGAACGAGCTACCCTTTCATTTACGTACCTCACCATCTCTTCCAGAGTTCCGAAAGTCCCTTAAGACCTGGCTATTCAGCTAATCAACTCTACCCTGCCAGTGTCTGCATACCATCACAGGTGACAAGTAGCACTCTACAAATCTGATTGATTGATTGATTGAGAGCTATTGCACCTTTAAAGAAAAGCGTATTTCTTTAACATACAGAAGCAGTTCACCTTAGTAAATCAACTTATATCACTGCTTTGAGAGGAATTTATTAAAAGTGGTGGTTTTTAAATAAGAACTTAGAATCATTCATGCCTGTCCCTGCCCAGGGACAAAGCCATAAGTGAACTAAGAGGTAAGTAAATTGTCATGTTCACCCTGTATGTGGCCTAGACTCCTAATATACAAGTAGCAACATTATAGTTTAATAAATCAAACACAAGATGTTTTTGTACAGTGTGCGTCCCGAACTCCTATATTTCAAGGTGCTATCATTTGCAAGTAATAAAGAAAAAGAAAGCACAGTTAAATAAAATATTTGCTTATGATTACAAAATGTGGTCGAGCAGGGAAGCCAAGCTTGATCACAGTTTTTTAGGTTTCGCCTAGACAGACTTTTTTTTTCATACAGTAGCCTTATGGCCTGTCCATAGCTTACCATTTATTAGCTTCAGCACCGTTTTCATTTCTTTCATTCCCGTTTGTCTTGGCATGCCTACGTCATATCCTCTTTCTGTATATGGTCCCTCCTCTGGAGCATGGACCAAGTACTTATGCCTTTCCAATGCTCCCATTTTTAGCTGCTTTTTGGGGGAGTTCAAGCACTCTAGATGAGTGCTTGTGTTTTCAGTCCTTCTCCCATATCCCCATTCATGTAGCTTTTATTCCCTCCCACCCACCTCCTTCCATGTTGCTTCTAACCCCTGCTGAACAATGTATGCAAATCAGCTCATCTATGACGGCGAATAGGTCCATCATGTGGCACTGTAAAGTGTGACTGTGATTCTGCATACCTTCCAAATAAAGAACGCTGCAACATTATTCCTTGTCCCCCAAATATCATTTACTGAGTAAAAAAATTGTTTTCTGCTGCGTTCTTTTACTTTGTACAAAATACAGTGCCCACCAGTGCAGTGCCACTGTGACACATTGACAAAACCCATGAGAGTGGCTTCTCTTCAGAGATTAAGGACCCTGTAGAACTTGAACTGAATCTCTGACCCAGGCCTTTGACTGCATTCTTCTAGGTCACTCTACTCTAGGCCACTGCACTCTACACCACTCAACGCCATTGCATTCTACTGTTCGCTGCACCACTGCACTCTACGCCACTGCACTCTATGCCACTCTACTCTACGCAATGTTACTCTACCACTGTACTCTGTGCCACTCTACTATGCACCACTCTATGCCACTGCACTCTATGCCACTCTTTTCTACACCACTCTACTCAGCACCACTTTTCTCCACTCCACCGCACACTATGCCACTCTACCCTGCACCCTCTACTCAATACCACAGCATGCTACGCCACTGCATACATTGCCACTCCACTGTGCCGCTGTACTCTATGGCATCTTACTCTGCACTACTCCACATTCCACCACTGCACTCTACTCCAGTCCACTCTATGCTACTCTACTCTGCACCACTACACTCTACGCCTCTGCACTCTAGGCCACTCTACACTACTCTGCACCAACGCACTCTATGCCAATGCCCTCTATCCTGCACCACATACCCTCTATACCACTGCACTTTACTCTGTGCCACTCCACTCTATACCACTCCACTCTACACCACTGCACTCTACTCTGCACCACTCCACTCTATGCCTGTCTACTCTACTCTGTACCACAACACGCCATTCCTCTCTGCAACACTCTACACCACTCTACTCTACACCACTGCACTCTACGCCACTGCACTCTACTCTGCACCACTGCACTATATGCCAGCGCACTCTACACTACTCTACTATGCATTCTATGCTACTCTACTGCACTGTACTCTACGCCACTCTACTCTTCACCATTCTACGCCCCTGCGCTCTACACCACTGCACTCGACCTTGCACAACTCTACTCTACGCCACTGCACTATGTACCACTGTACTCTATACCACTCTACTCTGCACCACTCCACATTACGCCACTGCACTCTGTCCCACTCTACTCTACACTACTTTACTCTATGCCACTGCACTCTATGCCATTCTTCTCTACTATGCACCTCTCCACTCTACTCCACTGCACTCCCCACCACTCTACTCTATGCCACTTGAAGCAACTCTATGTCACTCCACTCTGCGCAACTGCACTCTGCCCCACTCCACACCACTCTACTCCACCCTACTTTACTCTACACTACTTCAAGCAACTCTGTGCCACTGCACTCTATGCCACTCCACACCACTCTACTGCACTCCACACTGCACCACTACAAACAGAAGCCACATAAAAGAACAACAAATGTTTTGGTCCAAGAGGACCTTGAACTTTGCCACAGTAAGGCATCTGGCTTGAGCCTGGCTCAGGACTTCAGTGGCTCGCCCACCTCTAATACCAGAGTTACACTTAGGGAGCATTAAGAGCCTCAAAGTACAGTCACACTGGTTCTGTGGAGTGAGCTGACGAGCATGTAGTAAAACATTAAGTCCTACTGACCAATTAGTAAGTTAGTGGGGGTACCACTGCATACACTTCTTCTAAAAACCCACTGCACACAAACCTACACCACGCCCCCTGCACAGGAACTGGAGCAAGGTCACCGAAGAGCACCTCAACTCCGCCCTCAACCGCGCTTCCCCCCGCCACGACCGACGCCAACTCTGTAGCCAACGAACTCCACAGATGGATCTCCGACTGCGCAGACATGCCTGCCCCCCTCCGGAACTCTGACAGACAGCACTCCACGAAAGCCACCTGGTTCACCACTGACCTCTGAGAATCCAAACGCACATCCAGATATCTCGAGGAAGCATGGAGAAACAGCAAAACCCCGGAAGCACGCAACACCTACAAAACCACTATGACAGAATACCACCAACGCATCAGATCCACAAAGAGGAACTTCATCCAGGACAGAATCCTCACCAACTCCCGCAACTCGAAGGAACTCTTCAGCATCATACAAGAATTCACCAACCCCCCAGCGAAGCCTCCGACGCCCCCCCCCCTCCCAGGACCTCTGCAACAAACTCGGCTCCTACTTCCATCACAAGATCAAGTCCCTCTACGACAACTTCAACGAACAGAAACAAGGCACTGACAGCACACCTATCTCCAGCAACGCCAGCCAGCCTACCATCACCGCCTAGACCCCTGTCACCACAGAAGTCACCGCCGAGACCATGAAGAGCATACACTCAGGAGCCCCCACTGACCCCTGCCCGCTGCATATCTTCCACAGAGCTGCCGCCTCCATAGCACCCGAATTACGATGCACCATCAACTCCACCTTCAAAACCGGCACGTTGCCCGACAACTGGAAACGCACAAAAGTCAAGCCCCTCCCCAAGAAGCCCTCCGCAGACCTGACGGGCCTAAAGAACTACAGACCCATCTCTCTCCTCCCCTTCACAGCCACAGTCACTGAGAAGATTGGCAACATCCAGCTCACGACCTTCATAGAAGCTAATTCAAACCTCGAATCTGCAGCAACCACAGCACTGAGATCACCCTTCTAGCCGCCACAGATGACATCTGCACTCTCCTCGACCAGGGCCACATGGCAGCCCTCATCCTACTAGACCTCTCTGCAGCCTTTGACACCGTCTCCCACCGCACACTCACCGCCAGACTCAACGACGCCGGCATTCAGGGAACTGCCCTAGACTGGATCTGCTCATTCCTCACCGGCCGAACCCAAAGAATCAGACTCCCGCCCTACCTCTCCGAACCCACAGAGATCAGCTGTGGAGTACCCCAAGGATCATCGTTCAGCCCAACGCTCTTTAACATCTACATGGCCCCCCTTGCCACCATCGTCAGAAAGCATGGACTCAGCATAGAATCCTACGCTGACGACACCCAACTCATCCTCTCCCTCACCAAGGAACCCGACACCACCAGACACAGCTTCCAGGAAGGAATGAAAGACGTCGCTTCCTGGATGAGCAGCAGCTGCCTGAAACTCAACTCGGAGAAAACAGAAGTACTCATCCTCGGATCCACCCCCACCGCATGGGACAACACCTGGTGGCCTTCCGCACTCGCAAACCCCCCCCCCCACCCACGGACCATGCCCGCAACCTCGGCATCATACTCAACTCCTTCCTCACCATGACCCGACAGATCAACGCCGTCCCCTCCACGTGCTTCAACACCCTGTGCATCCTCTGCAAGACCTTCAAATGGATCTCCCCCCGAATCCAGAAAGACCATCACCCACACACTCATAACCAGCAGACTGGACTATGGAAAGGCCCTCTACACCGGGATCAACAAATCCCTACTCCACAAACTCCAGATCATCCAGAACACTGCCGCCAGACTCATCCTCGGAATCCCACGACAAGACCACATCACCCAGCACCTACAAGATCTCCATTGGCTCCCCGTCGAAAAGAGAGTGACCTTCAAGCTGCTTACTCACGCCTACAAATCCCTCCACAACACTGGACCCCAATACCTCAACGAAAGAGTCTCCTTCCTCTGCTCTGCCGACCTCGTCCTGGCCAAAAACCCACGCATCCGCAGAGCCAGATGATGAGGAAGAGCCTACGTCTACAGTCCGGCCAAGACCTGGAACGACCTCCCCCTCAGCATCCGACGATCCCCCACTCTGCAAGCATTCAGGAAGAGCCTCAAGACCTGGCTCTTTGGATGATACGGAGCTGCACGAAATCCCCCTATTTCCCCCAACGCCTTGAGACCCTCACGGGTGAGTAGCGTGCTTCACAAATACCTGATTGATTGATTGATATTCTGTCTAATTCAAGACCCAGACTCTTGGATAAATGATAATGAAAACAACTCTAGGTTTAAAGCAGGAGAGGGTGAAATATCTGTTAAAAACAAAGTTAAAACTCTTAAGGAAATCTTCGTTAGCATGATGTCTATGGACTCTCAAATTAATGCTGCAATATCATTTCCCAGTTTCCATCTAAAACTAATGACCACTAAGCTTGTCCTAATACTGTTTCATCTTGGCCCTGTAATGTGTGATTGTAGGCCAGGGTTGTCTGATCTTGAGCAGCAGTGTGTGCTATTGGACCACACATTTACAATCTTGAGCGAGTGCTGTTTGATCTGGGCCCAACTCTAGCTGATCTGGGTCCAGAACTTTATGACCTTGACCCGTGTGGAGTGTGCCCCACCGAGGACACAGAAAATGAAAACATAAGAGTGAGCCCAAGTATATACTAGGCCTGGGCGGAAAACTACGCTACGCTCGCGGAGTTTGCGTAGTTTGCGCTACTACGCGCTACGCAAATTGCACGTAGCACAGTGCAAAAACGCGTAGCGTAGGATAGCGGGCATTTTTTGCTTGCTCGCGGTCCTCAATGTCAAGTTGGCGACCGCGAGCAAGCAAAATCAACATCCCGGCGAGACTTTTTCCTCGTTCGCGATCAGCAACATCAAGTTGCCGATCGCGAGCGTGGAAAATAAACCTCCCGGCGAGATTCTCAACGCGGGGAGGTCAGGTTTCTCATGATGAGAAACTACCAGTCCGCGTTGAGAAAGCTGCCGCTCGAGTACAAATCTACTCGAACGGCAGAAAACGACCGCTTGCACTGTGCAAGATGCCGTTTGCAAAGATTGCACAGTGCGGACAAGCATCCGGCACTGTGCAATCAGTGCGAACAGCATTTCCCTACCGCACTACGCAGTTCGTGTAGCTACGCGTAGCGTGCATAGTGCGAAGTGCACTTCGCGTAGCTACGCGTAGCGATACTACGCAAACTACGCCCAGGGTTAGTATATACATGCCAAAACCCACGATTGAGTGTAGTGTACAAGCAATGCTGCTAACAATGTGCCAGTTTAAGGGGCGTGGCTTCCCTTGGCTGCAAGATTGCTGCACCTTGAGTAGGCTCTGCTGGCCGAGCGACAATATCCTGCAACATCTGACATTTAGAGAGCACGTGAACCCTCTGTAATTGAGGACACACAAGCCGGCAATATGCTGTGGTGGCTGATTACAACAGAAACCCGCAATTAGCCCTGGGAGAGCTGTGCCGCTGCCCAGAGACACGAGGCGGTGGCGGCCTGTAGGAGAGGTTGCTGCAGGAGTGAGCGACGAAACGCAAGATACGAGACCGCCGGGAGCTTGCCTGGGGCCTTCCCTGACTTGAGCTCCTTCACCGACGGAGAAGAGAAGAAGCAACCTCCAAATCTATTGCATACACCGCAGAGAAGACGAGGGCCCTGTGACTTGGGCTGATATGCCCGCGCTGAGAGAGAGCAGTGAGGCAAACTGAGTGGTGAGCAGATGGCGGACTTCTTGAGTGGGGGACAAGGCTGAGACGAGTGGGCCTGGCGTGACTTAGAAGTTCTGGCCTCTGTTCCTCTGCCCTTGAGGCAGTGGCGCAATGTAGAGCAGCGCTAAAACAGGCCCTGGGCTCACCCCCCACCCACAGGACATAGGAATGCCGTCCGGAACCACAACGCACCTGAGGGGGGCCTCGCGAGGCCTGCATTCGAGTCTGGTCGGTGAACGATGGGCGGCGGCTGCAGATGTGAAAGGACGGAGCAACAGGGAAAGGGCGAGGCCCCAAAAAACTTCCAGGAAAGATGCAGATCATCAGGTCAACACCAAGGTAGGAGGCATTACCACTGGGGTGCAAGGGCCAACTGACAATGAGATCACAACAGCACCGGAGACCTGGCAAAATGCTCCGCGAGCTGAGCTAGCCTCTCCCTACCTCTGCTGCACCACACCCTGAAGGCCCTCGCTGGCGCCTGGTATCGGTGGGACTTTGCCTCTGGGAGTGGGGACATCAGATTTGGACCCCAGGGCCCTCATCTAGATCCACAAAAAACCAAGCTGCCCATGAGAAGTCACTGCTGGGGCCCTGCCCTGCACTTATCACATATCTGCTAAGTGCCTAGGAGAAGAGACAGCACTGCCTATAAAAGTGGCTACACAGCTGGAAGCATGACCTATGCTTCATTGCCTGCCCAACGCCCCACAATAAACCACGGAAAGTACCCACAGACGTCACTGTGAACATTGCTGGTCCCCCCCTCGCAGCTCGCATTCAAGAATATGGACAGAAAGCTAAAGGGAGGGCTGCTTGAACACTACTTAGGACAATGGGTAAACCTGATACTAAGCAGCCCAAACTCCCGTTTGATGGACGCCGCCACACTTGGCAGGGTGAGCCCACCCAGGAGGCAGACGGGCAGACCACGCAGCCAGCCGAAACAGAAACACAAGACGAAGATATCTGCTTGCTTCTAAGGGATGTCAAATCAAGTCTGAAAATGATAGACTCCAAGTTGGACCTCCTCACTGCTCGTCTGGACCAGGTTAAGCACCGGGTAGATGCACATGATGACCGCTTAGAGCACATGGAAACGAGGATATCGGATATCGAAGATCAAAGAACAGGCGACCAACGGAGGAGGCTAAACATGGACAAAGTACTAGAGGTCCTAAAAGCCAAGAACGAGGACTTAGAAACAACCTCCGTATCACCGGAATTCCAGAGTCCACGGCTATCACTAAAATGGAGGATTACATTGAAGACCTACTGCAGGAACTCTTTGGCACCGAACTAGCTGCTGTCTTTATAGTGGAGAGAGGTCACCGCACTCTCAGGCTGCGGCCACCTACTGGAGCACCGGCCCGCCGCATTATTGCCCAGATTCTGAACTACTGTGGTCGAGATCTGATTCTCCTTCGAGCCAGAGAGTGCGGTGAGGTGCGCCACCAGGGCATTGTCCTCTCTTTCTACCCTTATTTCACTCTGGCAGTGCAAGCCGCGAGATGGGAGTTTTTGCCAGTCAAGCGGGACCTGCATTTCGAAACAGCCGGGGGTATTGCGAGCGCTGCGTGGCACACTAGACAAGTTAGAAGCAGAAATTCGGGAATTAGAGAGGGACTAGTGCAGAACTCCGGATCCCTCCGTGCTAGCCGACATCAGAGAGAGAATTTCAGCTTACAAAGAAGAGGCAGATAGAGAAAATCACTACCTAAGCAAAGAGGCCCAGGCACGAATGCATAGCGAGGGTAAGACATTAACCAGATTAACGCGCAAACCTCACACTGCCACATATGTGACGGAATTACGGGGATAAGACTCCCGACTGATCTCTTCACCGTTAAAATTACCATAAGTAATGTCCTCTTTTTACACTGGATTGTATACCGCTGGAATAGAGAGCGAACCAGAGTCAATGCGAGAATTTTTTGACTCCATTTAACTCCTGTGGCTGGACCAAGGACACAGAGACAATCTAGATGCTCCGATTACACCAGAAGAGATTGCCCAAGTTATAGCGAGTATGCCGGCGGATAAAGCCCATGGTCTCGATGGACTGACACCGGCCTTCTATAAAGAATATGCCCCCATACTTATCGTACATTTCATCGAGATGTACCATGAGTCACTAACATTGGGAAGACTTCCCTCCTCACTGAGGGAGGCGGTAATAGTGACTATCCTAAAACCAGACAAACCCGCTGACTTATATGACTCATATCGACCACTTTCTTTAATAAACATAGACAATAAGATCTATGTGAAAGTCCTGGCGAACAGTTTGCTGCCTCTTCTGCCACTGATGGTATGGCCGGACCAGTCGGGCTTTGTCCCCGGGTGTAGGAAAGTAGGATCTGCTTTTATGGTTAACCCCACTTTTTGCCTGGTGCTAAGCTGTTATTGACTAGTCTGACTGGGATTCTGCTAATCAGGACCGCAGTCTCTCTGCTTTCTCCCATAAATTGTTGTGTTCAGTAACTTAGGTACATCCCAGATTGGATACTAGGGTACCCCTATCAGTCCCAACTATATGGTACTAAGGTACCCAGGGCATAGGTAACCCAAAGGGCCCCCATGGGCTGAAGCATGAATTATGCCACCCATGAAAGACCATTCAAAATGGAACTACAGGCCTGCCATTGCAGCGTGTGTAAGATGGTGCTAGCACCACTTACTAAAGATATAGGTTTCCTATATCTAGGGTCACTGCACGTAAATCTGTCAGTCACCCCTATAGCAGGCCTTTCCAATCCTAAAGGCAGGGTGCTTGGTTCTAAGTGTGAGGGTTCCCCTGCATGAGCAGGACACCCCTACTGCCTACAGAGTGCATTCTCCCAGGTTGTAAGTGAAGCAGCCATATACCAAATAGAGGGGCACTGCGTAATTACGCAATGACCATCTCAAAATTGGCTGCAACGAATCCTATCATGTTTGGTATCAAACATGTTGGAATCATAGCCCCACACCATAAACAGTGTGGGAGGTATGATTCCAACCACTGGAGGAGCCCTCCGTTAGGCTCTCAGTGTTCCCGGTGCCAGCCTTCTAGACCCGGACAGCACAAAATGGTTGCTGCCGACCAGAGAAACGATTCTGCCCTCCTGCTGCTGAGCCAAGGTTGAGCAAGGGAAAGGCAGAACAATAGGCATCCTATCACAGGGAGGTGTGACCACCTCCCAGGTAAGCCTGGGCGTAGTTCGCGAAGTAGCGCCACGCGAAGCTACGCAAAGTGCAGTTTGCACTACGCGAGCTATGCGTAGCACTACGCGAACTGCGTAGTGCACTGTTCGCAATGATTGCACAGTGCCGGATGCTTGTCCGCACTGTGCAATCATTGAAAACGGCATCTTGCACAGTGCGAGCTGTCTTTTACTGCCGCTCAAGTAGATTTTTACTTGAGCGGCAGCTTTCTCAACGCGGACTGGTAGTGTCTCATCGTGAGCGGTCGCGAGCATACGCGACCTCTCGCAATGAGAAACCTGACCTCCCCGCGTTGAGAATCTTGCCGGGAGGTTTATTTTCCACGCTCGCGATCGGCAACTTGATGTTGCTGATCGCGAACGAGGAAAAAGTCTCGTCGGGATGTCATTTTGCTTGCTCGCGGTCGCCAACTTGACGTTGAGGACCGCGAGCAAGCAAAAAATGACCGCTGCACTACGCTACGCGTGTTTGCACTGTGCTACGTGCAATTCGCGTTGTGCGAAGTAGCGCAAACTTCGCAAACTACGCGAGCGTAGCGTAGTGCTTTGCCCAGGGTTACTCCCAGGCAGGATTTAGTGTATTGGGACCGGGTGGGTGCGCTTGCAAGCGCCACTAAGTCTGCATGAGGGGCACATTTGGTGCCTCCGTGCATAGTCCAGTTCAAACCAACTATGGGAGCCGTTGGCTCCCGCTTGAAACTGGACAAAGGACATGGGAGTAACCTCCCCCCTGTCCAGACCCTCACCTGGGAGGGTCCCCTGAATTGTCCCAACCCTTTCCTGAGGGTACTTAAGGGCTTACCTGTGGGTGGGTCCCTAGATTCATCGTGGGACAAGATTCAATTCAGACACCACTTCTTCTTCTACCGTCTGGGCACTCTGGACTTCGCTGGGCTTCGTTTGGGCCCGACTTCGTCTCCCTTCCAGTCTGCTGCATTGTCTGTGCCTGTGCACCATACAGGAACCTTCCAAGGCCTGTGGGCATCAAAGACACCTGAAGGAATCTCCCTTGAAGTAAAAGAGTCACTTTTATGCATTCACAGGCACCGCAATAAGCTGACCAGTCTGCTGATCCTGAGCTCCCACGGACACCGAAAGGTTCTGCAACACAGGTGATAGTTCTCCACAGCTCTCGAGGCCTGTCCTGCCCTCTCACCAAGTCTGAGGCCAGTATCCCTCATGGGAGCCGCAGGAATTGAACCCCTGCGCACCGCGTCAACATCCAGTTGAAAAGGCTTGTTGGCATCCTTCCACCAAGATCTTCAGGCTCCAAGTAGCTCCAACCTCAAGCACCTCCAGTGACCAAAGTCTTTGTCCACATCACATCGTGTGCACCGTGGCCTGCATCTTTTGGTGAGCTGCTCGGGGTCCTCTTGCGACTACAGTGCCTCCAGCCTGTGGGTTCTTTTGAGGGTCACCTTTATTTCTTTTTGGCTCCCCTGATTGCTCTAGGCCTGCCCTGACTCCCCTGCTTGTGGTGAGTCTCCTGGACCTTGCTGCTCCCGACATTGCACCTTCTTCGACTTTTGCATGGGTTGCATTTGCCAAGGCTTGTTGGTGCTCCCGCAGGACACCGAGCCCTCAGCACTCGACATCCGACATGGGACAGCTCATGCATGGCTCCTGGTCTTCCTCAGCATCACCTGTTCCTCACAGCTGCAGAGTCAAGGTCCTCGTCTACACTCCTGCAACTCCCGACATTGGTGAGCATTCGTCTTCCAGATCTCCTGGTCACTCCTGAGTGACATAGACTCTGTCCCCTCTGCTTGCAGGTAGCTCTCAACTAGAATCCACCTTCGGATTCCACCGGACGCTTTCTCCTTCTTCAGCAGCGGCACTTTCCTGAAGTCCTCCATCGGGTTCGACAGCGGTTTCCGACACCACTTCACACCTATGCACCCGGCTTCCCTGGTGTAGGTAATGTGGGTAATAGGGTATCCACAGGTGGAGTGGCTTTCCAACCTTAAATCTTCCACGGGGTTTCTTCAGGGTCCACTGGGAAGGGTCCTTAATCTTTAAAACTCCAACCGCGACTTACACGTTGATTTGTACGGAGCACGCGGTCGTGTTACCACACTGCACCCGCTCTCTGTGGGGTTCCTAGTCACTCACCTTGGGTGGTTCCTTGGGTCCCCAGCACTTCTACATCCTCTCGACATTGTCTTGACCCAAGTTGTGGTTCTTATACCACTTTCTTAGTATATGGTTTGGTCCCCCCTGGGGTTCACTGTGTATTTCGTGCTATTTACTTGATTTCTATGCAAAGTATTGTATGCATTGTGCATATCTCTGGGTAAGAGATATTTGTATGTGTTAGAGAGTATTATATAATGAATACATATTTTTATAAATACCTTGTGTGGTTCTTTTTCACTTAATCTATACATATAAGATTGTGTTCTGGTAAAACAAGCTGCTTTACACTCCTTCTGGACTAAGCCTGAAGGCTGCTCTCCACAGCTACCACTTAGAGAGCTTACTAAGGTTGTCTAAAACCTCCTAAATCACCATAAGGGTTGGCTGGATTGGTGCAGGGTGTCCACTTACGTAAGTGTACATCATATACCAGGCCAGCTTCTCACACCGGGCATACAATGTCACACAATCTCTGAACTATTTTCGCGATTATGCAGCACATACACACTGATACCCCGTTGGTGGCTGCCCTATTGGACGCCACCAAAGCATTTGACACCATGGAGTGTACCTTTCTCTTTCCTCTGCTTTGACGGTTGGGACTGAGCCATAACTTCTTTCTGAAAATACAACTACTGTACACCCTTCCCACGGTGCATATTAGACTAAACGGAGGTTTCTCAGACCCAATAAACATTACCTGTGGCACCAGGCAGAGATGTCCCCTCTCCCCGATTTTATTTGCCATAGCCATGGAGCCTTTAGCGGCCAGACTACAACAGCATCATGTGGAACGGGGTATTGGCTTTACTACTCGCGGTCTCATTGTATCCATGTATGCTGACGATGTGGCTCTATATGTGCCGAACCCGGAAACAAATTTGGGACCAGTGATACGGTAGGTGGTCCGATACAGTGGATACTCGGGAATTCAGGTAAACTGGGCCAAATCGATTCTTTTTCCACTGACGGACTTTGCAACACCCTATACAACTGAATACCCTTTGAAATGGGCGGTGGAGCCTGTCAAGTATCTGGGCATATGTCTTAGTAAAGACCCTGGTTGCATCCCACCCCGTTTCAGACGCATTTGGCGATTGAGCAGGACCAGGTCATGCTGTGGCCATAAAAAACTGCGGTGTTCCAACAAATCAAGGCCTCCAAAGCTGAAATCAGCACCGTGGAGTGTGTACGCTGGGCGTGGGATGGCCTCCACAGGCGAGCCGGCCTCACGGCGACATACGTGCCCACTGCCTCCCTAGTAGACAACCCTGCATTCCCTCCTCCACAAGATAAGGAGAGGCTAGATGTGCAGGCATGCACGGTATAAAACAGTTTGCTGACCTATATCCAGGCGGCGAAATTCTCCCTAGCTTAATTAACACCGACAGAGGAACGCCGACGCTCTCAGACATGCTATTATGTTATCAAATCAGAGCCACTTGCAGCACACTGCATGATTTTTTTCCTGCCCCCCTCCCATTTTTACAGCACTAGAATATGTCCTCACAACTACCTCCACTAACAGCCTCGACAAATGACACCAAGAAGGCCCGGGTGGCTTGGGAGGGGGACCTACACTGTGAGATATCGGAAGCACAGTGGTACTATTGTTGCGCCCAAACTGAACAGCTATCCCCCAACTATAGATTGCGACTGATACTATTTAACTACTTACATAGGACGTATCGTACACCAACACAACTTCATAGAATTGGCCTGACGTTTGATTCACAATGTATACGTTGCCACAGCCTGGAAGCCATTTTTTGACCTGTCCCATAGTATCGCGCTTTTGAGCCGAGGTGTGCGACGCGGTGAGTACCATCACCGGGGCACCGGCACCGCCAGACCCCATTGTATGCCTGCTGGGCTAGGTAAAGAATGTCCCGAAGGGCTGCCGATGTTTCACGCCGATGCTGCTATTGTTGGCTAAATGCTGAGTGGCGATACATTGCGGAAGACGACCAACACCGACCAAACGAGCCTGGATCAAAGACATTTCATACTGCCACGAACCATTATTGACATATTGGGAACTGTTGCCCCTAACGACACGACCCAAAGACATCTGGGAACCATTTGCATCCTACCTAAGACTGACTGATACAGAAGGGGCGACTGCAGCTGAACCCGACACAACCACTCCATAGCCTAACACGAGAACTGTTCCCTTACTGGGCAGGAGACCCTCACTGCTGTAAACCAGGCCTGCTATTACTGACAGGGAGAGAGGCAAAAACCAAGAGGGTTAATGATTTCTGATGTCTATACCTCCGAACAGATTGCACGTAGCATACTGTATTGCATACCATGTGAACTGTGAAAACGTGTAATGTCTTTACGAAAGGCTAAGTTGGGGGGTTGTAAGGACTTTTTAAAAACCAATAAACAAATGTAAAAAAAACCCAAAAAAATAACAATGTGCCAGTTTCCTCACGGCCTCCCAAAAAGACATGGCCAGGATAAATAGCCGACCTGGAGCTCAGCCGGCTCCCTTTATTGTCTGTTCACATCACTAGGGTTTCAAGTAAGTATGAAAACCAGGGGAATCGGCCCTCCACTGATGCCAGGTGGATGGCTCCCTGTGTCATGTGTGCTCAACACTTCACTCCTCCATAAACATATACCAAGACAAACAAAACTAAAAACCAGGTAGAGAAGATCACAGAATATACCATAGACCTACAATGATCATTGGTCAGTCTTTATATTTCTGCTACAATCTGGTATCTTTATTCGGGTTGGATTAGATACTTGATTGTTGAGTCTGTGTCGTTTCTGAGCTCATTGAAGGCAATACTTCATTGAGTGTTGCAACTGAATTGCCCAGGGTGAAGGGACATTCAGAGGCAGTTGTGCTGGATCTGGGATTCAGGGGTTCAAAGTCATTTCCCCACCTGCAGTGTCATCCACTCTGCCTTTTGAAAGGCAGTGGTCAGGTAATGCTTATTGCTGGATCAAAAAAAGGACACATTGTGGGTGATGGTTTCAATCTTTTCTTGGCTATTACCTGAGTTGCTCTTATCTTGGTTTCTTCCCATGGTGAGTGTTCAAATGGCAGTTAAAGTTTGCTCACCAGTCACCGGCCTTTAGGAGCACTATCGCCTACTCTGATGGGTCTAGCTTATCTTCGTCTACCACATTTGTAGTTTCTGGCTTTCCTCCTCTGCATCATCACCTCCAGAAGAAGGTTTTTCTGAGTCCAGGATAGATGGCTATGGATGATGTCACTGATTCTTCTGCCATGACACATGCATTATGGGAATGTTCCAGTTGTAGCGTGTGATATCTGGCGAAATTCTCTCAGAAATATGTAAATGACTCTTTCCACACTTTCACAAGTGATGTGGATTGGTTTGGCTATAGTCTTCATAAACCTCTCAGCTTCACTGTTTGCTTGGGCCATCTAAAAGTGGTCCTCACATGCTTCACACCCAAGTGATTTAATATATTCTGCACCCTCCTGACCCTAAAATGGGGATCCGTTGACAGACCAAGGCTCGCAGATGATACTGTGTGTGGCCATGATTTTATAGTTTTAGGATGACTTGTTCTGCAGCTGCGGAGTCTGCTTTCCCCACTTCAGAGTTCTTTGGTCGTTGGTCACAGCAATCATGTGTCTGCCGTTCAGTCAAAATCTGCACTGACTTTCTCCCGCAGCTGTGAGGGGCCTCTTGTGTGACAATGGGTGCTGTTGGTTCCTTTAGGTTTGCAGTTTGGTATTGGAGGCGGGCCCCTGCTGTTTCTTCTACTAATCTGTCCAATCCTGGAAACCGTACTTTGGAGTGAAGGCGTGTCTTTGTCCTCACTATTCCCTGATGTCTGGTGTCTGTTAGTTGTTCCAGCTAATGGGTGGGGCCTCCTAGAAACACTAGTCTTGTTCCCTCAACAAATCAACGTTCCGAGATACCTGCTAGTTGATGTCCCCCAACAAAGCAACGCTCTGCGGTCACTGCTAGTTCATGTCCCCCAACAAAGCAATGTTCTGAGGTCACTGCTAGTTCATGTCCCTCAACAAACCAACGTTCCGAGGTCCTTGCTAGTTCACGTTCCCCAGCAAAGCAACATTCCAAGGTCACTGCTAGTTCATGTCCCTCAACAAACCAACATTTCGAGGTCACTGCTATTTCACGTCCCTCAACAAACCAACGTTCCGAGGTCACTGCTAGTTCATGTTTCACTTTTTTTAGAGTGACTGGACTCTCAATTGAGTTTCAGGTGTTTGAATTGATAGTCTTTTGTATTCTTTGCTAGCTCTTGTGTCATACGGCTTCTATGACGAGTTAAAAACACTCATCAGTTGCAGCTGCTGCCACTTCCTCTTCCAGAGACATAAACTTTGGCTTGGATCTGTCAATGACCAACCAGATGTATTCTTCTGTTTCCTTAGCTGCATCTTCCTCTTCTCATGTCACCGAACTCGGATGTCTGGATAGAAAGTCAGGATGGTTTCTGGAGCCTCTGCAATATATAATTGAAAACGTGTGCTCTTGAAGTTAAGGGATCCATTTGTCGATTCTCAGTGGGGGCTTCACTGAAGAGCCTTTAATAGCAGGACTAGCGGCTTGTGGTCAGTGGCAACTTGCAATGGATACCCGTGTAGATATAGATGAACACGGGTCACACCAATGTTCTTCTATGGCCTCCTTTTAGCGGTACATACCTCTGTTTGGTGGGAGTCAGAGCCCTGCCGGTATAGGCTACCAGGGTCCATTCTCTATAAGGTTGTAGACGGGAGAGAATAGCTCCAAGACCTGTCAGTTTGGTGTCAACTGCTTTTTTCATGTATTTTTGTGGGTGAAATTATTGTGGCATGGGTTCTGACAATAGTGCCTCATTTAGAATGTGGCTTGTTCCTCTTCCCCCCAATGTCGGGTGTTGTAGATTTGGTAAGTTCTTTCTAGGGTACCGTAAGGGTTGCAAGGTTTGGGATGAACCTCCTGCAGTAGTTCACCATCCCAAGTAAACTCCTTACCCAAGTTGATTACGTGTGAGGCATAATGGTTTTTATGTTGGCTACCTTAGCGGGATCTGGTGGCCAGAGAACTAGTAGCTGAAAAGGCTGGTTTGGCTTTAGGGGAAGGCCACAATGACTGAGCCATTGGAAGAGGTTCCTGAATCGACTCCGGTGCTTCTTGAGGGTTTAAGCATGTGCTAGGATGGTGTCACTCACGTGCCCTACGACCTCCTGAGTACCTCTCTGATGGTATTATGAAATATCGCTGAGGTGCTCAATATGCCAAAGGTCAGTCTCTTTTACCAGGATAGTCCTTTGTGAGTGGGGAAGCTGGGTATATAGTGGTGCTGGGGGTATAGGAGTACGTGATGATAGTGCGATTTGAGATTGACTTTCGAAATCCACTGTGATCCGCTCACTTCGGCCACCAGGTCATCTACTATTGGTGCCAAACGGCGTCATCGCTTCATGGCAGCGGTTGGCAGGCTTAGGCTTCCTGGCAGCTGCAATTGGAAACACTTATGGGCTGGGCCCTTCCACCCACTCGATGACATTAGCATTTCTTAAGTAGTTGAGTTCATTTTCTACCTTGGGGCTGAAATGGAATGCCACTCCTGTTGCGGAGGGCATTGGGCTGAATCGAGGTGTCGAAATGCAACTTGGTAGTTCTGTCTTTTAGGCATCGTGTTCCAGTGAACAGGCATTGGTATTCTTCAGAGAGGTGATCTGTTTCATAGATGTGGACTCCATATGCAACCTGTATCAGTTGTAGCTTTTCCACTGTCACAACTCAAAAGGGTCCTTTCTCCTTCCTGGGTGACATACATTTTGGCATTCGCCGATTGACCTTGTAGAATAGGTCTGTGTTGAACATCTCACAGAGGGACAGAGGTTTTGTGCTCCCATATATGAATACTTTTGCTTTGCTTCTGCATAGAAGGTAGTAAGGGCGTCAAGAGTTCATATGGGTGTTTATTATGTAGATGGTGACTCCCACATCAGGGGAGATACGGTGTATCTGCTGACTTGAATGTGCCATCGGGGTGGTGGTCTTTTGCCTTTAAGTTAGTGGTCCATGGTGTAAACTTCCTCCTCATCTTTGTTGTCGTCCATGTCTGTGTGGAGTGTCTAAGTCGAGACTGCGCCCACTGGCTTTTTCTTTGGGTCTTTCTCCTTATTCATGGAGTGGCAGAGTCTAGCAAAGTGGTTTGGTTTGCCTCAAGCCCCGCACTTCTTCACTTTCACAGGGCAGTCGCCCGCATGCAGAAATTTCCTCCATGCTGGCTGCACATTTTATCTTTTGGTTTCACGTGTGCTAGTGGTGGGGCGCGATTCCATTTACTGGGTTTTGCAAGAGCTGCTTCTGTGTGAAATTCACTCACTTGCTGCATACAGTTCAAGACGCCTCCTTACTGCGAGAATGCCATTGAATGGTTTCCCTCGCTCCTGATGGATTTGCATTTTCAATGTTGCTGATGCACATGCGTGTGTGAATTATGCTCTGACTTCGTCAACTTCGTCAGGGAGCATACATGTGCTGGCGAGTTCTTTTAGGTGTGTGGGGAACTTGTCTACTGACCCGTCTGATTTCTGTCTGGGTTGTCTCAATGGGAATCTTTCTTACTGGAACTTTGCCAAGATGTTTCTCTAACACAGACCTTACACAGGCAGTTCCACCAGGCTGTGCTATCTCTAAGGAGGACAGAGAGGAAAGGGTGGGTGGTGGCATTGCCACCCTCAGAAATACGGTGCAATGCTCCACCTTCCAGCTGAACAAACTGAAAGGGGCTGAGAATCTCGGTTTTTGCCCCCCCCCCCCCAGGTATCTTTTTCATGAGCCTTCTTGTATCATCTGCCAGGTTATGCAGCAGAATTTTTACATTCTCTGGAAGAGGCCATTGCTCCATTCTGTTTCCAATGCTCTAATTTTACAGCTGTAGGTGATCGGAATTTGCGCCTGGACGTGGGCAACGATAAGGGGAGGGATTTGTCGGAGACTTCTACAGCTTTTATACTGAAACAATTGGTGCCAGACCCCATCCATTTAGTCGGTTCAAATCCCACAATCCGCGATCCCAGTTTACTGGGACTGGGACTGGGCCTGGGGCAGGCTTTTGAAAGGTAAGGCAGAATACAGAGGCACCAGGGCTCGAGCCTGGAACAAAGTGGACCTTGCTGACTAAACCAGGATTTTATCTCAGACAGAACCGGGCAGCAGAGATGTTGAATCAGATTCAATGGGTTCTTGGCTCAGTGCTACAGCGGATTCCCTCGCTCTTGTGAAGTCCCTGAACTCCAGGCAAAGAGGGTCCGTAGTTTCGTAAAGAACTTTCTGCAATTTAAAAGCGCTGTAAGCAGCTCAAACTGAGATGGCGACGTGATTGCAGGTTCGAAGATAAACTGGCCTATATATTAGCTTTAAAAAGCGACTACGGGTGCTCATTCCGCCTGATGCGGAGAAGACTGAATCGGCAAAAAAGCCCTCCAGGAAATGTTTAAGATAGCAAAGTCTTTTTTACACCCTTTAGCCTGGAACCAGGACTTTCCAGCGATAGCTGAGCTCTCTGAAAAGCTGTCATCTTTTTTGGCGGAAAAGATAGGAAAGGCCAAGCAGGTGTCACTGTCCCTGTGGTTAGTCAGTTACTTGAGTCTCAGATTAGCTGCTGCTCACCCATTGCACACTCTTGGGGACAGATTTACAAGCCCCTTGAGCCACTTTTGCGTCACTTTTCCCATGTTAAAAGTGACGCAAAAGTGGCGCAAGCGGCTTGTAAATCTGCCCCTTGCTCTTTACCAGGTTTGGACTCTGCAGTCTCTGCGTCACTGGAGCAAACCAGGCAGGCCTTACAGCCTTGCGAGTTGGGCTCACCCAGCGACCCGCGCCCTCCAGCAGTCCTAGCTAGCTCAGCAGAGACTACAGCGCCTACACTTACTCATCTCTTGAACAACTCATTGGATTCAGCTGTGGTGACCCGACTTCGGAAAAAGGCTAAGTGGCTCCGCTGCTGAAAACCCCACTGCAGACCCCTCAATCCTCTCCAATTTCCATTTCCCTGCTGCTGGCAGCAGCTGAAATGTTAGACTGATACATATCCATTCCAGCTGTCAGCCTACCTCGAAACAAATTATTACATATCTCCCAGGCTGGCTTTTGCCTCTGTCACAGCACAGAAACAACTTTGCTTGAATTTTCAAAACAACCAAACTCGCTGTATGGGAAGGCAAGAGCAACTCCCTGGCCCCTCTGGATCTGCCGGCAGCTTTCGACACAGTCTTGCATTCTGTTCTGCTGCAAAGGATGGCAAAGCGAGGTGTCATACGTGCTGCTTTGCACTGGGTTAAATCATTTCTGGGAAGGAGAGAACAGATGGTCTGGCTTTCCCCTTTCTCATCCATTAGCAAAGGGCTCCACTACAGGTGCCACATGGCTCCTCCTTGAGCCCTACCTTATTTAACATCTATATGACCCCTAGCTTCGCTGATACAACCTCACGGTTTCAGAGTGGTTTCTTGTTCTGATGACACTCGATCCATCGATCCTGCGTCAGCATCCACCTTGGCAGCATTTAAAAGCTGTCTATCCGAGGTTTTTGAGCGGATCCAGGAGAGGCACGTGCAATGCAACTCCGAAAGAACAGAAATTTTGTAGTTGGAGTATGCTAAGGAAAATTGATTCAGAAACTGCTGTTCTGATGAGCTGACTCCCCACCCGGCATCCGCAGAAGTGGCTGGGTACTTGGCTGTTACATTTGATGATATCCTTTCTCTTTACCCTCACGTTCGATCTGTAGCAGGAACATGCGTAGCATTGCTTTGTTTCTTTAAAAAAAATCTTGACTTTGTCCCATTAGCAACACACAAAAGGTTGATCCATGCACTGATAACCTCCTGGTTGGATTATGCCAAAATTCTGGACCTTGGTCTCCCTGACACATTGATTATCAGACTGCAAGCCCTCCAAAATTTGGTGGTATGACATTTTAGATATAGCAATGCGGGACTCGGTAGTGTACCATTTGAAAGTTCTTCGTTGGCTCTTTGTCAAAAAGAGCATTTTGTTTAAAGCCCTTTTAACCCCTTCGCTGCTAGGCCTTTTCCCCTCCTGTGCTAAGCCTTTATTTGGCTATTTGGGGTAGTTCGCGCTTAGGCCCCTGTAACTTTTTGACCACATAACGTATCCACGCCAAATTTGCGTCCTTTTTTCCAACATCATGGGGATCCTAAAGGTACCCAGGGTTTGTGGATTCCCCTGGAGGGGACCCAGAAATTAGCCAAAATACAGCTAAAGTTTGGTTTTTGGGGAAAAATGCGAAAAAGGGCTACAGATGAAAGCGTCTGGTTTTTTCCCTGCAAATGGCATCAAAAAAGGGGTTGTGGTGCTGAAATCACCATCTTCCCAGCTTTCAGGGACAAGCAGACTTTTGTCAGAAAACCAAAAATTTTTACACACTTTTGGCATTTTTCTGGGACATAGTCTATTTTTGCTATTTTTTGTGCTTTCAACCTCCTTCCAGTTAATGGTAGAAATGGGTATGAAAGCAATAATGGATCCTGGAAAGCCATACATTTCTGAAAAGTAGACAAAATTCTGAATTCAGCAAGGGGTCATTTGTGTAGATCCTTCAAGTTTTCTTTATAGAAACAAACAGTTAAATATAGTAAAAATTGAAAATTAGTTGAACAAATCAGCCATTTGTGTCAACGTTTTCACCTGTAACTTCTTCTAATTATGACAGCTATTTGAAAGCAATATACCGTTACATCCGCTGGACCTTTCTGGTTGTGGTGATATATAGGACTTGTAGGTTCACAAGAACCCGACGAACCTAGAGCCAATAACTGAGCAGCGTCTTGCAATGGTTTTTTATTATGTACCGGGTATATAGCAATTATTCTCGGAAAATTTATACATGGAAAAATCGGTATGAAAGACACCTATGTATTTCTGAAATGGGAACAAAATATAGAGTTTAGAAATAGTAGATATTTGCACATTTCCGAAATTGGGAGTACCCATACTAGCATGAGAATTATAGGACATTTTTCAAAATGACTTCTTTTTTACACATTGTCTTTCATTTGGAAGGCAGAAATGCATCAAAAGTCAATAGATAATAACAGTTGCTCTACAAATTTGTGTTACCCTAAGTCTCCCGATAAAAATGGTACCTTACTTGTGTGGGTAGGCCTAGTGCCTGCGACAGGAAACGGCCCAAAACGCAACGTGGACACACCACATTTTCACAGTGAAAAATGACCCTTTTTTTGCAAAGTGCCTAGCTGTAGTTTTTTAACCCTAGCTCTGCCGGCACCTAGGGAAACCTAGCAAACCTATACATTTTTGAAAACTAGACACCCATGGGAATCCAGGATGGGGTGACTTGACTGGCTCTCACCTGGTTCTGTTACCCAGAATCCCTTGCAAACCTAAAACATTGTCCAAAAAAACACATTTTCCTCACTTTTCTGTGGTGAAAAGTTCTGGATTCTGCGTGGATCCACAAACTTCCACCCACCCCGCGTTCCCCAAAGTCTTCCGAGAAAAATGGTACCTCACTTGTGTGGGTAGGCCTAGTGCCCGCAACAGGAAACAGCGAAAAACGCAACGTGGACACACCACATTTTCACAGTGAAAAATGACCCTTTTTTTGCAAAGTGCCCAGCTGTAGTTTTTGAACCCTAGCTCTGCCGGCACCTAGGGAAACCTAGCAAACCTATACATTTTTGAAAACTAGACACCCAGGGGAATCCAGGATGGGGTGACTTGACTGGCTCTCACCTGGTTCTGTTACCCAGAATCCCTTGCAAACCTAAAATATTGTCCCAAAAAAACAAATTTTCCTCACTTTTCTGTGGTTGAAAGTTCTGGAATCTGCATGGATCCACAAAATTCCACCCACCCCGCGTTCCCCAAAGTCTTTCGAGAAAAACAGTACCTCACTTGTGTGGGTAGGCCTAGTGCCCGCAACAGGAAAGGGCCCAAAACGCAACGTGGACACACCACATTTTCACAGTGAAAAATTACCCCTTTTTTGCAAAGTGCCTAACTGTAGTTTTTGAACCCTAGCTCTGCCGGCACCTAGGGAAACCTAGCAAACCTATACATTTTTGAAAACTAGACACCCAGGGGAATACAGGATGGGGTGACTTGACTGGCTCTCACCAGGTTCTGTTACCCAGAATCCCTTGCAAACCTAAAACATTGTCCAAAAAACACATTTTCCTCACTTTTCTGTGGTGAAAAGTTCTGGATTCTGCGTGGATCCACAAACTTCCACCCACCCCGCGTTCCCCAAAGTCTTCCGAGAAAAATGGTACCTCACTTGTGTGGGTAGGCCTAGTGCCCGCAACAGGAAACAGCGAAAACGCAACGTGGACACACCACATTTTCACAGTGAAAAATGACCTCTTTTTTGCAAAGTGCCTAGCTGTAGTTTTTGAACCCTAGCTCTGCCGGCACCTAGGGAAACCTAGCAAACCTATACATTTTTGAAATCTAGACACCCAGGGGAATCCAGGATGGGGTGACTTGACTGGCTCTCACCAGGTTCTGTTACCCAGAATCCCTTGCAAACCTAAACAATTGTCAAAAAAAACACATTTTCCTCACTTTTCTGTGGTGGAAAGTTCTGGAATCTGCGTGGATCCACAAAATTCCACCCACCCCGCATTCCCCAAAGTCTTCCGAGAAAAATGGTACCTCACTTGTGTGGGTAGGCCTAGTGCCCGCGACAGGAAACAGCGCAAAACACAACGTGGACACACCACATTTTCACAGTGACAAATGACCCTTTTTTTGAAAAGTGCTTAGCTGTAGTTTTTTAACCCTAGCTCTGCCGGCACCTAGGGAAACCTAGCAAACCTATACATTTTTGAAATCTAGACACCCAGGGGAATCCAGGATGGGGTGAGTTGACTGGCTCTCACCAGGTTCTGTTACCCAGAATCCCTTGCAAACCTAAACAATTGTTTAAAAAAACACATTTTCCTCACTTTTCTGTGGTGGAAAGTTCTGGAATCTGCGTGGATCCACAAAATTCCACCCACCCCGCATTCCCCAAGGTCTGCCGAGAAAAATGGTACCTCACTTGTGTGGGTAGGCCTAGTGCCCGCGACAGGAAACAGCGCAAAACACAACGTGGACACACCACATTTTCCCAGTGAAAAATGACCCTTTTTTTGCAAAGTGCTTAGCTGTAGTTTTTGAACCTAGCTCTGCCGGCACCTAGGGAAACCTAGCAAACCTATACATTTTTGAAAACTAGACACCCAGGGGAATCCAGGATGGGGTGACTTGACTGGCTCTCACCAGGTTCTGTTACCCAGAATCCCTTGCAAACCTAAAAAAGTGTAAAAAAAACACATTTTCCTCGCTTTTCTGTGGTGGAAAGTTCTGGAATCTGCATGGATCCACAAAATTCCACCCACCCCGCGTTCCCCAAAGTCTTCTGAGAACAATGGTACCTCACTTGTGTGGGTAGGCCTAGTGCCCGCGACAGGAAACGACGCAAAACGCAACGTGGACATACCCCAATTTCACTGTGAAAAATGACCCTTTTTGGCAAAGTGCCTAGCTGTAGTTTTTGAACCCTAGCTCTGCCGGCACCTAGGGAAACTTACCAAACCCACACATTTCTGAAAAGTAGACACATGGGAGATTCCAGGGAGGTATGGCTTGCGTGGATCCCCCAACGTTTCCTTACCCAGAATCCCCCAGAAACCTGAAATTTTGCTGAAAAAATCACTTTTTTCACACATTATTGTGTGGGAAAGTTGTGGCATCACCGGGCTGACACAAATTTCCTACCACCCAGCATTGCCCCAGGTCTCCCGATATAAATGGTGCCTCACTCGGGTGGGAGGCCCAAGTACCCGCGACAGGCAAGGGCCCAAAACGTATTGAGGCGACATCAAAAATGCCTATCACAAAACGACCTGGTTTTGCAAGGGAGTCCCATGACTTTTTGGCCCGGGGCTCGGCGGCCACCTAGGGAAACCTAGCAAACCCACACATTTCTGAAAAGTAGACACACGGGGATTCCAGGGAGGTATGGCTTGCATGGATCCACCAACGTTTTCTTACCCAGAATCCCCTGCAAACCTGAAATTTTGCGGAAAAAATCACTTTTTCACACATTTTTGTGTGGGAAAGTTGTGGCATCACCGGGCTGACACAAATTTCCTACCACCCAGCGTTCCCCAGGTCTCCCGATAAAAATGGTGCCTCACTCGGGTGGGAGGCCCAAGTACGCGCGACAGGCAAGGGCCCAAAACATATTGAGGCGACATCAAAATTGCCTATCAGAAGACGACCTGGTTATGCAAGGGGGGTCCCATGACTTTTTGGCCCGGGGCTCGGCGGCCACCTAGGGAAACCTAGCAAACCCACACATTTCTGAAAAGTAGACACCCGGGGGATTCCAGGGAGGTATGGCTTGCGTGGATCCACCAACGTTTTCTTACCCAGAATCCCCTGCAAACCTGAAATTTTGCCAAACAAATCACTTTTTTCACACATTTTTGTGTGGGAAAGTTGTGGCATCACCGGGCTGACACAAATTTCCTACCACCCAGCGTTCCCCCAGGTCTCCCGATAAAAATGGTGCCTCACTCGGGTGGGAGGCCCAAGTACGCGCGACAGGCAAGGGCCCAAAACGTATTGAGGCGACATCAAAATTGCCTATCAGAAGACGACCTGGTTTTGCAAGGGGTCCCATGACTTTTGGCCCGGGGCTCGGCGGCCACCTAGGAAACCTAGCAAACCCACACATTTCTGAAAAGTAGACACCTGGGGATTCCAGGGAGGTATGGCTTGCGTGGATCCACCAACGTTTTCTTACCCAGAATCCCCTGCAAACCTGAAATTTTGCTGAAAAAATCACTTTTTCATACATTTTTGTGTGGGAAAGTTGTGGCATCACCAGGCTGACACAAATTTCCTATCACCCAGCGTTCCCCAGGTCTCCCGATAAAAATGGTGCCTCACTCGGGTGGGAGGCCCAAGTACGCGCGACAGGCAAGGGCCCAAAACGTATTGAGGCGACATCAAAAATGCCTATCACAAAACGACCTGGTTTTGCAAGGAGTCCCATGACTTTTGGCCCGGGGTTCGGCGGCCACCTAGGGAAACCTAGCAAACCCACACATTTCTGAAAAGTAGACACCCGGGGGATTCCAGGGAGGTATGGCTTGCGTGGATCCACCAACGTTTTCTTACCCAGAATCCCCTGCAAACCTGACATTTTGCTGAAAAAATCACTTTTTCACACATTTTTGTGTGGGAAAGTTGTGGCATCACCAGGCTGACACAAATTTCCTATCACCCAGCGTTCCCCAGGTCTCCCGATAAAAATGGTGCCTCACTTGGGTGGGAGGCCCAAGTACCTGCGACAGGCAAGGGCCCAAAACATTTTGTGATAGGCAATTTCAATGTTGCCTCAATACGTTTTGGGCCCATGCCTGTTGCGGGTACTTGGGCCTCCCACCCGAGTGAGGCACCATTTGTATCGGGAGACCTGGGGAACGCTGGGTGGTAGGAAATTTGTGTCATCCCGGTGATGCCACAACTTTCCCACACAAAAATGTGTGAAAAAGTGATTTTTTCAGCAAACTTTCAGGTTTGCAGGGATTCTGGGTGAAACGTTGGTGGATCCACAAGCCATACCTCCTGGAATCCCAGGTGTCTACTTTTCAGAAATGTATGGGTTTGCTAGGTTTCCCTAGGTGGCTGCCGAGCTCCGAGCCAAAGTCATGGGACCCACTGCAAAACCAGGTAGATCTTCTGATAGGCAATTTTGATGTCGCCTCAATACGTTTTGGGCCCATGCCTGTTAGTGGGTACTTGGGCCTCCCACCCGAGTGAGGCACCATTTGTATCGGGAGACCTGAGGAACGCTGGGTGGTAGGAAATTTGTGTCAGCCCGGTGATGCCACAACTTTCCTACACAAAATGTGTGAAAAAGTGACTTTTTCAGCAAAATTTCAGGTTTCTGGGGGATTCTGGGTAAGAAAACGTTGGGGGATCCACGCAAGCCATACCTCCTGGAATCCCCGGGTGTCTTCTTTTCAGAAATGTGTGGGTTTGGTAGGTTTCCTAGGTGGCCGCCAGCCCCGAGCCAAAGAGTCATGGGACCCCCTTGCAAAACCAGGTCGTTTTCTGATAGGCAATTTTGATGTTGCCTCAATACGTTTTGGGCCCTTGCCTGTCGCACGTACTTGGGCCTCCCACCCGAGTGAGGCACCATTTTATCGGGAGACCTGGGGAACGCTGGTGGTAGGAAATTTGTGTCAGCCCGGTGATGCCACAACTTTCCCACACAAAAATGCATGAAAAAAGTGATTTTTCTGTAAAATTTCAGGTTTCTGAGGGATTCTGGGTAAGAAAACGTTGGTGGATCCACGCAAGCCATACCTCCCTGGAATTCCCGGGTGTCTACTTTTCAGAAATGTGTGGGTTTGGTAGGTTTCCTAGGTGGCCGCCGAGCACCGGGCCAAAAGTCATGGGACCCCTTGCAAAACCAGGTCGTTTTGTGATAGGCTATTTTGATGTCACCTCAATGCGTTTTGGGCCCTTGCCTGTCACGGGTACTTGGGCCTCCCACCCGAGTGATGCACCGTTTGTATCGGGAGACCTGGGAACGCTGGGTGGTAGGAAATTTGTGTCAGCCCGGTGATGCCACAACTTTCCCACACAAAAATGTGTGAAAAAAGTGATTTTTTCTGTAACATTTCAGGTTTCTGGGGATTCTGAGTAAGAAACGTTGGTGGATCCACGCAAGCCATACCTCCCTGGAATCCCTGGTGACTAGTTTTCAGAAATGTGTGGGTTTGGTAGGTTTCCTAGGTGGCCGCCGTGCCCCGGGCCAAAAGTCATGGGACCCCCTTGCAAAACCAGGTCAGATCTTCGGATAGGCAATTTTGATGTCGCCTCAATACGTTTTGGGCCCTTGCCTGTCGCAGGTACTAGGGCCTCCCACCCGAGTGATGCACCGTTTTATCGGGAGACCTGGGAACACTGGGTGGTAGGAAATTTGTTTCAGCCCGGTGATGCCACAACTTTCCCACACAAAAATGTGTGAAAAAAGTGATTTTTCAGCAAAATTTCAGGTTTCTGGGGGATTCTGGGTAAGAAAACGTTGGGGGATCCACGCAAGCCATACCTCCCTGGAATCCCCTGGGTGTCTACTTTTCAGAAATGTGTGGGTTTGGTAGGTTTCCCTAGCTGGCCGCCGAACCCGGGGCCAAAAACTCATGGGACCCCCTTGAAACCAGGTTGGTTTGTGATAGGTAATTTTGATGTCGCCTCACTAGGTTTTGGGCCCTTGCCTGTCGCGGGTACTTGCCCCACCCACGTGTGTGAGGTACCATTTTTATCGGGAGACCAGGGGGAGCAGAAAGGCTGTAATGGTGGCGGGGATGTGGGCATTGGCGTGCCCACTTCGGGCAGCCCCCACCCTAAAAACAAATGCGCAAAAAAAAAATCCCTGGCGTCAAGTGGGCTTTCTGCCGCCAGGGGGGGCAGAAAGACTGTTATGGTGGCAAGGGCGTGGGGGCATTGGCGTGCCCATTTTGGGCAGCCCCCACCCTAAAAAAATTGCACAAAAAAAATCCCTGGCGTTTAGTGGGCTTTCTGCCCCCCCAGGGGGGCAGATTGGGGGCTACTGCCCCCATCTGCCTCCCAAGGGGGGCAGAAAGGCTGTAATGGTGGCAGCGGGGTGGGGGCATTGGCGTGCCTGTTTTGGGTAGCCCCCACCCTAAAAAAAAATTGCA